>VWZI01018143.1:0-41311 GCA_013396835.1 Psilopogon haemacephalus | reverse complement strand
AGGGGGCGGGTGGGCCGCGGCGGAGGGCTGCGATCGCGGGCGGCGAGGTTAGTGTCCCCGGCTGACGGCACAGCGGGGAGTCCGTCCCACTCGGCGCCGCTCAGCCCGCATGTACTGTCGCACACCGTACACGCGCAGACACACACATGCCGATAGGAGAGCCGCACCCCTGCCACACCCCCGCCCTACGCACCCTAGGGCTGAACTCGCACTTTTATCGGCACGAATCAACTTTCCCTGAGCGCTGACCCTGCGCTCCCACACATCCTCGAGCTGCTGTGGATCTGGGTGGCGCGAAAATACAGCCGTTCCCGTCTTATTTCCCGCAACGCTCACTGGCTGTAGCCGGACGGAGCGGAGTGGAGCGGGCAGCGGGAGCCGGTAGCCCGACGGCGGCTGCCGCTACTAGAGAACCGGGGGTGTCCGGTGAATTCGCGGAGAGCTTGGGGAACTCGGTAGTTGTGATGAAAGGGAACAGCAGGTTTCATTGCAGGCATCCCTTGAAACCGTGGATATGGGCTGTGTGCCAGGGTCGTTTTAGCTTAGCTTTCACCCGCGGAGAAAGTAGGGGTGGGGATGCAATTGCCACAACTAAGAGATTATGCAGCCGCCCTCCTTGTCCGGCCTGCTGCGCGCGGTAACCGGGGAAGGCCACGGTGCCGCGAGTAGTATTCCCGGGTGTTCTACCTCGGCTCGGCTCAGGAGAGCTCTACTCGGTGCGCTGCCTTCCGTTGCCGGCAGATGGCAGCGCAGGGCGACGGATGGGCAGCCTCACCCCGCCCCGCGCAGGGCCATCCCGCGGGCGTTGTGCCCCCAGCAGCGGGCAGCATCGTCGAGCACGGGCATGGGGCGACACTGGACTGTCGGGGATGTCAGTGGCCGTGACTGGGCGAGGGAAAATAGCGGAGGCGTTGTTGAGTGTCTTTCTTTTTGTTATGGTTGGGAGAACTGTCGTGTCATTAGCATACGGAACATGGAGGGGTTTTCGTGTGCACAGCTGTTAGTAGCAGTGGTGGTGTTTTTTACGTGTAGCTTTAGGGTTTTGTTTTCCGAGTAATTACGTGTTTGCCTGATCTTCAGGAAAGAAAAAGGTAATTTAACTGCATACTTGCAAAGATGTGCACATGTTCGCTTTTGTGTGTTCGTTACTGCGATGTGCTGTATGCATTTTAGCACGTAAATGAAACAAGCGTTGGACATACAGTGCATCGTATGAGCACAGCGCGGAGGATGGAATCCAGCTTTTAACTCGAAGGTAATGCTCCATGTAGCTGTGCCTTCGCGAGGTTTGTTGTGCAAGGCTAAACACTGAAAAGAGAATACTCTGCATATATGCATTCATCACATATCTTCAGCAGATCTCTCCGATAGCTGGTATTTTAACATCTCAACATGCTAAACCCAGGGATGACTGTAAAGAATCACCTTTTTCTTAGTGCTCAGCCTTCCTCAAAAAGTGTGTGCCACTTGAAAATGTAAGAGGAGTTTGAAATCCTCTTTCCCTAAGCTTGAAATAAGCAAGATCTGGTATTTGGAAGGAAGACAACTTTCTTAGATAAACCAGGTCATATTACTGACCTTGTAGAAGCTTTTGGAAGGCTTTTAAGTGAGTACTTCTATTATTATAGAATCTCTGACTTCACTGTTTTGATGCAAAACCTATCGATTCAGTGGAAGATTTGAATGGCTTTATACTGAGTTCCAAGGTAGTACTTTTAGTCAGGAAAAGAACACCAAACCATGCTAGCCTCTTTTTTCCCCTTATACACAGAGGATGATGATGGAAAGAATTCACACGTAGTAAAATAGACATGTTTTACAGGAGTTTCTTATGACCTCTTGATTTTTTTTTTGTTGTGAACAGGTTCTGTATTTGTAATTTATGAGATTTTATTGCATTTTTAAGGCCTGTTGATTATGGCATCTGTCTGTTTCTGTGCTACTCAAACCCTTTTTATTCATAAGAGAAAAATAATTTGGATAACCTTGTCATGTATGTTGAACTTGACCAAACTGCTTTGAAAAAGTTGGTATTTGACAAACTTGAAATTGTGTCAAAAGCTACTATAGAAAACTCAGTATTGTACTTATGTTTCTTTTTAATTGTTCTAGTCCTGTGCTAATGAGATATTGAAAGTAGAATGAATACTAAATCAAATTTAACAAAATCTTACCTGAAATTGTTGGACTGCTAGGCTATTTTAGTAGCACACATGAGGTTTGAATGGTCATTATTGTAAGACTATTATTCTACTGTCCCCTTCATTCTTACTCTGACATATTTTTAGTAAAATACTTTGAAGTTCTGTACAGTTTTGCAGAATATTTCAGTACACATGACTAGCATGAGAAGGCACAGCTTTGTATTCCTTATTGAAATCTTATAAAGAATTCCATTTGAACAGAATCTATATAATCTGAAAGTATTCCTTGTGGTGGAAATTTATATGCTTTTTTGAACTAGAACTGTCCTTATAAACCTGAGTGCATGAATATCAAACAGTAAATACTGCTAAATTTATGAGGAATAAAGTTGTTTTTATTACTATAGTGTGTTGTAATTTGCTAATTTAGCTTTCATCTGCCTTTCATTAAACCAGGAGATCCTAAAAAATGTTGAACTGAAAAACTCAGGAGAAAAGATGGAAGTAACTTCTATAATCCTCATATGGAATACAAATAGAATAATGATGGAGCAACAGAAAAGATGGATAAATGATGAAAACATGGATTATATGTACAACATCTTGTAACTGTACAGATCTACCTTCTTCCTATGGAGTCTCAATCAATAAGAGTTACAAGACATCTGATAAACTACATGGAACCAGACATTATGGGGAAACAAGAACATGGAGATACCAGAGTTGTAAGTGAAATATACTGCAAGTGAAGAATACATTCTGTTTAGGAAAGACAAAAAAAGGGTGGTGAAGCAATTTCATGTTAATTCACAAAAAACTGTTAAGCAGTAAAGACCATTAAGCAATAATGTAATAAAGAAGTTAAATTTGAGAGTGAAGATGAGGTAGTGTCTGCAAAATTATTTATCAAAGAGTAGGAAAAAAGCTTCATGGGGAGGCAATCTATTATGAATCTGCTTCTACAGATTTGGTCTGTATAGTAGTTACACAGATTTCTGTGATTTCTCATGAGCAAGTATATTAAAAGCTAAACCAATAATACTGTATGTGACACAAATTTGAACATGATAGAATATAGCTTCTTCTGTGAAACAGACACTGAGCAGGCAAGAGGCAAGGATAACAGACTTAGTGAATGATAGGGTGTGTTGGAAAAAATTGTGATAGAAAATAATCTTAAATCTAGTGGGTTTGGACTTTTTTGCTTCATGAGCTATGAGACAGAGAAAAGTATGAAGGATTTGTAACTGCAGAAGAGTAAATCCTTAAGCAAATTGTTAAGGGTAAGCATGAAACTTATAAAGAGTGGAAAAGAGATGGTGATTATCAAGGAGAGATCTGCATCAGTAGTTAGAATGTATAAAGCCAAACTGAGAATGGTCAGAGACCTTGTGAGTGAAACTTGCACAGAAAGCTGAAACATAGTAAAAACTTTTTAAGCCCTGTTAGTGAAATGAGCGCTTGAGAAAGTAGGGCACACGTTAAAGGATGAGTTGGACATTAAGAATAAAGTAGGCCTGGACTAATTAGTTAGTGGGGAAAATGTACCTATTTCTAGTAAGAGTATATATATACCTTTTGATACATAGGGAAAGTAGGAATAGAGTAAGACATATAACATCGTCAGTGTGTCTGTTAACATTTGGTAATGGAAAATTTTATGTCTTTGATTGCTGAAAGGATCAACACATGAAACAAAAGTCAGAAGTAAGCAACTCCAAAATTTCCAAGTTGCTTAGACAAGGGGACTGTACATAATGTTGAGAGGAGAGTTACCTGAAAGGATAGAAGTCATTAGATAGCAAATAGATCAAAACCGGTGACAATTTTAGGATATGTTAGGCGGATCTGAACAGAGTTTGCAGACCATGTAAAACCAGAAGTATTGCTGAGAGCCAGATTTATTTATGCACACATATGTGTGCACACATACATACATGCATCCTTATCTATATGTGTGTCTGCATTTTTGTTGAGATACGTATATATAAATATTTATATATTTAATGTTACTGTCAATATTTTAACACGTGACTATAAATGTAATCCTTGTGTATCTATTATTTTCTTTTGACCTGGATGGATAGGGATAGTGTAAAATTGAACGAAACAATCACCAGTAAAAACTCTTCCTATAAATTAAGATGATCTAATTTTATACATGGTGCTGAAAATCTGAAGGTAGTGGTCTATAAGAAAGTGTTACTATTATAAAAGAAATGCTAATAAAAAAGGAAAAGAGAAATGTGGTACTGTAATGTATTAAACAAGATTGTCCCAATAGGTGGGAAGATGTTGATACTATCATGAAGAATGTGCTTTTCCATGAGTTGCTGTTGTATTATGCATAATTCTAGTCACACTTTCAAACATCTTAAAATGAAATTCAGAGTTCAGAAACAAACTAGGGTAATCAGGGGATAGCAAGTTATCTATAAAAGATTTTTTTTAATGAACAGTGTACATAAATATTGAAAGGGCATGTGATTTCTTACAAATGCATTTTTAGTTAAATACTTAAAAAGACAAAGTGTTTGAAATAAAGAGTGTTGCTGGCATTCCATCAAATGCTTATTTATTGATTATTACATAGCCTATAAATGTGAAGAATTTACTGACCATATGAGAGGTGAGATACTGGAAAGGTCTTCCAAATAGGTAATCAAGCCAATAAACCAAAGTTGTTTTATGATAGCTCACAGGAAAAAAAAAAAAAAAACCCAAAAAAACACCCCACACCCACAAAACAAGCCACCCAGGTGTAATTGAACAGGACAGTCCCTATTAGAATAGTAGCATTTGTGCCAAGTTGGGAAGGAAGAGGCTTTTTGAAGAAGATGGAATATGGTTGTTCTACATTTATTCTGTATCTGTTCTCTGCCTCAGGGCTTACTGCAGGCTTTTAGATTAGGAAGAATCGTTTTTTCCACATATTGTATGATTTAGATTCTGAGTTCAGGTGTTTTTTTTTTTTAATTCTTTGTAATGTGGGGCAAGTTTTAATTCCTAAAACATTCTGCAAAAAAAAAAAATCTAACATTTTTCCATATATTGCATTGGCGGTGCTCTTGTTTTCTGTCTTTCCACATTTTTTTATTTCTCCACAAGGCCCAAGGTCTGGTCTTTTGCTCTTTACTGCAAAATTAAAGGGTTTGAGTTAGTATTGGAAAGTGAGTAGTACTCTGTAGATTAAAAATTCAGAAAACCTTTTGTTTTCTACTATATGGTAACCCATAACTGTGAGGATGTAAAAGTTAGTCCACTTCAGCTCTGTGCTCCTGTGCTTCCCATTATTACTTCTTACAAAGATCATGTCCAGCTCAGTTCCATTCTCCCAAAAACACCAGTCAAACTTTCAGCATTTTCAGTAAGACATGGTACGAATTACGTGACATAGAGGAATAAAAATAACTGCAGAATTTCCTAAAGTGATCTGACTTTTCATATATCTTCTCTCCTTGCTATGCTTCCGATTATCAAATAATTAAAACTTTATTACATCAAATATGTCTAATAGTAAGTATCTAAAGATATTTATAATAACTGAAATAAAGTTCATGTGGGTCTGAACACTTCCTCTGAGGCACCTTCTTAGTTTTTCTGGTAAAAACTGTAGAACAGAAATATGTTTGCTCATATTCTTACACACAGGTAACCCTAAAGTACAAATCTACTAAGCTATTCATCTTTTCTTTCTGATTTAATTTTATCAGGAAATAAAACAGATTTAACAGGAAAAACCCAGAGAACAACCAAATGTTTTTTGTCTTAATTAAAACATTCAGTAGAAGAAGCTGAGATAAAATTTTTACTCCAGATTAGTTAATAGGAATTTGAACATGATACTAGCCTTCAAACAGAAAGACTGGCCTGTCCTTTTTGAGAGAGCTACACATCTAATGAGAGATTCTATCAAACTGTTCACTACAAGAAAAACAACCAGGGAAGTACTAAGTTAAAAATCAGTGATGGTGCATAAATTATACTTAAAGTGACTCAGAAGTAACAACACTAATATGATTCCTAATGTCTATGAAAAAAAAATACTGTCTAGTTAAATATTATTAGTAATAAAATATATGGTAAGGAATGTAGGTCCTTGAGGCACTTGAACATACCCATCATGAGCTTTGGCAGTCTCAGTGGTTTTTGAATACTGTATCTAGACACTGTAAATGAGCATATATGTATTTTTGTAAACTTATCCCTGTATGACTCTAAGTAGATACATGTACTTAGCATTATCTTTTATCATTTGAATAATTTTGCTTGAGAATAGTCAGGTATTTTATGGAAGTGTTATATAAGATTTGCATGCACGGAAAGTTGTAGAAATTTAAAAGTCTGATTTCTGAAAACTAAATCCAGTCTTACGGATTTCTACATCATATGTTTAAACCTATTAACAAAATACAAATATAATACATTAGCTTCACAGATTTGGTCTATATTTAAGGTAAATATTAAGCTTTATTTACACAGCGATAATTGAAAAATCAGTCCATTATTTAATCATTCTACCCTAGTAGGCACATGTCACATTCTATTAAAAGGAAGCAAGGGGTGTTTTGTTGTTTGGGTTTTTTAAAATTATTTTTAATTTTATTTTTTTTGTTGTTGTTGGGTTTTTTTGCTTGTTTGTTTTGGCTTTTGTGTTCATTTTGGTTTGGTTTGGGGTTTGGTTTCTTTTGTTTTTGTTGCAGTTTGGGGGGTTTGATGTTTGGGGTTTTGGTTGTTTTTGTTTCATTAGGGTTTTTTTTGTTTGGTTTTGTTTTGTTGTTTTGGTTTTTTTATTAGTTGGCTTTTCTTAAGCAAGCAAAGTCAGTACACTAAAAGCATAGAAGCCTTACCACGAATTGAAATTGCGTGTTCTGGCTGTTTCAGGTTTCATACCACTGGTGGCTGCTCCAGGTATTCTGATTGCAAAATTTTCATCACTTGTTGCCACTAGGTGTCCCTATATGCTCCTATGTGCCGGAAAACGCTTAATGAAAACATGAGCTGTAGGAGGAGAAATTGAGCGGGAGGGCTAGAAAGCAAGATAGTACATTTTCTTTGTGATTTTCAGAGTTCTCTTTTGCCACCTAACCTTTACAATGAATGTTAAATAGATCACTAGTTACATAAAGTCTTTTGGTTTATACCATAATTCTTATAATAATCAAGTCATTACTAAATGTTATGTAAACATTATTATAGTGGGCAAGTTGTCTAATTAAAGTCAGCAGCCATTATGACATAAGAGCTGACAACTTTAAAAAATAATGGTAATAAATATTATTCTGAAGAAAAGGGAGAATGCAAAGTAGTATGAAGATATATTCTTTTGATTATAGTAAGCAAGATATTCGAGCGGACACCTCAGAAGATTAAATAACTATTCCCTGTAATATCAAAAGGTAGCAGGTGAAACACTGAGCTGAATTATACCAATATTGTCTGGAGAAAAGGAATTCTTGAGCTATGTCTTTTCCTTTTCAAAACACAGACCTTTACTTAAACAAACCAGCAAGCTCTCTTACTTCTCAATACTATTAAAAATGTAACTACAGAAAAGCTACTTTTCTGGACCTGCAGTTCATAAACCTGAAACTATAATTACAAGTTTATTTGAACTTGCACAGCACAATTGTCTTTTGGAGATGAACAGCTTTATTGCTGGACATTTGTATCACATGTGTTCCAAAAAAATTGGATTAGAGAAGTAAGGTTTTATTTTAGAAGTGTTTACTAACAATACAATTTTGTTGGAAAGTCTACTGATTTTAATATACTTATGGTCTTGATTTAAAATTTGTGTCTGCAGTCTTTCAATCAAAAAGTGAGAGTTTTACAGCTCTGCTGCAATAAATTAATGAATGCATTGATAGACTATAGCTTGTTGTTCTTAGGCAGCCTTGTCTTGTTTGGAAGCAAACAGAGAAAGTCAAAGAGCAACTTGTTGATCGAGACAGGTATGGTAGTATGGTATTTGGTTTGGATTTTTTACTTGTGCGTTTTAAATTAAATTACATTTAAATATATCTGGTCAACTGAAAAGACTGAGTGTTGGCAGATCAAGAAAGCTATGAGATAGATTTATTATAAAACTGGGAATTGGTCTTTAAAGATACTGTGGTATGGTCTCATACTCTTTGAATCAGTCTGGGATCAGGCTAGTTTTAGCAGATTTATTGACTACAATTTTTATGGTAATGCATAAAAAGAGAAATGTTTGCTAGGACTCCTTAATGATATGTGTAAGGACTGTCTTTTTCTTCCTTTGTTAACTTATTAATTGCTGTAGCTGATAATCAGGTTAAAATTTCTATACATTAGGCAGTGGAAGGAGGAGGACAAGTGCTTTGCCATTCAGAATTAAGAAGTAGAATATGATTTTGAGCAAGGGATTTTCAATGAAGAAGTAGAATATGATTTTGAGCAAGGGATTTTCATCTGTATTATACTACTAGAAAGGGCAAGTAAGAATCTGCTTGTGTTTTGTTATCAGTAAAATAATTGAATAAGATTCAATATTCAAGATAAGTAAAATAATTGAACAAGAATCTGCTTGTGTTTTGTTTTCAGTAAAATAATTGAGTAATACCAGTGTTTCACTAGTTTGCCAGGTAAGTTACTAGTTTAAGTGAAAAATGGTAGTGATATATATAATAAAAGTTTCTGCATTGCATATGTTAGCTATATAAAGCATGCGGAAATCTTACAAGACACCGAATACATTGAATAAAAAGGGAAAAAAAATAAGGCAGACTAATTATAAGATGTTCTTTAGTTAAAGCATATCAACATGCCCTGCAAACATTAATTTTATTCTATTGCTGGTTATAATACAACATGCACCCTTTCATACCCTCTGTTAAAGAGAAATGCAGTTACAGTCTTCAAAAAAAAAACCCCAAAAAGTTCTGATTACTCATTTATTTCTGCATAGAAGTGGTACAAATTTAAGATTTAATGTAGTTTCAGTTGTAGGGTTCTGTACATGTCCCTGCGGAACTTGAACATGCTACAAAGTTTAAGTAGAAAGCCACGTGAGAGTTTACTGTGCTTATTGCAGCTGTGGTAGGTAGAATTTAGTACTGGAAAATGACATCTGAATCCTCCATTAGAGTTATCTAATCAGGCAGTATCAACACATATTTACATATTATAACCTATGACTTAGAGAAAAATCAGCTGGGAGCGAGAGTGTCAGTTTCATTAAAAAACAGTAGTAACTGAGTAGTATGAAGTTACTTGACTGCTTGGCTACGTGGAATTTTGCAGTCAAAGCAGATAAAGCAGATGACAGAGGGGTGAAAAGAAATATTATCCTTAGTCTTCTTCCAGGAACAGAAATAAAATGACATCAGTCAACTGAAATGTTGCATATGGAATACAGAATACTTATTGAGTAAGTTCAATTAATTTCTCAGAACTGCCTCTCCAATAATATCATCCAGAAAATTAATCTAACTCTTAATGTACAGAAGTGTTGGAAATGTTTAATGTCTTTTTCTGTCTTGCTTCAATCCATTTTTTTAAATGCAAATGTATTGCTGAAGGACTGGAAACATAAAAGTTTAATAAATAACAGTATCAGTGCCTAAATCATTAATTCTGTCATGTCTAAGATAAACTTTAGCATTATGAAGCCTATGTAGGTTCTGGAAGCTTCAAACTTTGTTTGGAAGCCATCTTCCTTTACAAACATTACCTGCTTCTGAAATGCATTAATACCATGCTAAATGAAATTAATTCCTTCCACTTGAGCATATTCCCAGATACTGTAGGTAAGAAATATTTTTATTTTGTTTTATAAAATAAACCATACTCTTAGAAGGCAGGTTGGTAACATCTTCAAAATAATCTTGCTAGGCAACCATGCATAGTGCCTAAAATCAGGGCCAATTAATCTTAAATGCTCTCCTCTAGATATTGAGGTGAAGTGAGCCTCTTTAAAGACTGATTCTAACAAAATTCTAATGTCCTGAAATCTACTCCAAATATGTGTCACTCTCTACTGCTGATAGAGACGTAATATATTTAACTTAGCTGATACCTAAAAACATAATTGGTGAATGGTCAGTCAATGTATTAAAGCCATAGATACTTAAATATAACTGTGAAGAGATTTAACATATATGTGTATGTATGTATATATATATATATATATATATTTTATGTCATGTTATCTGTAGGTTTATTGATCTGGATGGGATGGGGCTTTTGGGGAAATACAGTGCTACTAATTATGGGGCAGATACTGCATCAAAAGTTAGACTTGCAAAAGTACTTAAACTATTACTGCAGGAACCATCTTCAGTTCTCTTTCAAAAAAAAGTCCATAGGTTGCTAGCAAGTGCACATGAAAATTTCTGTATGGCAGAACTTATTTTATTTAGTTATATCTATAATAATATGTATTTTTGGTATTGTTATTCTGCTAAATTGTTGTGGATGAACATAGAGACTCTAGAATGTTGCTGTTAGCATCAATGATGTGATAGCAGACTTGTGTAGCCTGAAGTGGGAATTTTTGTTTGTTTCTTTTTTTTGCTGTTATGCATGGATTAAAATGTCTTGTGGATGCCATAATAAGAAATCAACTTCCTTGCTTTGTTCATATGTTTTCTTACCGTAGAAGTTACTCTTTAGTCAACAAATTATGTTTAATGAAAACAGTTTTTTGTTAATTCATATTTTATTGTCCTTCATTACATATCCTATTAATAATTTAAGCATGTATTATTTTTATTTGCATACGATTAATAGAGCTTGATGGTTAACCTTAACATCCCAGATAAATAAATATATTTATTATGCTGAATGGAAACTATTTTTAAAAAAGGGCGCACAAAACAAACAAACAAAAACATAAAAATGCTGACATCAGTTTTGCAAATGGAATTTGCAGATTTACCAGGATATCTAGAACAATGAGTGCCATATGAATTATCAGTAATGATTGCTGACTACCACGTAATTTCATTTGCTACACTAACACCCAAAATGGTACTGTAAAACATACATGGTTTATTTTCTGTTTCTGCATTTGACATAAACTGATTTAATTAAGTTATATGTCCTATATGTGTCTTTACCTCAGATTCTTAGTTGCAGGAATCTAATACTATTATGAAAAACCTTCTAATATGAAAAACCTTGTAGATACCACAGGTGTGTAATCTTGTCATTCATCATATATTGCTGCTTAACACGTACTCTTTCAAAGAAAGAGTGTATTTTAAAACACAGTATCTATTACTTATGTGAAGTAAAAAAGTAATATATATTTTCATCTTGCAAAAAAACCCACCTTTGGCTCATAAATTCATGTTGGAGTATCATATAGCTCTTGAACAGTAAGCTAATGATCTCTTTATTTAGTTAATACTATTTTGATGCATACTATTTTGCCTCCATCTGGTTTTGATTTATTTTTCTAATATTTATTGAAGTGCAGTTATGATTTAAAAAATTATTAATGCTTTCAGATTTTGAGGCATATGATGTTACTATGATTTCTTTGTAATTTTTTTTCCCAACAAAATTATCTTTGTATTTTATTGCAGAGTTTCATAACTCAGATAAATCTCATTTCATTCTGGGCCAAATTCTGATGTTATGGATAACATTTCACTCCACTGATAATATTAGTCCAGAGAAATGAAAGCCCCAGTAACAAAATCTGTGAACAGAGAGAATTCGGTTTTCTTTTTGGTACTTCTTAATCAAAAGTTCATATTTTCACTCTTTCATGGTAGTTGCAGTAGGAAACATTCACCACATTTCCCAATCGCTGTCCATGATAAAATGCCCCATATATGTGATTTAAGATTTAAATGCAAATTCCTTATAGGTTCCTCATTAACAAGTCTGTTCCCCTCTCTGAGTTCTGCTTTGCAGAATATGATATCAATGGATAGCCAAGCTACTAATACAGAACTTTTAACCTGTTCCAAAATAAGGGATTTTTTGATTGGTATTGGTTTTGGTTTTTTTCCCAAGTAAGAATACAATTTGCATGCCTGAAATATCCTCCAGGTGGCTCTGGAGGTGCCATAGAGTTTTGCTGCATCATTTGCATGCTGACAAAAGTTATTTACTGCCTTGAATACTCTTCCACTGTGGATAGAATCCTTTCAGTAGTTTTCATGAACAAAACTGTTAATGCAAGCTGTTAATTTACCGACTGCCAAGGTTTTAAATAGTATTTGCTTGGATACTTGACATGTACATTAGATAAAGTAGGATCCGAGAAAATGCATCATGCAATGTTTGTTATTATCATTGCTGTTTTGTTGGTTTTTTTTTTTGTTTTTTTTTAAGATGTGTTTCAGTAAAAGTTTGAGATAGCAAAGTTTAAACTTCGATTAAAAAATATATTACATAACAACTTGAGTTAAACCTATCGGTAAGTTCAGAGACTTGCACAGTAAAAAGGGGCAGAAATGGACTTCAGGTAAATCGAGATCCAAACAGTTCCGCTCAGAAGAGCCCTATTGTGACATCTAACCCTAAGGACGCAACACATCGCTCCTGTGGGAGACTAGCTGTTCTTACTGGAAAGATTCAAGCACAGCATATAGGTACTGGAGCCCGATTTAACAGAGGCTTATTCGCTCTAGGCTGTCTCTGTACTTAATGATAAACAGGTGTTAAAAGCCTCCTTAAGAACTGAATCACTCTCTCAAGATAGCGATTTTTTTTTCAGTTGACTATGTTCCTTTGTCCCTCAGGGAAAGTAAAGATCTAAGATAATTTAAAGGCTCATTTGAGTGCTGAAAGCTAGATGGAAGAAACTCAATCTGGTTTTGGCTATTCCAGATAGAACTAAAAGGGAGTAAGTATCTATACTGCTAACCTCAGTTTTGGAAATTGAGGAGTTAACTTACATGAAAGATCCACACGATTATGTTTTTTAAATGTTACTAATGAGAAATCTGAGTTTGAGGTTGTTTCTGTGGGAGGTCTTTAATCATAAACCCAATAAATTACCGAATCTGAGGGACAAAAGAGTCTGAATTAGATAAAATTATGTTTGACTGAGTCAAACTGCTAACAGAAATTTTCATTATTATCCTATATCGAAATATTCCAGGATGTATTATAACTCTGTACATGCTTGTTCAAGAGTTAATTAGACTTACATTCACAAGACCCAAAAGGAAAACAGCACATAGGAAATTCACAGTTAGTTGCTGAGATGTTGCAGGTCTTAGGAACAACTCATGGCTTAAAATCTCTGCTGTGTTTTTTTCAGCACTGTTTTCCAACCTACTAACTTTTCTGCAGTTTGTTTAATTTTGGACCATGGAGAATCAAAAGCCATCTCTTACCAGGTATTTAACAAAGCTCTTTAGGTTGAGTGAAATGTCATACCTCTGCGTATCATCTATATCCTAATAGCTGCCATAGAAAGGTCTTATAAGAATCTTTTCTTTGTCATATCCTTTAGCATATATGCTCCAACAATACCAGTTCAGAGAGTCAGGAACACCTCCTCTCTCCAGCCGTAGCATTATGACTCATCACAGCTACCTTGTCCTGACCTCAACCATCAACAACTCAACCAGATAACAGCACTTATATTGATACTGAGGATCTTGAAAATACCTAATGTTAGGTTAGCTTTGTGTTTTTATTGAGTACAGAATTTGTTTTTTGAAAAGGAGTTAAAAACAGTATCTGTATAAAGGCACTATCTTTAATACCAGCCTACAACATTTTCAGCCTAAATGCTATAAGCTGTTATCAAGGAGCTTTGCCTTGATAACATTTTTTTTTTTTTTTGATACTTTACAATAATCTGAAAATTGCTAACAGGGATTTTACTTTATTTCTTGTTGGTTTTCTGTTGTTGCTAGTCTGCTGATTCTAGCATTGCTCAGGTTTCTTTATAAAACATCTAATAATATGACTTGATTCTGCCACAAACCCTGTATTTATTTTATTATATAAAACACATTTTCTGTGCTTGTGTTAATATCTTAAGAGTATTTTTCATTTTTTTTTCATTCCAAGTTGGTGTTTCTGAACACCAGTGTATTCTGATACCAAATTACTTCTTTTTCAGATCATTAAAAACAGAGTGTTTGGCTCAGCTGCCTCAAATACTTTATTCAAGGAGCATTCCAGGAAGAGCATGCCCTATTTTAATGCAAAATTTGATGAGACTCTTCCTTTCATACAGAAGCTCAATGATAGGAAACTCTAACCAAGGAACTTGATAACAAGAATTTAATGGTCTCTTCAAATTGTCAGGTTTCAAAATCACCTCTTCCCAGTCAGGTGAAGCTCTGAGTGTAGCAGACTAGGCTTTTACATTTATGATCTAAGCCTTTAATATTTTGACTGTGTTTAATTTATGTTGTTTACATATCCTTTTGTCATTTATAGTAGTCAGTTAAAAATCTTCCAAATTATCTGAGCAGACTTAACCTGGCGTTCCACTGCAGGAATACCTTTTTAATCACTGACTGCAGTATTCAATTTGTTCAGCATGGCCTTTTTAAACCCTATATGAACAGGTTTCAAACTCTATATGAAGAGGGTTACTTTTCCAGTGATTCAAATTAACCAATATAAAAAATCTATGAAGCCACAGCAGTTAGAATAGTGGTTATAGATACTGGCTAGATCCTCCAGCACTGACAATACTGTTTTAAAAAGTTTGTTTTCTGTGTAACTTTTTCTCTAAAGAGGTGACGGTCAGTGCTTGCAGTTAAATTTTCCAGTTTAATAATATATGTGTGTAAACAGTACAGAGTTAACAGAGATACGGAAAATAAAGCTTTGCAGTCAAGGGGGAAATCTTCTTCAGTTCTATCAGAATAGAATGCTTAGATATTATATTCTCTCTTTCTACCCCACATGCCTATCTTACTTTTTCAGTGGAGAATAAATGATTATAATTACCAGACTCTTGAATATTCTCATCTAAAAAGAAACCAATTCCAGAGACTCTGAAGATGAACGTGAGATGAACTTTCAGATCCGGATGAAGTCTATTGTGTGGCATTACATGTTTCCAGCTGATCACTTGTTTTGTAAGATGCTCTCCATTAAAATGCCAGGATATGTAAATGTGCCAGACTATACTTGCCAGAACTTTTAACTGAATAGGACTTCAGAATTTGATTTCACAGCATGGAATTTTCTGGTTCTGTGTGAATTAACTTTGTGATGAGGATAATTTAGTCCTTTGAAATCAGCTAGTTAATACATACTAAAAAAAATTCTGAATACATTCTGGAATACTGGCTACATGCTGAAAAGTATGGAAGAGTCCTTTCTTAAGGAATTGTGCTAAAGGAGGGTAATTTTCATTCTGAAATGCCCTTTTTCTCTTATGAAATATACCCTTCTATTCTCTTTCAGTATTTTCTGTAATACATCTATGAGAAAGTAATAACAGCAAATACATACACTTGTATGTGTTTTATATAGCCTACGGCCACATCATATTTCAAAGACAGTATTGAATCTGCTTCTTCCAATGATTTTTAAGGTTGCCTTGACCCCTGAATAATATTCTTCTTCACTGAAAACTGATACAGCTGCATGACTCCATAACAGTAAAGCAGAATCTACCCTTTCAGATGAGATTTTCACACATGTATCACACAGGGGTGCATGCTTTGTGAGTTTGAGTGTTTTGATAATTCTGTACATAAAATTCAATACAATTCTGTACATACTGTAACGAATTAGATGTATCTGTAGTAGTTGCAAGTAGAATATCACGTGCCATTTTGTGACAACGAGTCTGGATGAAGTGGAGGCATCTGAAAGACAGCTAAGGACCACTGAGCAAGACAACTATGTATCTAACAGCTGTTTGAAAACATGTTGAGATCAGTGTAAGTGCAGTGTCTTTATCCTTGGAGAATTTGGGTGTAAAGATTGCTTACTCTAAGTGCATCATTCCCAAGATAGGGACAAATTAATCAAAACATACAATCAGTATGCTTCCTAAGCTGAAAGATTGTGAGGTTAAAAAAGGAAGAATTTAGGGTAAAGGACAGGTTTTTAAATATGTTTCTTACCAAGGAAAGAGTTGAAATCTCATTGAATTTAACTGAGATGATTAAATAAAAAAGAAGTGAAAAGATACTGCTGAACAAAATTCTATTTCAATTGAGTTGATCATGATATTAAAAAGCAAATTTTTTTTCAAACATCTTTAAACATTTTGAGGTTATGTTTATGATAGAGTGCTTGCATATTTGAAACCAAAGTTAAACTTTACCTCAGTAGTACACTCTTGCAATGTGGTTTTGACCCTGGATTTCTCTGTTACTCTTTTACCTATTGACTATCAGTTTTAAGTGTAAAGTATAAAACAATTTGCAGTCCCTGTATAGAAAAGGAAAGATGGAGGACTGACAGATTTTACACACATTTAGATATGCCTAGTCTGACATGCTATCGCCTAGCATGCATTTAGAATATTTTTCACCCACACTAGAGTGGCTGCTTTGGAACTTTTCCAGAAGCTCAGCTCTGAGTCAAATAGAGAAGTCTACATTTACAAAGAACCATTCACAGCTGTCAGAAGTTAGCTGTCTGTGGCACTCAACGTACAGCTGCAGTTTTTCCAGAATACTGACAACTTCTGTGGCAACCAGAATCTGTTGGCTAGTACTGAAGCATTATTGAATAAAAGTCTCATTGCCAGTGCCTGTAATTTTAATTTCTATATTTTTTAATTTTCTTTTAATTTTTTCTGTTCCAAATACATATTACAATTTCCCCCTGAAGTTAGGAAATTATAAAGTATGAAGTCTTGAAATAAAATGCATATTACCATCAGTTTTTAAGCTTCTAGAATGAACAGAAGAAACAGCAGCAGTATTTAAACTAAATAGACATGATGGGATTGTGTCCTGTCAATGTTGCTACAGTCAGAAGTATAGTTGTATCCTCCCCTTTTTACTTCAGTTAGGATGCTATCTGCAATTCCATTTCTTCTGTAGACACACTGAATGTTCCTCATTTTTGTTCCTAAAGAATATACAGAGAAACAAACATATTGGGATGTAATGCAACATGAAGATTTAATTTTCATTTGTAGAATTCTGCAACTGCATTTCTCAGAAATATAGCAATAATCTGAGGTAAAATGTTTGTGAATTTTGTTTCTTATCCACTTCTTTCATTGTCTCCTTAAAAAGTTTGCTTAATTATAGCAAGGAGATAAAAAAATAATTTGGAACAGAAACCATACTTTATTATTTCTTATGAGAAGTACACAGTACACATTAGAATAATATAAAGCTGTATATAGTAAACACTAGCAATTTAAAAAATTGTATCCCAGAACATAAAGAATATGTGGAATATAAAAGAAGAGGGGGAAAAATTCTACAATGAAGATGGTGAGATCCAACTGTAGATTTCACACTAGTCAAGAATTAAAATCAGGATTGTTTTTATGACTTGTATTTTACATTTAAAGCAGTTTAAAAATTTTCTTTTAATTAAGTTTGTTTTGGTTTATTTTAATTTTTTTTTCCTTCTTACTAGTAAATCTGGTAGTTGTCAGGCTGTTAGTTTATGCTTGAAATTTGAGCAGGGGGCTTTCAAGCTTAGTCAAGGAACCTTTGGCCAACTCTTTCATTTTGTTTGTGTTACTTGGAAATAGCTGAAAATGGTTGCTAGTTCATACAAGGAGTCACTGTTAAGACAGGGGAGAGGAAAGAGAGGAATGACATTTAAGAATCATGATTTATCTTTTTTTCATTATTTCTGACCTTGATCCACCTTACTTCTGAGTTCCTTATTGCTTCTGACATTATGTTCTTGAGGCCAACCATGTAGTGTAGAAATGTGGAAGCCCCTAAGGAGTTACAGGGAAAATCCCTCTGCAACTGGGGCTGGGTGTATCAGGCTGTCAAGCTGCTTTTCTGTGTGTAGCACAGTAACTGACTGCTGCTCAGTGGGGGCCTTTCTAGATGTCCAGTTTCTCTGAGTACACTTATTTTGGCTTTAAATTCTCCCCAATTTCTGTACTATTTTCCAGAAAAAAAGGGGGAAAAAAGGTAACGAGACAAAAAAAAACCCAAATCAAACAAACAAAAAAAACCACAGCAAAAAACCAAGCTGTGTCATGTAAAAGGAAAAGACGTTTAAATGCATACTCTCAGTATTTTTTATGTTCTTAAAAAATAAAATAAAAAACANGTGAGGAAATAACAACAAAAAAAACACCAAACTCCTTTTTTCAAGTTTCTTCTTCTGAAGTAGTAAGTGGATGCTTCAGGCCGGTGATTATGGATGTATCTATAATACGAGCCTCACAAATACAGAAATATTTTTGTGAATGAACAGGATTTCCTTAGGAAGACAATCTCTTGGATTTTAATATGTTGTCATGTTTGGGGTAATGCTCTCTTGCTATATTAAAGTGTGCATCAGGATGACAGTGAAAATTACTTTCCCTCTGTGTTGCTATTTCTTGTCAGTTTTACAAAGTAAGCTTTGTTTCTTTGGTTGGATTTTATCCCTATGCTGTGTCTTTTCCCCTCCATTAATTTATGAAGCCAGATCCAAGTCCCATTATTGTAATCACCCACTGTTATCAGATCACTCTATGCACTGTAACATATATACAAATGCCTGAGATGATTGCCATGATTTTTAAAACACTATTCAAAACTCCCTGTTGTAGAAAACAGTGAAAATCAGTATCTAGAGACTTTTAAAAGACATTTGATATTTTATTTCATTCATGAAAGGAGAGAAAAGCCATATCAATAGATGTGCTCATTACCCTGTGGAGCCCAAGAAAATCTTTATACCAAACAACGTATTATTATTATATTGCCATCATGTTGCCACAGGTTTCTAAGCAGCCTTGAAGCATTCACATTCTAACCCATTGGGAGCTCTTCATCTCATGAAATACGGCATGCCCATTTTGGGTGGAAAAGTACTCGAAGTCACCTTTTGTCATCTCAGGACCTGAAAGTTGTCAAAATACTAGTTTATATATATTTTATTGTTTGGATTCTGTATTTCATTCTGGCCACTGTTTATGGAATAAAAGATGAAGTGCTTATAAAAAAAAAAAAAAAATCTTGAGACGTTATTGCTGTTTCGTTGTGAAACCCATCCCTGTACCTTGTTTCCTAGCACAATAATAAGCTGTCACTCAGTCACACTGAAAAGCAAAAAAGCTGATGAAAGAAACACTTTTAATAATCTTTGTTAGTACAAGAAACTCATTATAACTTGGTAGCCCTTGTGCAATACGTTTATCAAGACTTGAGAAATAAATGTTACATGGATAATGCAGAAATTCATAGCTGAACTTTTAAAACAACCAAGAGTTTTGGAATGGAGATGATCACTCAGATCAGGGAGAATTGAAGGGACAAAAGGAAGACAAACTCTTGGATCGAAATAAAGTTTAACAAGAGAAAGAAAACAAAGCAGAACAAATTAGGTACCACCAACTACTAGCAGAATGATGCCTGCCAGTCTCCAAGCAGTGACTACTTTAGAAGAAGTGCACCCAGACCTCCCTCTTTTCCCTGTTTTATTGCTAAGCCTGATGTTGTATTGTATTGAATATCCCTTTAGTCAGTTTGGGTCAGCTGTTCTGGCTGTGTCCTGTAAAACTCTCTTGCTCATCTCTAGCCAACTCCCTGTGGTGGCAGAAAGAGAAACAGGGAAGTCCTTGATGATGTGCAGACACTGTTCAACAACAGTTAATACATTGCTGTGTTATCAGCAGTGTTCGTAAGTAATCTAGAAGGGCACCATACAGGCCACTATGAAGAAAATTAGCTCTATTCCAGCCAGACCCAGTAAAATAGATTTATCTTTTAACAGCAAAGATTACCACTTCTGGCACTATTTTTGTAAAATAGCTGATCATAACTTCTGTCAATGACCTGAAGCTAAACTGGATGGTCTCCTGCATTGATGCTTTGTGACACCGTATTTAGATTCTTAACCCACAGTTCTACAAATTGCAAGGAAGCAGACTGTACACTTGAGTCTTAAATTCTCTTCAGAAAATTAAATGTCAGGGGATGAAAATGAAAATCAGCTACACTTTTCAAAATTAATTTAAAAACATAGTTCTACAATTATCCTCTTCTGAGAGCAGGGAGCTATTAAGAGCTGTCACCAAAATGTGTGTATAGATTACCCAAGTACAGACATAATAAATATATTCAGAGAAACATAATCGATAAGGACTGAAATCAGAAATTACACATGCAACATATATTCACCAAGTTTTATCTTTTTTACAAAGTACTCCTTTCAAAATAGAAAGATAGCATGTCAGTGACTTCTAGCAAGTGATACACTTATGTTTTGGCAAGTGTTTCTCAAACAGAGGAATAAATATGAATGGACATTAATGTCTATATGTACCCAAATCGAAACAAAAGACTACAATTGGCCTTTAAGGGTGTGATGTGTGATCATCTCCACTGTATATGGTTAACAGGCAGTTGTGTGAGTGGTTGCGTGGGGCTCAGCTGCAGACTGTGCCTGAACCAGGGCACTTCGTTTATTTCTGTCAGTAATAGGAGATTCTGTCAAATACTGTATAGAAAATAGTAATCAAACCACCACCAAAAATTGAGACTATTTATATTCATGTAGTATTTAGGTTTTCTATGTATTGACAAAGTCTTGCCTTTTCAGGGCTGCACAAAATATAGCATGTTATTTTGTTTAATCTATTTGTTGACCATCACAAGGCCACTTTTATACTCCTTCTTTATAAAGATGATTATTAAGACTGATTTACACCTTCTTCTTTTTAAGAATACAAGAAGTACAATTTACTGTTTAATTTAAAATGCTATTTATAAATTTGTAGACCCTTATTTGGAGTCATACTTTAGGATTATGTCATGATATTGAAAAATGTGTATGAGGACATTTACTTCTCGACCTATCCATCTAATTTTCAGGTCATATGTGATATGAATAAATACTAAAATCAGTAAACAAGATTTTTCCATTGTGAAGTTTATGCTGACTAAAAAGTTTAGTTTTATGTAAGTTCTTTTATGAAATATTTTGTTAGGGTTTATTTATTTTGTTCAAATTTTAGTATTCATATGCCATTTGTAAAGACTTGATTTAATTACTTGATTGATGCTGAAATCATAGAATCATAATTTATTAAAGTAGGTTAAGCCCGAAGGGACCCTTAGAGACCATCTACTCTGACTCCTCACTCAAAGCAGGGCCAACTTCTAAATATCAGGTCTTATCAGTGTTTTTGTACATGCTGTTCTTGACATCAAGGGAATAACTGAAAGTTTATTTATATCTATGAAGGAATTTCTGTTGACTTGACTTTCAGTTAGCCTGGAGTCATTGATAAGAAATGCCTTTTGAGTTAATTTGAAAATTAGCTTGTACTAACGTGGAGTGATTGAGTATTGTATATATGTGTGGTAGGTTGACCTTGGCTGGACACCAGGTTCCCAGAAAACTACTCTATCACTCACCTCCTAAGCAGGGGAGGGAAAATAGAACAAAAGTCTAATGAGTTGAAGTAAGGACAGGGACATCACTCAGCAATTACCATCATGGGCAGAACAGATTCAACTTGGAGAAATTAATTTAATTTATTACCAATCAAATCAGAGTAGAGTGAGGAGAAATCAAACACAATCTTAAAATACCTTCTCCCTGTCTCTCCCTTCTTCCCTGAACTTTCTACCTCCTCCTCTGAGCAGTGAGGGAAGATGACTAAGGAGGATTTTACTCAGTTTATCATATGCTCTCTTGCAACTCTTTATGTTCCAGGTTAAGCCTATATGAGGTGGGAGAGTGGTCTGGAAACATGTCGCAAGGTGGGCAGGGAGATCTGGCCCCTTCTGGGGGGAGGACCCCCCGGGTCAAAGCTTATCCCACTTCCTGTCCACAACGCTTTTAAAGATGCATTCAGGTTCCTGCTTGCTCTCTTGCTACTGGTTTTGCCTCTGCAACATCTCCTTTCTGTTGCTGTTCCCAGTAACCGCGTAGCAAGCGTAACCATGTGGCCAACTCTGCTACCTCCTGCATCCAAGGACAATCCTTCTGTCCAGATTGCCATCCAACCCGGCTTTGTATATACATCTGTATCTGTTCCCTTCCCTTATATTTCTGTAACCTTCCTTTACATTTAATACCTTTTATTTATTGTTAAAAAACACCTTTTAACTTCCAAATCAATGCAAGGCTGTTCTTTGAGTGTTTTACCTCTTTTTGTCTTCTACATGTTTTTTTTTCCATACGGAGAGAGAAGAGGCATCCTAAATTTTGTTCTACTGGGCTTGTGGGCTCCAGGAAGCTTAAACAGCAACACCTTCCTCCTCACATTCTTCCCATTCTCCAGTGTTAGATCATATTCATGGGAGACAGTCCTCCATGAATCTCTCTGACATGAGTCCTTTGCATGAACTGAAATTCTTCACATAATGATCCAGTATGGGTTCTTTCCACAGAGTGTAGTCATAGAAACATAGAATCATACAATGGTCTGGATTAGAAGGGACCTTAAAGATATTATAGTTCCAATCTCCCTGCCATGGGCACATTCCACTAGATCAGGTTGCTTGAAGCCTCATCCAACCTGACTTTTGAATACTTCTAGGAAGAGGGCATCTGTAACTTCTTTGGGCAACCTGTTCCAGTATCTCACCACCTTCACTGTAAAGAATTTTTTTCTAATATCCAGTCAAAATCTACCCTCTTTGAGCTTAAAGCCTTCCCCCCCTCATCCTATCACTATGAGCCCTTGCAAAATGTCCCTCTCTGGCTTTCTCGTAGGCTTTCTTCAGATACTGGAGGGGTGCTACAAGATCTATCTATACTCTTATCCAGGCTGAACAGCCCCAACTCTCATAGCCTGTACCCAGAGGTGAGGTACTCCAGCATTCTGATCATCTTTGTGGCTTTTCTCTGGACCCAGTCCAATAGTTCAATGTCCTTCTTTTGTTTGGAGCCCCAGAACTGGATGCAGTTCTCCAGGTGGGGCTTCAGGAAAGCAGAGTAGAGGGGGAGAATCATCTCTGTCAACCTCTTGGTAACACTTCTTTTGATGCAGCCCAGGGTATGGTTTACCTTCTGGGCTGCAAGTGCACATTGCCAGCTCACATTAATTTTTTCACCAGCTGACACCTCCCAAGTCCTTCTCTTCAAGTATAATTACTATTTTTCTTGGTTCTTTGAAAGTGTTTTGTGGGGAAAGGCAAAAACCTCTGTTATTTGTATGAACATTGGGAACTATATTTTCGGTATGTCCATAGAGTTATTTTATCTTTTATATATAATGTTTTATGTGTGGTTTTTCTGTGTTTTTGCATTGCCGTGTGTTATTCTGACATGGTATTTCACAGCTTGTTTGTTTTAGGAGTAGTATGAAGTAATCTGCTCTGTCCTTTCATTGAATTCTGAAATCCTTGTATTATCATTCTAATCTACTTTCCTAAACATTTGGTGTGGAAGTAGTGGTTTTATTTTTCTTAAGCTGTTTTACAAATGAACCACCTACAACAAATTCTAGCACTTTTAACATTTGCTGAATAGAACTCATGCTAGCACCAATGCCAATACTTTTTCACTATCAAAGAACTGTTTAAATTAAAATTAAACAAAAACTTAAAAGGTATGTCAGTATGGAAAATATTCTAGGAATATTAACTCTAATTTATATTCGTAGATTATTTCAATCAGAGAATTGGCATAAGTGATACTAGCAGAAGTACTTTGAACAAAAATTGCTATGTCCACTATCAGGTAAGTCATCCAAACAAATTAGATGAACCATACAATTGTTCCACTAAAAGTATGCAAATTCTTGGAAGTAATTTTTTTTATAGATGAAAGAAAACCCTAGAGGCAGTTGCCAAAAGATCTTCTTTTTTTGAAAGGTTTTTTGAGTTAACCCCAATAGACAACTAAGGCTGCTTGTTCACTGCCCAACAGTGTGGCAGGGAGAGAACTGGAAGGGGAGAAGTCATAGTCCAGTGAGCTTCATTCTTTCTATAGCTATGAGATGAAAAGAGTCTGACATACTGATTTTTTTAGCTGTGTTGCTAACATAATATGGACTATGGGATTTGGTATTTAACAGGGGGATTGAACCTGGACTTCTATATTGTGAGCGAAATTCCTTCATTGGATGTCTTTGACATGTGTTTTAAATACGAATTATAGAAATTATTATGAATGGGAAAAAATATATCACTTAGTTTAAATGAAACTCAGCTGTTTTCTAGAAAAAACAAAAAGAACAAAAACAACAAAAAAGCAACAAAACCAAAACAAAACAGAAATCCAAACCAACAAAGCTGATACAGCAGTTGTGGCCCAAAACTAAACATCCTGGCGATTGTTGTGCTACCCTTTTGTAATAAAAACAAATGCATCAATAAATTTGTAAAGTGCCAAAGATAACATCTTTTTATATAATGATATTTTGAAGAATGATTATGAAAAATTAAGAACAATGCACATGAGAAGACAATTACTAAGGTTACTGTTGCAAAAGGAGATATTGGAAGAAATAAGGAAAATAAAATCCCTGAGAAAGAAATTTCAGTATTTTAGAAATTTTATTCAGAATTATAATTAATCTGTGAAGATCACTAGGGTCAAGATTCTTGATTAACGGCAGACTCAATGCATTTTAGTACCACAGAAAACTTTGCTAAGTAACATAACAGCTCCTCATTGTTTCCATCGCAAAAACTAGCAGTCATCATTATAGCCTTCTCTATTATTACCAGCTAGCTAGAGTAGTCCTTTCAGGACCTGCATCTGAGGATTTTCTTTGCCTGAAAACGCTGTCTGGTACACAGAGATAGTGCCATTGCAAGCGATATGGCTGATAATAGCTAAAAGCAGGAGGGAATGTGTTCCTATCCACAGTCAACAAGCTGAATAATGGTTTAGTTAGGAAGTGATTTAGCTGAGAAAAAGCAAATCTGTATTTTAGTGCTGTATTGGGACAACAAGGTCTCAGATTCTTCTCTCTGCACACATTGTTTGCTTCTTTCATTTAAGACACAGAAAAACTACATAAAGAACATTTTACACAGCAACCAGAGCTCTATGCTGTGCCTTTTACAGGGCTATTGTAAAACATTAGCTAGTCTGGTTTTAACCTAAATGTTGAAAGACTGCTTTTTATTACCCTATAAAAACCAATGCATACAGGTATAACCATGTTAAAAAAAATACAATCTAGACAAAATTCTGCTATCATTGTTCAGCACTTTAGGGGAAATATACCTTTTTTTTTTCCTTTTTTTCTACACTTTGAATCTCTTGTTGGCAAAGAAAAGTTCTGATTATGAATAGGTTGAATCCGAAGACGTAACTGGAAAAAAATGTTGTCTTTTCTAGATTAGTTTAAGCATAATTGCGAGATTTCTCTATGATTCTATACTTAAGGTAATTATTTCTATCAGGGAAAATCAGTGCTAATTGCTCCAGTATACATTTTTTATGTTATTTGGCAATGGTGCAGTCTATTTTGGTAGTGATAAGAGTTCTGAAACTTTGGTCCAGCATCATCAGTGCCTCTTGCAGACTTATGCCTGCCCTGGTGGATTGAAATCTTATACATATGAGACTGAAACACTGAAACAACTGAGTTGTAAACTAACTTCTATACTCACTATACAGTAATGTCTATTGTATTCTTTATAAATTTAGTATATCCAAGGAACGTGTTAATCTGTGGTTCTTATCTCCATCCATGTTGTCTAAAGAAGTTTATTTTTCCTTAAGCCATTACGCTCAGAAATTTCACAGTAATGTCTAATTTATCTTCTTTTTTATTGTTGTTACTGTGAGGCCGTTTTGGTTGGTTGGGTTTGTTGGTTGTTGGGTTTGGGGATTTCTTTGTTCATTTAGGTTGGTTTTCCATTTGTTTGTTTGGTTTTGTTTGTTGTTTGGGGTTTTTAAAGTTGTTTTTTTTTTTTTCTTTCTGAATTCTGAGCGATGTGAATTAAATGACACTATCCCAAAGAAAAGAGCAGGATGACTTTTACCAATGTGCAATTTGACTTAGACAAACCTACCCTTCTGCATGTTTAAGATCAAAAATATATGAAGACATGGAATTTCTGTTGAAGTGTCCTAGGAAAGTGGTTGCTATTGCCTTCTCCATTTTTGTTTGTGGATAGTGTATCTTGTAGTGAAATTGTCAACATGTAGGATTAAAAAGAAAAGTTATGTTAGGATCTTGACACTTTTCTCCCCTCCTTTTTTCCCCACTTAAAAAAATTCAAACAAAAAAGAAACAAAACAACAATCAAATAAACAACCTAGTAGATTTATTTCTTTTTCATTGAAATTTTAAAAAAGCAGTAAAATACTATAATACCTCCTAGATGTGCCACTCTTTGACCACTGTTAGTTTTCAGTAAGCTTTGTGGTATCTAAGGAATTCAAGTTGAAGTTAACATACAATTATCAATACCATCCAGTTATAAAACCTAGAAAAGGTATACCACAGGACAGAAGTCTGAACTAGGAGAGTAATTCCTGACACTTTCTTAATCAAGTCTTTCATCAAAGTTAAGGAATTTAGTACATAGTCATTTAAACTGAGGAAGCAGGTCAAATTCACAGAATAGCCTGAAAAGACTCCTGAAAAATCAATGAGGGCAATTACAATTTGCAACACATTGCATAAACTAAGTAGTGTAGTGTGTGTTTCTTGATGTCCTAACTCAGCAACCAACAGCTGCATTATCATCTGAAAATCCCCTTTACTGCATGTGTGTGCTATTCTACAAACTCTTCCAAAAGAGTCTTTGTTTACCCTAGGTCACTATTTATAGTCCATTTTTGTGGGATGCACTGCTTGTGAGGTCACTTCGCTATAAAATTCAAAGTAAGTGAAACAAAAATGTTGCAGACATGGTTACAATGGATTAATTTATTTTATAAATGCATGATTTCACCAGTTCTGATTGCAGTTCTTACTGGACTTACTTTGCTTTAAATGGTCACACATACTGAATTAAAAAAAAAAACAACATTGTGCTGTCTTTAGCCAACATTATAGGTCTCTTATGAAATAAAATCTTAATGTAATTATAAATAAGTATTTTCAAAATTCCTTTTATTTTAATGGAGCCTATCAGATATTTTCACATGCCAGATAAGATGCCAGCTAATTTCTGTATTTTTAATTACTTCCTGCATTTGGCCTAGTGCCTAATCTGAGCTATTTATGCTCTCTTTTCAGAACTGGCACGTGCCAAACACTGATTGCTTCATGTTCACCTTTGCCTACCTTTCACTTCCTTTCAGATTCTCTAAAACAGCATTTCCATGTCATCAGTGAAACCAAGACACATACACATCTTTAAGCTTACTGGGTTTTGCAGTATTTTTAATGTGCTTGTCAGTAAAATTAACATATATGTTTTTAAAATTGACTATATTTAGAAATTCTAGAAAGAATTATGTGTGAAATTGATGAGGAATAAGGGAAGAAGGAAGAAGATAAATGCTAACCTTCACATTAGCCCTCATATCCAGCCTTCCTGCTGCGTCACTGATGCTACTCATGCTATCAGAGCAGCAACCCAGCTGTTAACTCATGCCTTGGTTTTATGAGTGCAATTCAATTACTTAAATATTTGAAAGACTCCAGGTTATCTGACAAATGCATGGAACCTGCACATATGAAACCTGATTTGTAGGAGTCCCTTGCCTTTCTGGACAAGAAAGATTATTCTTAAAGCACAGATGTCTGCTGTAAGGCAAAAGAAACAAAGTTCATGTAAGAGATGCTTCATGGATCTGAAAACTGGGGACAAGAAAGAAATGGAAAGGAAATTCCACTCCCTAGTACCAAAAAAATCCTGCTATCCTGAAATAGCCTGTTACTATTTCAAAGTAGCAGAAAAGTGGAGACAGCTTAACAGATGAAGTGATCTGAAGTGAGGGAATCTCAGCTGTCCTTCCACTCCCAGTTCACATCAGAGATACCTTTTCCTTGAGTTGTTAGTGGACATGTGGACAACCTTTTAGTAATAAACTGGAGAACAAAACATATGTTTCCAAATGGATCACTTTTTTTTTTTTTTTTTTCCCTCCTTCCTTTTGTACCGGCTACTAAAACTGCGTGAACATGGTTTTGTCATTGTGAAACCATTTTACTGTTTTGGTAGGATTAGTTGTGTAAAATTTTATTTGCAGAATAGTGAGAGTATATACTAGAGTCACAAGACATTGCTATTTGATCTGTACCTTATACTTCTTCCTACTGAAGTTATGTTGTAGTAGTGGCATAACAAAAGATAATTTCCACGTAAGATCCCTTTACAAATTTCTCATTAACCAGGCTATTGGGTCGTCCTCATGTGAGAATGCAGAGGCTCTCTTCTCCTGTTATGCAAATTTTGGAGGGTTTTTACAGAAATCAGGCTGCGTAAAGATTTAGTTTCCAAGCTATCTTGGTACAGGTTTTTCTCAGTTCTTTGGCTGTGTTGCAGCTGTGCTATTGGCATCTGCCTAACCAAACCTTACCAGAGAATTTTCTACAGAAACTCAATGGGACCAGTCTATTAAAAAAAATTCAGAATAAATATTATGTCGACAGAGTACTTATAGACAGTAGTGCAAGAACTAGCAGAAAACCTGGAGTCCAATAAAGAGCAGAACAGATTGTAGCATAGGTAAAAAAGCAGTAGATACATTATAAGACACTTTGTTAAATATTGTAACTTGTTACAGAATCTAAAATCAACAATTTAAAGCTTCTGCCTTGAGCAATTGCTAGAACAATCACGGTGTAGATATTCACTTTTGTACATATTGAATTTATAATTTAGTGACAGTGAATTTGTAAACGCGATTTCATGATTGTAATATAATTTGCAATAAATGTGTTTTAACACTTTAGACATATGTAGTCATTTACATAGCATAAAATATGCAATGGTACTGGTTTAGAATCTTGGAAATTAGAAGAAACAGGAAGAAAGGACTTGATGTTGCTTAATGTATATCCAAATATTTAACTGTGAAAAAATAGGGATTAGAAAAGCAAATTTTAACACAGATGTGTATGAACTTACAGTTATGTTTAAAATACTTTTCTCATTGTATTTTTCTGTTATTTTAAAATCCAGATCCACTAAATACTCAACCATATGAAAATTTAACAAAGTTACTAGAAAAAAAGGGGATTTTACATGACCTGATGTTCTGAGCAATGCAAAGCATGCAAGCAAGGAAAGAGAGTGATTTTAAGGAACAGAAAATTTCTGAAGCTGAAAGGAATTCATGTTTCCTAAAGAGGATATAATTTTCTGTTGTCAGGCTTCTTTTAAGAAAGATTTATTCAATGACATTACTCAGTGCAAGTACAAGGTAGATAAAATCAAATAAAAATATTATCGTTCTTTCTTCCCTTCACCAACTGAACTTAAAAAAGGAAATTGTATTTAATTTACAAAGTTCAGTTAAACTCACCTTTGCTATTGGATGATATATAGTGTCTCTCCATGACTCCCATGCCTGTACAAATGTCACTGATTCCTCAGGGTTGTAGTATGGTTAAGACCATGCACTACATTTTAGTGAAATCCATGCCGAGTAGGAAACAACAGCTTGGATAGCAACAGTTTACAATTTCACTTTCATAACAGCTAAGCCTTCAGTAATGTTAGTTTAAGGTAGTACCTTGAAATAGAAATCTCTCAAAATTGTTTGACACAGCATAACTAGAATTCAAAAAGCAATGAGGAATCTTCATACTCAAGCAGAACAGCCACAGAAGGTGACATCATGAGCCAATGTCTTAACAGAGCTCCACTTTGCATCTACACTACTCACTGTAAATGCTGTTGATACGCTGGTGATTTTCAGCAGAGATTTATTAATGTCTTCATGGTGAGCTATCCATTTTGTCAAATATGCTTTTTCTAATTTAAAGTAATTTAAAGTTGAAATTTCTCCTGTCAATGAATTTTAAAAAGCTTAGGCACATACCTTTTAACAAAGTCTGATGTTTGTATTTACAAAGCAACCTGAATGTACAGAACTATAAACCAAAGCTTTAAAAGTAACCTAATCTACTCTCTCTTAATATCACTGATATAATGGCATCTGTTTATTTTTAAAGTACGTTCTTTCTATGTGCATTTATCTATAAAATCTATTAAATATGTTGGAAAGTTACCTCTGAAAGTGAGAGCTGGCTTGAACTCTAGTAAGGTGTGAGATATCTGGGCTTCCCTTTTGTTAGATTTGTTTTCCATTTTATTCATAAACCTTAAAACCCTAAAAGAAAAAAAAAATGTATAGGTATTCTCATAAGTTGTTGGCTTTTTTCCAAGGTAAAAGAACTATATTTTGCAGAATTGTTAGTTTTTTTTTCAAATCTAACACTTAAAAATACCATATTTGGACATTTATATGTTAGAACCATGCAAGATACGGCAATAATTTATATGATGTGTCAAGTACACTAGATAACAATATAAACAATTGTTATGATATACTATATAGTTATGGAGTCAAAGATAGCCTCTCTATGTATCTAATAAGAGTTTAATTAAGCTTTATAATCAAACCTTGGTTTTTATGAAGTTTGTAACGTTAATAGCATGATACATTGGGAAGAATATGCATAATTTTCATGGAATTTAATAATTTTCTTTGTTAGTGGAACATTAGACACAGATATATTGCCAACCAGAAACTCCTTGAATTCATTTGGCATCAATTAATACATGCCATGTTAGTGAGAGCTTTAAATAAAAGATGTGTCTGTTATGGCAAAAACCTACTTGATAGGTACTTGGTAGGTGTGCTTTACTACTGCAGAGACACTAAGTAATTCTACATTCTTGGTCAGTTGTACATCTCTGAACACCTTATTTTGGATTTTAGGGGCAATTCATAAAGTCCATACTTAATTTTCACTCAGGAAAAATATGTGCCTTTCCACCAAGAGGTTTCTAAAATTACTCAGGGAGTAAAGTCACCAGAATTTTCCTTTCCACTGATTATAAAGGAAGGTACTGATGTATTTTCAAAAAGTAGAAGAATTAAAGTAAATTAGTCCACCATCTGTTGTTACTTAGTTTTGAAATAACATTTTCATTTCAAAAGAAAAAATCTTATTAATCTTCATCTTAAAAACATTTAAAAAGCATTGTGCAGAAAAACATTTTGTGGCATATTTATGCTACTGTGTTTTAGAGAGTCAGAAGAAGTTTAGATTCTAGACTCTTAATCATCTGTAGTGTTTCTTTTCTCACTCCCTTGCCGCTGTTTGAGGGTTTTCCAAGCATCTCTTTGAAAATCCAAATTTGCTTTAGTTTGGGTTACAAGAATAGCTTGGTTCTAGGATTACACTAAAAGTAGAGTTACTAATATGATTTCACTAACTTCAGTTTCCTCTACTCTCTGCAATTCTTTCTCCTCTTCTGTCAGGCTTTGTACCCTCAAACATTCCCAAATGTTCTTATGCAGCATCTCAAAGCATACAAAGTTAGATACTCAGTTCCATCATCTAAGAATCAGTGTGATGTGCTGTTACACCACTGTATGCTATTCAAGACACTTTGAACTACATAAAAAGAGAGAGAAAGAGGTAACTACAATCGAGGTTTGACAGTCACCAGAAAGGGTCCAGAGGAGATCAATAACCAAGACATTTGCATGCCAGTTGTTCAAAAGGAAATTAAAATAATTTTTCAATTTTTTTACAGTCACTGTCTGATGAAACTTGTTGAGTTCAGTGCTGTCTCAAAAAATGTTGTTAACTGTTTTGATAACACAATAGAAAGGAGAGTAGAATACATCATTGTTTTAAATTCTTATTTTCAAGCAGTTAATGATGTAATAAAGGTAAGATTAGAGATGAGTTCACTAAATTCCAAAATGTTACATATGGGGACCTTTGACTTTTAACCTGTACATGATTTTAAACTATTTTAATCTTAAACAAAGTCTACAAAATTCAACTTGTAGGCTTTAGCTCCTGTGTATGTAATAGGAAAATATTTACGTAGTATGGTATGTGAAAGTCTTTTATGTACGCTCCTTCTAGACAGATAGAATATAACTGGCAATTATGAGATAGACATCTTAACACATTTGACAGCAATTCTCACCTACATCCTCACATTCACATTTGAAAACAGGTCTGGGAATAGCTCTAAAAGTACATTTTGATTACATTACCTTGCATTTTCGTGACAGAATTGGCTGATAATTGCTAGAGTCAGTTTTGTCTGCATCTCTCTTCTTCCATCTTTCTCATTCCTATTGTGTAACAGGAAATAAAAAAGTGAACATAGTCTGGAGATAAAGTAATTTCTTCATGTGAGGTCAAGCAATTATTGAAACTGTGAAGAAGACCTGTTATAAACTTTTGTGAAGCGTGTCTTTAAATGCTTACCTTGGGGGGAATTTATGAGACAGAGTCATATGTCAGTTTCTGTAGGATCTTCGAACCACCTGATGATCTGCAAAAAGAAATGGAAAAAATTTGTCAGACAAAAGATATAACAAGAACTTATTTAAATTCTTCTCCTTAGTCAGCTTTACTGTGTAAAGTTTTGTGATCCCAAACCTGCACTGACAAAGGTCAAGGTCCCTCTGGACAGGCAAGCCTATTTTGTAATTCCAAGTTTGCACATGGAAATAATCACATAGGATGAACTGTATTTGGAAAAATAGTCTCAAGTGATATTTTTGTCTGGCATCTGGATCCTCCTGAGTACCTCATCACCTGTGGAAAGGAATTAAAGAAATTTCATAAGGGTACTGAGGAGGTCATCTGGTCCAATGTCCCAAGCAGAGCCACCTACAGCAAGTTGCCCAGGACCATGTCTATGTGTTGTGGAGGGAGACTCCACAACATATATAGATGACCTATACCAGTGCTTAGTCACCTTGACAGTGAAAAAGTTTCTTGATGTTCAGAGGAAACCCCCTATGTTTCAGTTTTTGCCAATTTTCTCTGATCCTGTCAATGGGCACCACTGAAAAGAGGCTGGCTCCATCTATGGGACCAGTGTAATTTAAGGTGTTGAGCAATGGCATAGAGTGGGATTGTGTGTATCCTAAGTTTGCAGATAACATGAAGGAATGGGATGCCAAGCTTGAGAAGTGGGCCAATGTGAACTTCATGAGGTTCAAAAAGGCCAAATGCAATGTTCTTCAACTGAGTTGGGGAAGTCCCTAGTATTGATACATGCTGGGAGATTAATGGATTGAGAACAACCCTATGAAGAAGGACTTGGAAACACTGGTGGATGAAAAACTGAACATGAGCCATCAATGTACACTTGCAACCCAGAAAGCAAATTATATTCTGATCATAGAAATGGAGCATCTCTCCTATGAGGACAGGTTGAGAGAATTCAGATTGTTAGGCCTGAAGAAGTGAAGGCTCTGAGGAGACCTTATTGTGGCCTTTCTGAACTTGAAGGAGGCTTATAAAATGAGAACAAACATTTTAGTATGGCCTGTAGTGGTAGGGTAAGTAGCCATGGCTTTAAATAAATTAAGGTAGATTCAAATTAGACATATAAAAGAGACATTTTCATAGAATGGGTGTGGCGAAACATCAGCACAGGTTTCCCAGAGAGGTGGGAGATGTCTCATCCCTGGAAACATTCAAGGCCAGGTTGGACAGGGCTCTGAGCCACCTGACCTAGGTGAAGTCCCTGCTCATTGAAGGTTGATTGGTTCCCTTCCAAACCAAACAATTCTATAATTCTACACTCTTTACATCCTCCCTTCTGGCAAAACATACATGAACATCATTGTGATCCTGCTGACCTTTTCTCTGGGCTCAGCAGTGTCTTCTCCCTCAGATTCTCTTCACAGTAGAGTTGCTTCATTCCCCTCATCATCTTTGTGGCCCCTTGTTTGATTCTCAAGTATGACCACGTCTCTTTTGTATTGAAGAGCCCATATCTGGACACTGTACTCCACATATGACCTCACAGATAGTTATAGACTCTGGGTAGCTTAATTCAGGAAACAGTCATGTCTATAACACAGTTTCTAGGGACTGTATAAGCTACAATGGCAACAACAACGTCAATGACAACTAAATAACAAAAAAAACCCAAACAAACAAAAAAAACCCCACCCAAAACAAAAAGAAGACTTGTATTGATACAGATCTGTTAGTGACATTATGTGCAGTTCTCTCAAGTTTAATGTATGAAAGAGAGAAAAATATTATTAATGAATAACTGGAGAGTAGAGAAAAGCATGAAAGAATAAACTGGATGTGAGAACTTAAAAGTATTAAAAAATCAACAGAGAAAACTGACAAAGCAGCTCCCTGCTCCTCAGCTCTTAGAAGTTGAGTACCACTTCCCTAAATGAAACTCAAGAACTGTCTCCTTTGAACAGCCTCACCAGCAATTTCAGTAAGTAAAAAATTCTGTAACCTCATCAAAATGTGATACTCTTATTAATGGACAAATACAATACTCCAGTGATTAATTTTTCAAATACCCTTTACTCTTCACAAAAGTGAACCAACAATATGACATTCACTGTTGCAGACCAGCTGATTAGCTTATTGATCTAATAGTTGGAAGTGAGATTATTATTCTTTTCAAATTATTGCACTTGCTGCTAAGTGGCAGGTCTAGTAAAATACCTTGAGGTCTTGAATATTGCACTTGATTTGTGGATTCTACCTGAGAATCCAAGAAAGAGAGAAAAAAAAGCACATTCTTTCTTCTTTACCTTCTACATTTTAAAACATTAACTTTTCACACATATATAAATATTAATTTTAAAATATTTTGCATATAATTATGTTTTCAGTGTCAGAAACTACATTTTTACTAGTGGCAGCTATTAGTTTCTAGTATATACTTTTGCATGCTCAGCGTATAAGCCCTTTCACATAGAACAGTAAATTATTAAAGGTAAATTCAGAAGCTCTTTATTATCCAAACTTTCACTACAGTCAACAAGGAGTTTTGTCTGGCTCCCTGCCCACAAAATTGTAAGAATATGCAACATTTTATTCTATTTTCTTTCCAAGCAGTATTTGTGCAACAGATATTCCCATTAAAACAGAAAACATTTTATTTCTACTGAAACAAATACATAAAATCTGAATAATAAACCAGACAGGATGTCCTCAAAAGTCTAGAGTAGCTGAGCAACATGATCTAAAGCTGTCATTTCCTACACTTCTACCATTCACATTTCAAGTGATCTGTGAAGTACCGTCAGTGTGCTGAGGCAACTATTCTAACAAATTAACATTGATTCAGCTTCAAGGATGACATAAAAACATCCAGATGGCAATGCATGCTTTACATTATAAATATCAGATAAATTATATTTTAAAATTCAGAATGGTGGTCACAGTATCTATTGTATCAGTAAATAGGAAAAAATACATTGGCAATGGGTTTTCAAAACAGCAACATACATACGCCTTGTTTGTCTGAGAGTAACATATAATAAAGATCTGAAATGTAATCAGTCAGCTGAAATAATTATTGCCCCATTCTAAATCTAATATTATTGATGATACAAAACTCGGAGTGTGTGGCCGATGCCCTGTCAGGCTGTGCTGCCATCCAATGAGATCTGGACAGGGTGGAAAGCTGGGTGAAGGCAAAGCTCATGAAGTTCAGTGAGTGCAGGGTCCTGCATCTGGGGAGAAATAACAGGCACCAGTATAGGTTTTGGGCTGCCCTGCTGGAAAGCACCTCCACGGAGAAAGACCTTGGAGTCTTGTTGGACAGCAAGTTCTGCATGGAACAGCAATGTGCCCTTGTGGCCAAGACAGACAGTGACATCTTGGGGTGCATCAGGAAGTGTGTCCAGCAGGTATAGAGAGGTTCTTCTCCCCCTCTACTCTGCCCTGCCGAGACCACACCTGGAATACTCAGTTTTGGATTCTCCAGTTCAAGAGAGACAGGGACCTGCTGGAAAGAGTCCAGCAGAGAGCCATGAGGATGACTGGGGGACTTGAGCATCTCCCCTACAAAGAGAGACTGAGAAACCTGGGGCTGTTTAGTCTGAAGAAGACTGAGAGGGGATCTGATCAATGTCTGTAAATATCTGAGGGCTGGGTGTCAAGTGGATGGGACCAATCTCTTTTTGGTGGTGCACAACAATAAGACAAGGAGCAACAGCTATAAATTGCAACAGAGAAGATTTCACCTGAATATGAGGGGAAAATTCCTTAGAGTGAGGGTGATGGAGCACTGGAGCAGGCTGCCCAGAGAAATTGTGGAGTTTCCTTTTCTGGAGATTTTCAAAATCCACCTGGATGCATTCCTGTGTGGACTATCCTAGATGATCTTGCTTTGTCAGGAGGGTTGGACTCGATCTCTGGAGGTCCCTTACAACCTCTAATGTTTTGTGATTCTGTGAAATGAAATAAGCAGGAACGGAAAGATTTTTATTTTTTTTTTTTTTTACCAACTGTCACACACATGTCCTGAGGAAAGATTCTGTGTAATGAATGAACTGAATGTAATTTTTGAAGAAGTTGTCTCAGGAGAAGTTTTCTTATCTTCTTCAATTCATGTTAGTAAAAGGGGAATATTATTTTATGCTACCAACTTGCCCAGTAATTTCATTCAAAGGACACTGAAAATTTGTCATTCTGTGCAAAAGTCAAAACTCAGAGGTTCATTTATTTGCAAGAAGGGAAGGTGAGGGAAAAAAAATATTTTTAAAAAATTCTCATAAAGAAACTGGAGCTTAAGAGTAATGTCCTAGAATAGGAAAAGAAAGCCTTACTGGTAGCAACTAAGGAAATACTAGTGATAAACTACAACTCTTGAGGTATGAAAACTGCAAAGATCTAAAACAGCTAACTTAGATATGTTTCAATGTGTATTGAATAGTAATACACCACTGAAAGAAAGGTAGTCATATTTTAAAGCTAACTTTTGTTCATTATGTCTGCAACCAGTAACAGTATAACCCATGCACATTTGGGCTGAATATCTTCCTAAGGCAAGATTATTCAGATGTAAATGGAACACTTAAAAATATTGTTCTACAAATTCTTTTTTTTGCAATTGTCATCAGCATGATTAAGAGCTCTTCGTTTCCAAAGACTACTCAGTAATTAAAGATTAGTTTAAATGCAGCAATTATGATTTAATATAGATGACAGACAGAAGAGCTTTTATAGTTAAACTTTCTATCACTCTTGTAAAATGGAACAATTTCCTACTTTTGACAAACATTTGAATAAAGATAATTACTGGAACTACTTCTAAGTACATAGATGTTCAAATAAATTATTTATTTTCTCAAACATTCAACACATGCTGTAGCAATATTTATTATGTATAGCATTAGAAAGACAGTTCAAAATATCTTACTTATTTTGGATAAGAAGATTAATAGTAGAAAACTTGATGAGATCTTTTGTGTCTATATGGAGACTAATCTAAAGCGGTATTCTGTCATAGCAGTTCTTATGCTTCCTGCTTTAATGTAGAAAAAATGCTATGAAGAAAGACTCTTGTGAGCAAAAAGATATAAGTATCCCTTGTGACAACGAAACTACAAAGTATAGCACTATTCAAAACTTCAACAGCACCTTCCATCCTCCTGTCCTCCCAGCCCCACATTATACATAGATTTGGATAGCAAGCTTGGGAACTGCTCAGTTTTTAATCGATTCTTTTTATACTTAGTGTTAACATAAAATCTGAATGTTTGAACAACATACAGGAACGTGTTGAAGTCATGTTCTTATTCTCCTCTATAACACAGGGGGTGAATCTGCCATTGATAGAGTATGGACAGCAGTACAAATCTACGACTTGTGTTTTTTGGCTTCAGTCTAATTTTAGAAAACTAAACCAAATACTGAATAACTGTTCTTTCTTCCTGATTTCCATAACAATATTATGTTATATATATAGATTGCAAGAGTGTTTGTAGCATCAAGGGCACATATGGGTTTCCTTAGCTTGCCTTCACCTTGGAGTAACGCTAGCATACTCAAGTGACTTGTTTAAAGAAATTCATAATTTTTAGTTTTTCTTAGATTTTTTCCTTCTTCAGGGGTTCAAAATTTCCATGTATTAAGTGACCAGAAATAGATTTTGTTATTTGTGGCTACAAACCATTGATTTATCTATCATAACACCAATTAAGGATTATAAACACACCAACATTTTTCAGCTAAAGAATGGAGGAATCTTGTGGGTGGATGGAAGTCTACTTTTTTTTTGTTTGTTTGTTTTTGTTTTTGTTTTTTAATTTGAGGAGAGTAAGTTATGGTGGTATTCCACAAAACCAGTATCTTCTCTTTAGAAGAACTAGAGTATACTAGCTCTCACTGTAGTAAGAAAAGGATAAATCACGATAGAAAATATAAAATAAATATAAATATTAGTAACATATACTAAATAACTGGAAACATTGAGTAGTAACAATTTATTAACTGTAAAGATAATGTTAATGAATTTTGCTAGCTATTTTTGCATACTGAAATAGCGATGGCACAATGTGAAATCTGTAGTGGAATTGAAATATAATATAATTAACATTTGAGATAAAACATGTGAAACTGACAGTAAAAAGAAGCATACTGCTAGCTGCAGTACATCATTTCCAAGTTATTATGCAGTAACTACTCTCAGTATCACTGCTCAGTTCTCAAACTTTTGGTGTTTCAATGTAATGTCTTTTTTCAGGACTTAACACACATCATTCAGGGCTGAAATCTGATATATATAAGATACATTTAAAACTGGTACTCAAATCTATTTAATTGTGTACTGTATAGTTAAAATTATATGAAACTTTTTTTTTTTATAAAGCTTGACTAATATTACAAAATAAATACAACTTCTATGATAATGTTTGTTTTTCATTAGCTTGATGACTCCCATAACTCAACCCTGCCATTTCTCAAGACAGTTTTGATAGAAATCTTGCAATTGCCTCAGCACATCGTTTTCACCTGGTAGCCTTCATTTCTTTACTCTCACAGTCCGAAGATTTCTTGTGAGATTAACCAGTTTCTCAACTTAGTTGTAAAACACTTCATCTGAAGTGTTTGAATCTGTTAAATTCAGCTGTAACTGCTTTTTAAATATTTTTAAATTATATTTTAAGGGTTCCTTTTAAAAGATATAAAAGCAAAGTTACCTCAACAGCTTATTCTGTGGTAAGCGAATAAGTAATATATTTGAAATTCAGAAATAGACTACAAAACATTGGCAGTAGTTCTAACTATATTTTATGTATTAACACTTTCTAATTTGACTACAAACCTTACTGAGTAGATTGCAAAGTATATGTATGTATACGTATTAATACTAGAATTAATCACAGTATGACAATCTCTGTTGAAGTAAGAATAGAAGGGTAATTTAGTTTTGAAAGAACAATAGGATGAGAACTCAGCTTTTGGAAAAAAAATCCTCTCCCAGATAGTTATTGATTTATTTAGACCAATTTTAACTTGCAGATCTCAGAATGAAGGATTCAGTGCCTGTGAAATTTGAACATCACCTGACCATGAAAGCCATCATAGCTTTGAATAGTTATGTTTTAATTTCCTCAGAATCACAAAAGGAGAGTGATGATAAATTCTCTGCTTGTATTACAGAAGCTCTGATCAGTGTCCAGCAAGTGGTTTGGTTTTTGTTTTTGTTTTTTTACAGTATCTTTAAAAATAGTGCTTTGATACAAGAGAGGAAGAGATTCTGTGAAATTCAGTTTCATAAACACACATTTAACACAAAGAATTCCAGAGTACTTATTTTCATGATAACTTCAAAACCAGAATGTTTTCAGGTCAGGTATACTTTGAATTCTGTAGTTTCCAGAAACACAAAACCTACCATGAAATGCATGTAGACCAAAATAATAACATTGCATACCACTTCAATAAGCAGTCTGAACATCAGGATTTGCAGTTTTAATCTAACATTGGACACCTCTGAGTTTCATTAACTTCCTATCAGTCTGTGTGTAGAACTGAGTCATTAAGTATTCACCTTCAAAGGCCTAAACTGCTCTGGCTAGGTTTTTTCTTTTCTTGTACCATAGTGCTTGGGATGTGTTAACCAGAAATTTCTGATTTGGAGCTTCCTCTAGGTAATTAGCTGTCAAACTGTGTGAGTTTTGACTACTTGACTCAGGTTTGGGTTTGTTTTGTTTTTTTCTGTTGTTCTGCTACAACTCATCTTTGTCTCATGGTATCATTATAAAATCCATCTTCTCACCTGTGCAGATCTGGAGAGGCTGGATGAAAAGCATTAACGTGATTGCTGTTTTCTGATGAGCATACATTCAAAGAGGCAGGTTAATCCACTATGTGGCAAATGAGTATAATGTTCTGAGTATAAGGGGTTAGAATCCTTTGGATTGTATTATTTTAATTAAAAAAGAAATAATCAGTCATACGTAATTGACACGGGATTGGGCTAATCAAATGCGATATCCCGTGGGACGAGAGGGTCCTAGTGCCCTCCTCGCTGGTTCTTTTGGGTTTCGGTCGGCAGAAAAGACACAAATATCACTTAAACGTCAGGTATAAACGTTTAAGAACCAGGACTGGGGGAAAACAGAGAGGTTACATGCAAACAGATCCCGACCGCATCTATGGGTATCCGCGGGAGTGCGAGGCAAAGGGGGGGAAACACACCTTTTCCCGAACCGAGGGGGAAGACCACGGAAGGAGGGAAACCGATTTAAGGAAAATAAAAGAGGGATTAGGAAGAGGGAGAGAAACTGGAAAAGAGAAAGAGGGGTCAGCCTTGCCGCATGGAATAAAGCTGCCATGCCTCGCTGCCCGTTGCTGCGCACGTGGCTGGGGCTTCTCCCAGCTGCTGCACGGATGGCGGTGGATGAGGAGAGCGGGAAGAAGAGCACAGAAAATGGCTGCTGACCCGTTTAAGTACCCTGCGGAGTGTACGAAACTGTCCATCAGGCGTCCAACATTTCCTGGCCGGCGAATTGATTCAAGGTTCGACGTATATGGGCATCCCGAGGTCCCCACCCTGGGTCCCGGGGCCACCTGGGATGCCCCACCCTTCACCCCCTACCAAACCCTTTAACAGTAGAGGGAGAAGAGAGCCCAGGAATTGGATCAATCCTAGGATGCTCCGTCATTCTATGCCGGGACACTCCACCCCATTGCCTATGGGCAGTTTCAAGCATCAAAACCAGGGTATCACATCCTAATATGGAGGTCTGACCCAGGGCCCTAA
>VWZI01018142.1:3547-83570 GCA_013396835.1 Psilopogon haemacephalus | reverse complement strand
ACTGTATAGCCTCCTTGATGCTTTGAGGATCTTGAACTCGACCATATGCATATGTGCATTACCATATTCTCTTTTCTCAGTACCCCAATGCAAAATATCATAATGCCCTAAAATAGTAAAAATATCATTCTGTGATTACACCTACCAGAGATTTTAAAACCCAGTCTTCACAGATTGCTTGCAGTGAGTTTGCTAGTAGGTAGTAGTAGGTAACAAAGTAGTGGATAGTCATCAGGACAAGGGTTGCATCAGCTCACAAGTTGTCCATTGAAACAGTGGAGGATGCATTCTGCAAGGTTCTGGGGTGCTTTAGAGTAACAAAACTTTACTGTTCAGGAGTTAAATGTGATGGAAATATTTTCTAGAACCAGAACAATGTGACTGGTTTGGTAGATTTTCATATAAGCCAATAGCAACTGAATGAAAAAAACAGGAACTGTGGTAGATAGTGATGACATTTTGTGCACGAAAGCATTGAAAACAATTTGATTCACCCAATATGTACACATATCCAATACATCACTTCCTTCAGATTCCAGGTAACTTCCCTGCATAATGTTTTCAATGATAACAAGCATTATTGTGAGATAGATCATTAATACTGATTTTTTTTTCCTTGGGCTAACTTTAGAATGACTTTTTTTTTTTTCTTCTTTAATTTTACTTCCATTGTGTATATGAGGTTCTTGAAACTATGCTTTTTTAATCCTGGGGACAGACAGAACCTTACTCAAATCTCTGAAATGAGAACAGTGATTCTCAATGGAAGCATGACTGACAATTCGACTAAGAGATTAGAAGACTTAGGGTTTAGGATTAACTGATTTCTAATTTCTGCTTTGCTTTGAGCAATTGACTTTGCTTCTTTATATTCTAATTTTTTTATCAAGTACTATTAAAGGCACTTTCCCTTGCTAGGTTAATGATTGTGATAAATGAACCACGACTTGTTGTTATGCTTGTTTTCCTTTGCATAACTGTAATTATTTTTATTTTTGTGAGTCTATCCAGAATAGTAGAAAACACCCTCATATATTGTCCTGTTGAATTGTGAGGAAAATAAGAAACAAACAACAGTCATTTCTGATCCCACTCAAAATGTTGAAGGCAGCATAATGTTTACAAAAGTTCTGCAAACTCTGAAAAGAAGATATTTTTCCGGTTCATATGAACTTACTTCTATTAGTATTTTAGTATGACTTTTTTTTTTTTTTTAAGTGCTACAATTCTATATGGAATGTCTGTGATGCACAAAGTAGTTCTGCTCTCCTCTATAATAAACATCTTTGTAAAGATCTGTGTAGCTTTTCTGCTCTTATCACTCTTGAATTTTTCTTTTGCATCTTTATTACTGATCCTGATTATCTTAGTGATTCTCACGAACTTGACAAAGTCTAATTATTAATTTTTACTTCAGGCAGGTGTTTGTCAGAAATGTTTCTGCATCTTCACTATGTTTTGGGTGTTTTTTAAAGCATTAATTTTAATGTTTTTTAAAACATTAAAATAAAAAAAATGTTTTTTAAAACATTAATTGACTATATTTGAATATTGATACTCTCACTTTTTTGACTGAGAGATTAGGATCACAAGCCACAGAAGCTCTCATGGAATTGTCCTTAGAAATGTCATGTCCTGAATGCTCACTGTAATTCCCTTTGGCATAAGGTTAATTGTGATGCCTGACTACCCTTATCAATTTCCATCTTAAGTAGGGAATGAATGTTTTACCATTGTCTCTGCAGTTTTTAAAGTCTTCCATGCTTTTCAGTGTTACAGAACTAAAATATGAAGACAAACATAAACATGAAATGTTGAAGAATTCAAGACTGATGCTCAGCACCAGGTTATAAAATTAAGAAGTGTAGAGACAAACAAGCAAATTATTGACTATTCAAGGCTTTAAAGTACAATTGGATTTAAAGCTTGTCAGGAGTGAAATATTACTGCATTTGTCTTGTTTTTCCTTTGTTGTTTTTTGTTTTGCTTTTTCATGTGGGAAAGTGTGTTGCAGGTTGTCTTTGTCAACTGATTGCACAGTCCCCTCACTCCAATAATGCCTTTGGAGAGCTTCATATTCTCGGGTATTTGTTTCATGCATATCTATGATTAATGTATACCACTAAACCAGAGATCCCAGTTATTACCAAAAGACTGCCAGTACATGTGCATATATGTTCTTGTACCAAACTAGTCTGGATTTCACTACTAAAGAGTTTGCATATACATACTCTGGACAGGTATAGAACCTTCATTGATGTAAAAATGGTAGGTTAAGAAACAGAAATTGCAACAAGTAGTACTCACAGATAGTCCTCTTTCATATTTTATATCCAACAACTCAGACAAGGTTTTCACAAAGCGTGATATCAATTGTGGAGGACATGAAATTTACTTCTTACTGTTGTGATCCATCTTTCTGAATAGTGCCTCACACAGCAGACTTATATTTCCAAGTAGCTCAACTGCTGTAACCACTAGAGCCTGATCACATTTTGCTGACACCTACTCCATGCTGGCCATTGCTGTGCTGACAGTGGTGTCAGCAGGTTCGTTTCCAAATGTTCTAAAGGGACATGGTGGCATCAGCATCTTATATTGTTTTAAAGCATAGGTAAGGTGTGTGCTGCCAAAATTAGTTTTTCTGAGCCCACTGGAATAAAGTTCACAGGCTGGATTCAACCTGTAGGCCACCAGCTGGACCGTACTTCGAGTTAATTAGTGGGAAATTATGGATTTAAAATCAGACCATATTAACTAATTTATTACAAATTACAATAATTTGGCTGGGCCAATGTTTGTTTGTTTCTGTCATTGTAGTTGTTTCTTTTTTCCCCTATTCTGGTACACCACAGGAAATGAACACCTCCTTTAGTTGTTGTTCACTCTGTCCTGCAGCTGGAAGCAGATGTGGAAAACTCTTAAGAGTAATTTCCATTCTGTTTTCCAGTTCATTTATTAGTACTACCAAACTTTCTTATATGGATGACAGAGAAACTGAGGCAGACAATTGATGTGATTTAGTGAAATTCCACACGAAAAAAATAATTAATTCTTAATACCACTTGAATGATGCCAAAATGAATTGGAAAGTGTGTGAGACATTCAGCTAGTGCTAAATGTGATACAAGACCCTCTTTAAAACAGAACCTAGATAAGTCCAGACTGTAAATCTACATAAAATGTCCACTGCTCAACGCTACAGGACTCTAAAATGGCTTCTATTGTTAAGGGGAATAAAATGGAGTTGTATCCTTGTGCAAATTTGTTGTTGATTGTTATTCCAATGCACAGATCATAAATGGCCTTGTTGACTCTGTGACACTGAATTTAAACAGAGAAATTGATCAGCTGTGTTAGTTGTCTGATCTGGGACAGTCTTCAGCAGAGATTCAGTATTTAGCAAGCAGTGATATCCAATGTACTATGACAGAAATAATCTGTGTATATCCACAGACTATCTTGAAGCAACTGAATACTAAATACTTATTATATTTTTACAGAATTCATTCTCTAAGCCAAGTATGCAAATTTAATTTAGTTGTATTAACTTCATTACATTTTTAATCTCTTTACTACAGATGGATCTATATAAAAATAATCTAAAGATGTTAATGAGCTTGATTATGTTGTTGACACTTCCATTAATGTCAATTTTGAAAGATTACNCAGGACAAAGAATTTATAACTACTCAGTGTTTTGGGCTTTTTTATTTGCTTATTTTGACTTTTTGCATTATATGCTTAGGAAAATCATCTCACTTCATTTTGTTTTGATATTTCAGCTGTGAGCAGGACATCCGTCATCTGACATTATCTTAGACATTTTATTTGAGCTTAAATCTAGTTAAAGTTTGAGGTATTGATCTAGCCAACTGTCTTTAAAAGAAAAGCAAGTCATATTGCTTAGAAAGCAAATTCAGCCCATAATGAAATCAAAGCCAACTAGCATAAACTTTTTCAATCCACCTATGTCTCTTCATTAACAATAGAGGTAGTCTGAATGACTTACTTAAGTACTTAACTTTTATGTGGGTAAAATTAGGCAGAAGAAGAAAGCTTTAAGATTCTGCCCATCATCTGGGATGTTTAGATTATATCCTTGACTATTTTACTATTTAAATTCTTCCCTCTCCTTTCTCTCTTTTTGTGACACTTTTCCTGCTCTCTGCTTTCTGGGGCCCCATCTTCTTAATGTCTCTATTGTTTTCCATGTAGTGAGGGACAAGGCTGCAGACCTTTAGTGTAGTTTTTCAAAATAATAATTCCATTAGATAAATAATATTTTGTTTGAATGTTGGAACATTCTACAATACTCAGTAGCATAACCTATATTTCTAGGAGCTAGAGAACCAGCCTTCAGACTGGTTATAGAGTTCAACTATTTTACATATACTTATCTCAGAGAGTATGTTTAGCTTACATCAGTAGTTGCAAAGAAAGTGTCTGTGTATTTTTTTAATTGCTGAAACTAAACATTAAGTTATGAAGATGTAAATTAATTATATATATTAAAATTATCGTAAATTGTATGACTAATGCTTCATTTGAAAATTATGTGATTAACAACACTGATTTATTTTATTTAAGCACTTAACTGAGGTTAAGACAAATACATTATATATTTCCTTTCATATTTCCTTAAAGAAAACAACCAAATGAAAACAGTCAATCACAAAACAAAACAACACACAAGAACAACAACCAAAAAACCCAAATCAAGAACAAAAAAATAAAAGCAACTTGTGGAACATCTTTATAGTGAGACTTGATAAAAAGTTAGGAATGATGATAAAGGTATTTTTCCCTTTCTAAGTTCTACTTAGTTAAACTAAATTTATGAAAAGTTACAGAAGGATAAAGAGGGGGAAAAAATGGAAAGCAGTAGATATTTCCCCCATTACAGAGACATATCTTCATTAGAAGTGCTTTGGAAATTGCTGGTGAAATTTATGTAGATCTCTGTTTACGAATGTGCATTTGGGAACTATCTTTAGCAAGACAGATAAATTGTCCTCTGTTACACTCAGCTGTCTCTTTCCTTGTGTTTATTTGTCCATAACCAAGGCAACACTGGTCAGACTGAAAATGACCAGTATACTTTTGGTGATATTTTCTTTGAAACTCCCATGTGCATGGTCTTTTCATGCTGCCTATAGGGACTGCTGAACTGGTGAGATCATGTCTTCATGAGAGGGCAGACAGCTTCCTGGTAAGGCAGCTAATGGAAGGAATTGATTTCATAGTCAGAGCTAAATGGCACCTCTCTGTCAACAGACAACATTGAGTCACACTGCCATGCGTGTACCTCTGTGTTAATCTCTTGGAAACTCTTGTGTATGGGATCTATCTGCCTCCCAGAGCCCAGGAAGAAGAATGGCCTTTTTGAACAGTTAATTTCAGTCAGGTTTCCTAGCTACTGAATGACTGCAGTGCCTATTCTGACACTTATTTTTTATGTTTTCCGTATACTCTGCCTCCAGGATAGCATCTTCACTATATCCTGTAGGCTGAGTGAGATGTCATAACCTCTATAAACTAATAATAAATTAACACCCAAAGAACCTGCTTCATTCCTGTGTAGCTTTGTGACTCACTGCAAGTGCCAACTAATTTCCATAAACTTTTTGGAACAATTTGATGTAACCAAGACAATACTTGTGCAAGGTAAGGCAGTAGATGGTTTCAAAATTTAATGGACATGGGCACAGGTGCATAAAAACCAAGGAAATTAGTCAGCTAACAAGAATGAAACAGCACTTACTTAGGCAGAATGTTACAAGCTGACCTAAAGAGGAAAATCACCCCTCACATGTGCCTCCTACATGAAAGGTAAAAAAACCCACAGAATTTTGTCACTTAACATTATTTGTCCTCTAGACAGTAGATAATTAATCATCTACTTGCCCTTTATTGGGTAGATGAAGCTGTGAATGAAATTGCATATCTGTTAATCAGATCTCAGAAAAGGTGAGAAAAGAAAAAAAAAAACAAATTTTGCGGATCAGTTCATAGTTTTACTTTTCAGCTAAAATATGAAATGTAGTATAAGAAATTGCAGGGTAATTAGCACATGTTTGATCTTTTCTGCCACTCAGTGACTCTGGTCTCTGTATTATCTCTTTCTATGTGATTCAGAGCTTCTTTTGCCTTTGCAGAGATACATGCTGAACTGTTCCCTATCCACATTTTTATCAAAAAAAAAAAACCAAACCAAAAAAGACCCCAAAAAAACCCCAAAAAACAAAACCCACAACCCACACATGAAAAAAAAAAATAAAGAGGGAAAGAAGCAAAAGTAGACCCCTGGAATTTTTAGTTACAAATATTAAAAAGTCGCTTCATTTATTATAAAATTGATTCCAAGTTGTACAGGAAATTATTTGCAGGTTTTAAAACAGCAGTGTAGAATTTCCTGTTATTCCTGTGTTATTTCCTCTCATCTTCAAATGTATTATTACTTAAATGATAGTTTGCTTTTTCATTCTATTCAGGAAATATGATTTAACATTACTACAATGCTTCTTGTAAATGCAAGTAGCTGTATACTTCTAGAAATTATGATGTTCAATATTAGTCATTGTAAGTAATGAGTCATATGAAAAGTAAACAGAAATGTAAATGGAGAATACTTTCAGGTGATGAGAAATCAAAAGTATATGACAATCCTTTCATAATACATTTCTGTGTTTGTTTCAGTAGAAAATGGAGATTAACGAAAAAATAATTTTCTGCAAAAGAAACCAAGAGATGATCTTGATTTTAATCACAATGCAATCCCTAGAATATTATTCAGTTTTGTTTATTCAGGTCGGTCATTCATTGGCAAAGTCATAACTTTGCAATAGTATTCAGACATCAAGAGACAGAAACAAATGTCAGTTTGGTTAGTTGGTTAAAAAATGTCCTGGTTTTGTCATTCTTGCTTTTTCTCATTTGACTTTGATCAAAGCAGTCCCAGTAAAAGCAGGTTGTTCAGGGCTGTGTTCGGCTAAATCCAGACTGAACATCTCCAGGTCTGGTCTGAACTTCTCCAAGGACAGAGAATCTGACATGGTGTCTGATGCCTGTTGAGAATATTTTAAAACATTCTATAGACATCTATTTCAGGTTACTTTACAGGTATTTATCACAAAAAGAATCACTGCAAACAATACAGGTGCTACAGATAATTTTTCGGAGATTGTTTTTTTCATTGCTGTTCAGGTATCTCCATTCCATGAATAGCAAAATGAAACCAGTATTATAAATACTCTACAGGAAAAAAAAAACTGTATAATTTATAAAAATAATAGATTGAGATAAATTGATTTTACTAGAGAAAGAGTGTTCATGGACCTTACATATTTATAATACTACAGAGTGACTTTGATGTGAATTTCCATTGAATTCATATTGCCTTCTCAGAATGAATTAAAATCAATACCATTGTTTATATAAATATATATTTTTTAAATTACCAATGACTGGGATATTATCAGGTATTTCTAAATACCTTTGCATAATTGTCTTGGTAGCGCATAAATCCTGACAGATTAGTTCAAAGCCCTGCTCTCCTCCTCCTGTTGCAGGTCCAGAAGTTGATGGATTTCAGCAAAACAAGGAAGAGTTTGGCCCCAACAAAGCCACGAGGGCTAGGTACTTGGCATGGTCAAGTCAGGTGTCTCATGTTGCCTCCCAACGTGCTGGGATGGACAGCTAGGCACAGAGCTTTGAATTCATTGGCCAAAACAATGGATGCTAGTGCCTATTGGCCAGTTTCACTTTCAAAATAGTATATTTAATGGGGGTGATTTAAAAACCATTGTCTCCTTTTCCTGCAGCTTTCACCAGGATGGGAGGTCTATTCGCAGCTCTTTCACAGCAGCCACTTGTTGCAGCATGTTGTGCAGCTTGCATCAGCAGCCTCGCAGTGAGGCAGCTCTTTCCTCCTTCTCTACTGGGAATACTTTGTATCTTTGCACCAGGACATCATGATTAAGACCCCATAGGCATAGTTAGAATTTTCCCTGTTACCAGATTCCTATTTTCCAAGTTCTGACTGGTTAGACAGTTCAAGCTGTTTAATTACGTGTTTATAAATACCCTTTGTGTAATTGCTTCCTGTCAACTGAACATCTAAAGAATTTCAGGGAATTTTACCGAAATTTTGAATATTAATAATAAAATTAATATTAATAGCAAAGTTAATAATTCATAACTGACTATAAATAATAAAATCACTAATACATGTAATTTTACAGAAACCTTTGGTAAAGGGGCAAGAACTCAGAGAATAAAAGGTAAGAAATAGATATAGAGAGTGATAGCTAAATTAAAATTTAAAAACATTTCTGAAGTTAATAAAAATGATCTTCCAAACACATGGAGATCACTTGGTAATCTTCTGATGAAGTGTCCTGGTAGGGCATAAATCCTGCCCAAATTAGTTCAAACTCCTGCTCTTTCCTCCTCCTGTTGCAAATTCCTTCTCTTTCCTTCTGTTGCAAGGTCTGGGAGTTTGAAGGTGAGCAGACAGAGTTTGAAGAAAGAAAGCCCTGTGGCACGTGAACAAGTCAGGTCATTTGTGCTGTCCTTCAAAGCATTAGGGTCAGGACTTTGAATCTGTTGGCCAAAACAACGGACGCGAGTGCCTATTGGTCAGTTTTGCCCTTCAAAACAGGGTATTTAAAGGAGGGTGATTTGGGACCGTTGTTTTCTTTTTCCTGCTGCCTCTGTTGGGACCGGACTTCTATTTGCACCTCTCTTACCATGGCCATGTGTTTGCAGCGTGCATTGCAGATTGCAGCCTACAGCAGTGGCAAGGCAAACTCTTTCTCCTTCTATCTCCTCAGGAACACTCTATACCTATCACGTCTATGAGTATAGGTGGGGTTAGGATTTTCCCCCTGTTATTAAGCTCTTTATTTTCCAAGTTCTGACTGTTTAACTGTTTAAACTGTTTAATTCAGTGTTTATAAATAACCGTTGTGCAGTAACCTTTTAATGACCGAACATCCAAAGAATTTCAGGGAATTTCCCCCTAAATCTCGATTATTAATAATAAAAAATAATATTCATAACTGATTATTAATAATTGCAACACAAAGAAGGTTGAAATAATTATTTTATTTTCATTCTATATAGCTCCACAACAGAGCAAGATCTGGAAACAGACAGGAAGCTTATTTTCTACCTATTTTTCTCTTCAAAGACTGTTTCCATTTAAAAAAAAAAAAAGAGGCCTAGAAAGGTTACTGAGGCAGATAGCCCTGCTTAATCTAGAGAAAGTCCCTGAGGGAGAAGCAAAATATAAAATCTATCTTTAAGAAGGGTAGGGAAGATATTGGAAATTATGGAGCAGTTAACTTCAGTTTCTTTAATAATAAAAATATTAGAACATATATTTTTGTATACACCATAAAAATAACAAGAGGATGGGTAACAACTAATCTAAATTTGTGAAAAATATATCATACTCTCTGAATTTCCTTCTCTGTGGATAAGAGGTACTGAATTAATGTGCAGAATAATTTATGTTGTGTATCTTGACCTCACTATTCTTTCTCAACTTTTTCATGTGACATTTGCCTAAACAAAAAAGGAGAAGTGAAGACTTCATGCATTTACTATCATGCAGATAGAAAAATGGTTAGGAGACCATGTTTAGCAGCTATTCTTTTCTGGCAAGAATTACATAATGAGTAGTGTATTACAGAGATCAGTCTTGTGCCCGGTTCTCATCAATGTTCCCATTAGTGACTTGAATCATTGAGTAGGTAGTCAATGATTAAATAGTGTAGTGTGCTTATTAAATTTCCCAATGACATCAAGCTATGAGGATCTGTAAACATATATGAGTACAGACTTAAATACCTCTTGACAAATTAAGGAAATCATTTCAATAAATTGAGTGCAATTCAGTAAAGAGAAATACAGAACGCTAGGCTTTAAAAATCTGACTTTTCAGGTTATGTCATAATAGACTAAGTAGAAATTTTGCAGACCAGAATCTGGGGCAAATTGAGTGGATGTTTTCCTTAACACTAGACATCCAAACTGCAGCTATCCCTGTCTGTGGCATTCACCTTATTATCCTCTTATAGCCATTGGGATTAAATGCCTTTTTGGGAAATATGACTTGTTTTAAAAATCTGCTTCAGATACGTCATAAAGGCATAGATTTTTTTCAATGATTATTGAAGAACTTCAGGACAGAAGGTCAGGTGTATATGTCCACCCTGCAGACAGACAAGAATATATCAAGTGTCAGAGCTGGATATACTTCTCTTAAATTAAATTAGAAGAATTCTTCTTATAAAGGATTAAAAGCCAGTTACAGAGTCAAAATTTCTAAATGGGCAAAGAGGGAGCAATGATGGCTACTCCCATTCCTTAGCTGGCTCCTTTTTGCCTATTTTCCACCACTGTTTGAAAGTAGAATTAATATAAGGTTCATATCACCAAAATCATACAATCTAAGAATAAAAATTTGAACAGCAGATATTCAAAACATTATGAATCAAAACAAGTCAAACACTACAGTGTTGCTCCTACGCCTCTGAAGCAGATCAGAGCTCTCCTATCTAGAAGTTATGACTTGGCTACCTAGAAATCAGTGTGATTTTTCAGACACACAAGTATTGTCCTGGCTATCAGCTTTGACAAATTTATTGTAAAACCTTTCCAAACACTGTCATAAGCAGTAAGAAGTCAGACTGCTTGGACATGTGTAGTCCAAATCTATTCACAATGTGTTCGGTTTTGGTTCTGATCTATAAAATTATTTCTGTTGCCCTCCCCCAAAACTTTATGGGAAATTCACATACTGTGGGTTATTACCATAAAATGATTTGGGTTGGAAGGCAGCTTCAAAGATCATCTAGTTCCAACCCCCCTACCATGGGACACTCTCTACTAGATGACTTTGCTCCAAGTTCCGTCCAACCTGTCCTTGAACACTTCCAGGGAGGGAACATTCACAATGTGACAAACATGAGCTAGTGATAGCTGCATATTAAAGTCAGATTTATCACAGGTTCATCCGTAAATACTAATTAGATTCGTGACTAGTGAAAAGTATTAATGATTTTCCTATCTAATGCTGGGATTTTGGGGTGACTTACATTGTCTTATAGAGGACCACAGAAGTGTAAACTGACAAACCCAGAAGTATAAAACCCAGGAATAAGTGATGAAGATTTAAAAGTCTTTATCTGTACATTACATGTAACCAAGCTGATCTGAGTTGATTGAAAATGTTTCAGCTGATTTCTGGAAGACTGTGACAGCCACTGCTGGCTCCTTGCAAAGAGATTTTTTTTTCTTCATACAATCTCAAAGGAATTTTATGCAATTTAGAGAAGTCTTTATATAGGACTCACTGTATTCTGCAGTACCCAGAACCCCTAGTGACAATTTGTTGCTCACAAAAGTTTGTCTCCATTGTTACATCCAATATAAAATTGGTAACACACTACAAATTCAACTGAAATGTCTGCATCTTCCATTTGTTTTTCCATGATATCAGAAGAGCTAGGCATATATAATCTGTCAGCAGGAGATTGCATATATTATTGAGCTCTATCAATAAATTGTTTTTAAAAGCAAAATACAGACTTAACTGATAAGAACAGTAAAAACAATCAAAAGCACAAGATTTCTTTCCTTAATCTGATAGTATTTCGGTTTTGAGGTTTTGAGCTTGCAGAAAGCAGTCATATGGACCATAAACTTGATACCTCCTGTCACTGTTTGTGTCAATCAAGTGGAAGTGTTATTTCCATCAAATTTATTAGAGTTGTGTGTCCCCGGACATTGATTCTGAGCTGAACTGCCAGCAGCCTAAACCAGAAGTTCAGTGACATTTGGGTGAGAATGATTCAGCGCTTGTTTCTTTGTTGAGGAAGGGGATAGGAACAAATGTATTTATGCATTCAAGGAGCTCTCTATATCATAAGTGTTCTGTGATGCTCTTATTATGAAGTAGAAAGCACAAGGACACCCAAAACGGATAGATATGGATGTGAGCAAATATGCCTCCCAGGTGTGTAACACCAGCAATAAATAGAGCTTAGCTCCCTTGTGTCTAAGGAGTTCTCAGTCACAAGACTAGCCCTTCCTTGTCCTCCCTCTGCCTCATGGCCTGATACCTCTTAAGTCCCTGTCACCTGCAGTGTCTTTTTTGCACCCTTCAGTCACAGTTCTGGTTCCTGCTGTGTCCTCCCAGCCCAGGACTGAGTATTGCTATTGTCCTTCTCCTCAGGCATGTACTTGATGGACTTGCTTTCCTCCCCAGAGTGAGACTGTATCTGCTAACTCTCACTATTTCATAGTTTTCTGGAAATAGATTCTTAAAATCCTACATTATGGTAAAATGATGGAAACACGGATTTTACTAACCTTAGTGAGGACTGCTACAGTTATGACAAATCATAGAATCATAGAATCAGCCAGCTTGGAAGAGACCTCCAAGATCATGCAGTCCAACTTACCACCCAGCCCTATCCAATCAACTAGACCATTGCACTAAGTGCTCCATCCAGTCTTTTCTTGAATACCTCGAGGGACAGAAACTCCACCACCTCTCAGGACAGCCCATTCCAATGACAAATCATTCTCTCTGTGAAGAATTCCTAGCATGCAGCCCCTTGTTCTGTTGCTGGTTGCCTGGGAGAAGAGACCAACCCCCACCTGGCTACAATCTCCCTTTAGGTAGTTGTAGACAGCAATGAGGTCACTCCTGAGCCTCCTCTTTTCCAGGCTAAACAACCCCAGCTCCCTCAGTCTCTGCTCCTGGAGAACAAGCCTCTCTTGAATTGAGGGAAATAGAACTGGACATAGTACTCAAAGTGTGGCCTAACCAGTGCCAAGTATAGGGGAAGGATAACCTCCCTTGTCCTGCTGGCCACACTATTCCTGATCCAGGCCAGGATGCCATTGGCTCTCCTGCCCACATGGGCACACTGCTGGCTCATGTTCAGCCTACTATCTACTAGCATACCCAGGTTCCTCTCTGCCTGGCTGCTCTGCAGCCACTCTATCCCCAGCCTGTAGTGCTGCCTGGGGTTGTTGTGGCCAAAGTGTAGAATCCCACACTTAGCCTTGTTAAATCTCATCCCCTTGGCCTCTGCCCACCCATCCAGCCTCTCCAGGTCCCTCTGCAGGGCCCTCCTACCTTCCAACAGATTGACACATGCTCCTAACTTGGTGTTATCTGCAAACTTACTGATGATGGACTCAATCTCCTCTTCTAGATCATCAATAAAGATGTTAAACAGGATTGGGCCCAGCACTTGCAAAGCTTTGCAAATGATAAAAAGGACCCTAAGGAAAAAAAAAATGTATATATATATACACACTAAAGTAGACATGTCACTAGTAAAAGAAGAGGGCGTGAAACACATGAACTACCTACGGAGCTTGATAAATCTCTGCTGGCCCCACTTCAGAATGGCAATGTACAATAATTTTAGCTGAGATAGGCTATCTAAACCATGGAAATTATTATGCTTGTGGCAGAATCTGAGGATGGGATATTAGTGAGCTCTTACTCTATCCATATACTATCCTGACACTGCCATAGGACATAAAATCACCTCCACTGTGCTTAGTTACATGCATTCATAGTTGGAATTTTTTCATTGGTATACAAGGAACACCAGCTGCACGCTTAGCTTTTTTTGGGGTTGTTTTTGATTTGGTTTTGGTTGGTTGGGGGCTGAGGGGGTTGGTTGGGGTTTTTTTGTTGGTTGGTTTGTTTTGGTGTTTTTGTCCTTTTTTTTTTTTTTGTTAGCTGTTCTTTGCACTGAAAAACACCTTTTAAACCTCCTGTAGATGTGATCATTATCTAACTGCCCAATTTTTATGAGCAGCTTCTATTTTCTCATTCATCTTCAGCCTTATTCTTCTATCTCTCTGTGGAACATTATTTCATGCAACTGTAGGTCTCTGTATTATAGGTAAAATGTCCTCTAATTCCTCAGTGAGGATCCTCTCTTGCATCACAGCCATTTATTCTAGCATAACATTCTCTACTGCTTTGCACAGATGCAGCATAAATATGCCCTCAGAAGAGAACCATTACAGCTTAGGCCCTTGATCTCAGATCCTCATTATGCAGTCCACCCTCTAATTCACTTGAGGACTTCCTTGATGTTAATTTGCACAATACTTCATTTTGTTAGCTGAATACACAGCACATCTCCTACCATTAATCAGTGGCAAATACATCAAAAAAGCTTTTCTGTGGAAAGAATCTTATTTAAATAAGAATATTAACTTTAGCAAAACAAAAGTTAGGTTTAAATTAGGTCTGTTTCTCTATGGGAATAAGTTCTTTGTTGTCTAGGGTATACAAAGGCTTCACATTTATGTGAATAAGTCATAACCTGAGACAATTTTAAGGTGTCCAACAATGTTTTATGTCTTAGACTTCAGAAGATCACCTTCAATATCAAAACTATGGTTTAGTCTTAAAACACTGATTCTTGATAAAGGAATAGGGGTCTTAAAATACTGATTCTTGATAAAGGAATAAATGTTTATTCCAGTATTATGAGTCTTCATGGACAATATTTAATTGGTGGAGCAAAATTGCCCTGCTGCTCATATACATTGAATTGGATTTTCCAGGATGTAGTACACCATAAAATAAAACAAAATTCTCCACAGTGTATTTCTAAAGCCAAAAGATGTGTGTAAGATATGGATGTTTAAAAACAAAAATAAAACCACAACTCAATTCAGAAATACCCTAATTTATTTTTTATTACCAGAGTTTTCACACTGCCCCCTGGTAGTCTGCATGACCATACTGCATTTGTAGTGTTCATGTTGCCAGCACGGTAGTTGATAGGGTTATGATACTTTTGGTCTAAATATGCAAACAACATTTTTCTTCTGTGGAAAAAATATTGAGATGTATTTGCACCTTTTGTTAAGGGACATGGGAAAAACTAATGTTTATCATAGCTATAGCCACTACCTGAAATTGTTTAATTTGTAGAAAACATTTTATGATTCTTCCTAAAATTAGTCCTTTCCTTGAGACTTGTGGCTGCTCAGAGCTGATTGTCAGTAATTATACACTGACTTTATATAAAATCAGCTGACACTTTAAGTGGTAGTTCAACATATGAAGTGCTTATTTGGACTTCTAGTTTTGATTTCTCAATGCATTGTTCTACAGAACAAGGCACAGTGTGAACTGGCATGCACTGAAAAGCTCCACCTTTGTGAATCGGGACTGAGAAGCTGTGAACAATAGCCTGGCTAAATCACTATCACAGGTGCTCACTCCTTTTTGAGCTGCTTTTAAGAATTAGGTCTGTCTTGTCTAATCGAGAAGAGCAAAGGAGATGTACATCTCAACACTGCCGTACCCCAAGACAATGACAAAAAAATGTCTAAAAAACATGAAAAGTTCAGGAGTAATTTTGCAGGCATCTGTCATACTAATCTGTGGGTCAGGCATGAAAGGCAGGGTTTTCTGTTGTTGTTTTATCCTGCATAGAATGTAGTGCCTTTGCAAGAGAGCAAGATTTTAAACAGTGCAGCCAGAAGCTTGGCATCTATCTTTAACACTACAAGGATATGACACTAATCAATTTCCAGCAAATCTCTGTTTCATATCTGGGCATGAAAGTTTTACTCTTCCTGGTAGCTGTTCTAATTGCCTTCCTGAATGCTGCAAATCTATAGCTCTGGGATCAGTAACCCTTCGACTGTCTTTACAGAGCTTTGATTTACTCAGTGGTTGAACATACTGAATTTTGATGGCCAGATACTATTCTCATTTATTCATTGGTTTCAGCCTGGCTTTGTACAGAAATCAGGTCTATATAAATATATTGTTTTACTGACATTCAGCCCCCCTCTTTTCCTAGTAACTTTGAAATAAGTTTTCTGATAATTTTTGATTATACTTGATAATGTCTAGCTATCTCAGAGACATTCAATTCTTTTGACATTGGTGAAAGGAGATTGTTGTTTCTCAACTTTATCCCTTCTGTCTGACTGCCTAGCTGAAGAGAAGATGACCTGAAGTGAGACTGTAACTCACATAAAAGTACAAGCCAATCTTTACTGCTGCCCTTCTAGCAGAGTAAGTACGGACAGAAAACTCAGGAGGGAGCAGGTGATTTGAGACAAGTTTCAGGGAGGGCTGCAGTTGAGAAATGCTAGCACATGGAGAAATATGAGTGTGCTTGTGAAAAGGAAAGAGCAGAGGTTGAAAAGGTAGTGAAAATCAAAGGAAGTTGCAGAGACTTAATACCCTTAGTCCAGTGGAAGACACAGTGCACACCAGGATACTGGAGTGGAGGAAGAAAACAAGGAGTAGGGGAGAAACTTAGATTAATGACTTTGGTGGTCCTCCAGATTACAAAAAAAAACCAAAAAACAAACAAACAAACAAAAAACCCAAACGAAAACAAAACAAAAAAAAAATTTGTTTACTGCAATTTAAAAGTTTTGAAACAGCTCTGAGAAAGTACTTTGCAAAATCCAGTAACAACAATCTGCATCTTCTATTATGAAATTTGTGTCACTTTCTATAGATCAGAATGCTTCCTAAGTTGGAAAACCACATTTACATCAGCCTGAAAATTTAATTGTTTTTCTGTCTTCTGTCAGGAAAAGTAACAAATTTAACTCCTGTAGAACTCTTGTAGTTATCATAGCATATCACTCCTAAATTAATCTGTACTTGTGTTATTTTCCTATTCTGCAGTTCTGTTGGCACATTTCATTTTTTCACTAAATCGCTCACTGAGTTCTGGCTGAGGAATAATTAATTCAAATTTACTAGTTCTAAAAATTCTCTGGTCATTTGGAACCATAGGCAGCATAATAAATCAAAGTATCAAATTATCCTTTTTCTCTTACTACTTGTGTTCCTTTCAATTTCCTTAGTTTCTGTAATTCTGTTTGGGACAGAAAAGGATGTTTTTAATTTTTCATCAGTGTCATAAAATTGATTAAGGACTGTGGAGAACTAGTGGGTAACTTAGGAGCCTTCATGGATTGCTATGTATGTAATTGCCTCTTCTGAATTGTGTGGATTGTTGTTAAATTTTTATTTACTATTTAAACAAAAAAAATCAAGAACTATTAGTTTGTATTTTTTCCAGCACAATTCTCATCCTGAACAGCACTCGTCAAGGAGTTCATCCTTCCTAAAGTGAAATACTGCCTCTTCTCTGGATTTTTTTGATCCTGCTTTATTAAACTTCATCTTTGAGAAGAAAATATTTTAAATTCACATGTAGTCTACTTACTTACTCTATTCATCAATATCTATTTATTTTTTTAAAGGATTTTTTTTCCCCACCAAAATCTTCCTTAATTTCAACCCAGAATTTTCAGATAATTTCTGTTGTCCCACAGGTACAATTTTTTATGCCCTCCATTAAGAAAAAAAGCCACAGTTACAAATTAATGTCTATTTTAATACTTCTCATTCAAAGATAATTAGCTTTTGAAGCAATGTGGCTCTATTCTTTCTACTTTCAATATAAATGTAATGGTTTTAAATATTGTCACACATGCTACAAAGTTCAGAATCTGCAGGGGTGAAAACACCATAGCATTGCACACGCTTATTTTCCAAGTTGTTCTAATTTATCCCCTATTTCCCTGCTTGTAACTGACAGTTGCAGTTTTATGATATGCTGCTAAGCAGATTACCTGTATGAGAGAGTTGTCTGCGCTACAAACAATTCATTTGAATGCACAAGTAGGAGATAAAATAGCAAAAGATCTGAAACATATCCTACTTCTCTTTCAGGACCACTTAAGTGACCACATGATCAGAGGCTTACAGGATCACAGGATGCTATGTTGGAAAGAACCTCTGGAGATCATGGAGTTCAACCTCCCTGCTAGAGCAGGACCATAGAATTTAGTGTAGGTTGCACAGGAAAGTCTCCAGAGAGGGAGACTATACAACCTCTCTGGGGAGCCTTTTCCAGTGTTCCATGACCCTTACAGTAAAGTTCTTCCTCATGTTGAGGTGGAACCTCCTGTGCTGTACTTTATATCCATTGCCCCTTGTCCTATCACAGGGCACAACTGGGAAGAGTTTGTCCCCTCTGTCCTGACCCTCAGCCCTCAGATATTTATGAATATTGATTAGATCCCCTTCTCTTCACTAGACCAATAAGCCCCAGGTCCTTCAGCCTCTCCTCGAAGGGCAGGTGCTCCAGCCCCTTAATCATCTTCATAGGAAAATGCAAGTAGCGCCCATAACCCATGGGTACTATTCCACAGATACCAAACAGAAGGAGAAAAGCTGGGAAATAGAGCCCTTTGATACTCCCAGACATGCAAAAAGGTGAGCTTGTGCCCAGGCTCAGGTCAGGGGCTCCAGCCCTGGAAATGGTGTCCAAGAAAGGACAGGAGACAAAGCTTCAGAATGTGTCCAGGGGGTTCATCCATAGACTAGTTACCTGCTGTGAAGGTCAGTGCCCATCCAGGAGGCAGGGCCAGAGAAAGGATTGAAAATCTGATAGACCTCAGCTGGGATGAAAACTTGAAACTTGCTGAGAGTGCTGTCTGTCCTGTCTTTTGCTCATTAACCAAAAAAAAAAAAAAAAAAAAAAAAGTGATGGATATTTGCTCACTCAGGGATACCCTTCATAAGCAGCTGTCAGTTGACTTTGTACTGCTGATCACTGCCCTTGAGTGCAGCCAGACTTCCACTCACTTTATTGTCCACATCTTCTGTCTCAACAATCTGGATATAGGAACATGATGAGCAAGTGCTAAAGATCTTGCTAAAGTCATAGTGAACAATATCCAGTGCCACCTCCACCAACACAGTCAATCACTTGACAATAGAAACTGCTGCATGAATATGAAGCAGTATAATAATTTATTTGATCTGACCAGAGTTTCATTGGAAGTTGGATTAGGACTTTAGATAAACATGGATTTGTGTTGTGCTATCTCAATTGAAAACTGTTTTGTCTTGTCACATTTTGGTGTCTTTTCTTCATACCAGTCACCTTCTGTACACAATATGCTGCGCAAAGAATATCAAGGTCCCCTTCCCCAAGTTTTTCAGGGCATCTGTTTTCATTTATTGACAGTAATTTGCTGAGGTTACTACCTCGAATATTCTTTTCCACCAACATGTTGTGATACTCACTTCTCTTTCTTGTTTGAAATTCAGAAAAAAATACATTTAAGACCATATTTCCAAATATGGTCTTAATCTTTTACAAATACTTATTTTACTTTATTTCTTGTTTTTTTTCTTCCCTGGTTGATTAGCCTGGAGATATGATATCCTTTTTTCTTACTTTCCTGATGACTGCAAATGATATCCAGGGAAAAAGCTGAAAATGGAGCACTTCAACTGCATGTGTTTACACAAGATTTTATCAGAGGACAGCCTTATGTGGGAAACCTTCCACCCGAGGTTTTGCAAATCAGGTCAGGAAAGTCAAAGCACAGCTGGAGTTGAATCTGGCTGGGGACATTAAGGGGAACAAGAAGAGTTTCTTCAGGTATATCAGTGAGAAAAGGAGGACTAGGGGGGCCCCTTCAGAAGGGAAATGGAGAGCTGGCGACAGGGGACATGGATAAGGCTGAGGTGCTCAATGACTTCTTTGCCTCAGTCTTCAGCAGCAAGTGCTCCACCCACAATGTCCAAATTCCAGAGGGCAAAAGTAAAGACTGGGGGAAGGAAGACAGGCAAAGAAGTCATTGAGCACCTCAGCCCTCTCTGGAGGTGTCCAAAGCCAGACTGGATGAGGCATTGAGTGTCCTGATCTAGTGGGAGATGTCCCTGCCTATGGTGGGTGGTTGGAACTGGATGATCTTTGAGGTCTCTTCCAACCTAAACCATTCTATGATTCTATGATTCTAAATCAAATGATCACCCTAACATTCATGACACCATCACAACACAAATCATGTACTCACAACAGGATTATGGGTATTGCACATTTTGGATTTCAGTAATGACATTAGAATGCTGAAATTTAATTATTTAATCCAAACAGTTAAGCATTCTATCCTTATTCTGCAAACTTTAAAACATTTTTAAGCTCGTGTCTCTAAAAATTTTTGGCTGACACATTTCCTTTGCATTCCCTTTCCTTATTAGCCCTGTCTTTCTTCAAATGCTATCTGCCAATAGCAACTTGTGATGTATGCATAGCTGTGCTGGTTTGAATTAACTGGAGGATTTGAATGAGAAATTAGACTATAGGCTGAGAAAGGAAAACAAAATTGATTCTACTTCATTCATTTGTTTACTGAAATGGTATAAATGTTATATCCAAAACAAAGATAACTCAGACCACTTTGAGCAGTGCTGGCTGATGCATGTCTCTCTCCCTGCCTTCTTAGCTGGATCTGGATAACCTCACTAACTACTTTCCTGCTGCTAATGCCCCTGGCTGATTTGCATTCACTTATCTGGCACATAAGACAGATAGTGAGATAAGATTGGGAAGTGGGGGAAGGTCATAGGGTGGTTGGAAACCCCTCTTAGGGACTCTGATCTCTGGTAGGGTCGTGGTGTTTCTGTATAACCTTTCCACTGTATATCTCTGTAAATATCTTTATATATTGTAAATATCTGCTTGTATATTGTCTAAAGCTTTAAATATAAAGCTTCATTTCCTTAAATTCCAGATGTCTGAGTCTAGCCTGGGCAGTTTTACAGTGTGTGGGGGCAGGGAACTCCCAAACCACAATAGCAAACAATTCCTAGCATGTTCTAATGAAGGTTGTAGAGGACAAACCAACCCTCTCACCAGCAGTAGTAGCTAGCTATTGGGAACCCCCAAATAATTTGGTTAAAGTTTTGGATTAGAAAATACCTCTTTTATAGATCATATTTTGATGACCCTGTAGTCATCTGAAACTGGCGGATGTCAAAATGCTCAAAACTGGAGGACGAAGAAAGTAAATTTGAGATTTTAACTGTGTAGATGATGATAGAAGAGCTTGTATTTTGAAAGAAATAAATGCTTTAAATATTTTTGTTGTGATACATTTTCTTTTCTTCTCAGGTTAGGAAAGAATAACTTTTTATTTTAAATAAATTGATAAATTAAACCCAGACATGTTGACCTGAAGCAACACAGGCCATCTAGTCAGAGACATTCTCATTCCACCTCCAGTTGTGATTATGTTGGTCTGGAGAGACAATACGAGTCTAATTAAGAAATGTTCTTTGGCAATTCTTCCTTTTATAGTTAGGCTGGAAAATAAATTTTATTTATTAACTTTGCTAATTTCTCATGTACTTCAGAAATGCCTCAATCAATAGTCTAAATTTCTTTCCAATCTCTTTTCACAGAGTAGCTGCGCTATTATTTTTTGGGGGTGACCAGCTTGATATTCCATTGACTAATACAATTGAAATCTGACTTTAATAGCATTTCCACAAAACTGAAAACTAGTCAAAATTAAATAAGATTAAATTATGTGCTTTTTAATAGTTAGCAAAATGTGGATCTAAGTGCAGTTCTTCCAGCTTTCTTTATATATTTGCATTCATAGAATAAATATAGTTTATATAGCAATTCATAGTGAGAGCTTTAAAGACTACTAAGATATAAATTTATGAGAAAGAAAATTATAAGCTTAGGGAGATGGGGATTTTGCAACTATTTTGGCAATATTGGAAACTGAGAATGGGGGGGTTGAGTATGATTCTAATTTTCTTTGATTATGTTGGAATTATTTGCTGATAACTCAGATACTTTTTCTTTCTAATGGGTAACTGTACTTTCTTTAAGGAGTTTCTAAATTCAAGTTCAGCAAATGAAAATCCACACCTTATTAAAATTCACACTGGACTTCTTGCTGTATCTAGTAGTCTGAGTTATTAATGAGATAAGATTAAATGGTTAAATTTTGGAGCTAATTTAAAAATTTAAAAGCGAAGCAGTAATTTTTAAAGAGGGCTTTAAAATGCCTGAAACAAAGAATTTTATTTCAGAAGCATTTGCACAAAGCCACTGGACCCCTCACACACAGAGGCAATGTTTCCAATTTAAATAGTTCCAAATCAGGACCCATTAAGAAGGCTGTGCTTTATTGTGATTCTATTTCTTTTGTATAAAATTAATGTAGTTAACTAGTTAGTAGTCCTTGACTGTGTTATTGTGACTCATAACAACAATGTGAGTCAGAACCTCTCAAGCTATTTCTAAAAGGGCATCCATCCAGCCCAAGACCCACACCCCCAAAAGTATAAATAAGTGAAACTAGAGTTGGCTTAACCTTGGACTATCCCCCACAAATTGTTACATTTCCCTTCCTTCTCCTCTTCTTGTAGTTAGGATAAATCTATATTAAAATGTCACCTGTGGAAAACTGCCGCAACAAGCCGGTTCTTACAATTTGTTATTTGACAACTGTCATGGTTAGTAAAACTTCAAGTCCTTTTAATCTATAGTTTTTAACACAGACTATTCTAGATATTTCTGAAGAATAATCAACCCCCGTAAATTAAATTTCATCATATTATTTATTAGTGAGATATTGGTTTGATCCCTGAGGCGTGTTTTAATATCTCTTCCAGAATGTATATTTAGCAGTAACATTTATAACTCTGTAATTTTTGCTCTCTCTGTAAGTGTAAAATTTCTTTTTTTTATCTTTCACTACTAATTATTTTCCTTCTTCCTTATTTGGCAATAAGTCACACAGTCCAATTACTGTGATAACAACAACGTATTTACTTTTATTGGCTTTGAATATGCTACCTCTTAATTTCATAGTATGATTCTCTAGATTTGTGTTATGATTCAGAACAAGCAGTAATTCCCAGATGATGGCCTTTATAGCATACAGTACCTTACACTCTTACACAAATAATTTAAACTAATTAACATAGTCTTAGAGTGCTGATTGCTACCTAAATTAGATATGTTTGAACTTTTCCCTTTTCTTTTCAATTTTCTGAACCAATTTGGAGGCAAAAGTTGAAAAATAACTGGTAGGTTATTCCATATAGACATGTCGTGGGTGCAAGATTTTCAACTGCTGAAAAGCCAAGGGGAAAAAAAAAAAGAAAAAAAATTTTAAAAAAAGCAAGCAGGCTCTTTTAATAGAAATCCACAATCTGCTGATCTTTAATCAAACACTGGGTTTGATCCGGGCCACTGTAGGAGTAAGAAAAATCATTTTCTTTCAATGAGTTTTAAAAAAACTGGAATGGCCACTTTGTTAAAGTTGGCCATTACTAGTTCACAGTACCACGACCACAGGCAACCCCTGCTACTGATCACTTTTTTCTTAACTTTATAAAGGACTCACATGTTTTGACAACGAAAGACAGTCCTATATGCCCTTGCCAAGTAGGACACTTAAAGACTAGATCACTCCATGAACTAAAGCCCCTTTTGTTCACTGTTCTGGCTGACTGATGAGCTGCTTATTCTATTTTTCATGACGACATTTATAAATACACCTGTAGTACAATTCGTGTCCCTAAGGAGCATTTAAAGAAGTTTGTGTGTAGAAAGTACCATATGGGCAAACCACTGCAATGAGTTAAGAAGATTCTTATTGAAGATTCAGTTGGGTCTTTTGAGCTGAGAAAATATTTGTGGTTTTGTTCTGAAACTTACTAAATTGCCTTCATTATATTTCTGCAGCTAACACAGATGTCTTTTGATATTGTCCTATTCATTTTTTATTAATTATCTACTTAGACATATGAACAGACCATTTGAAAACTATAAGCATTAGCAAGCTGAACTCTTCTGTATTGGCTATACACACAATCTTCCTCTTAACAAAAAATGTCCCTCATTAAAAGAAAATATTCAGGTATTGAGACAATATCCGCTGTATTCATAAACAGCCTAGAGCTGAACTTAACTAACTTACTTTTCTAATGGAAAACTATATGAGTGGGTTTTTTTGCATATATTGATGTTCTAAATTTATTTGTCTTTCACAGAGAAATTAATTGCCTGTTCTAACTAGTAACAAAATCTATATCGTGCATGCATCTAACATTTTTTTTATATATATATAGATGTTTCTTGGTATTTTCACCTTATGTGGGTTCTTAGACATTGGATTAGATAGGCTACATCATATCTGTATCACCCACATTTGTTGCAAAATTTTGTGAGACTTACAGCACATTTTTACAGGCCCAGTATTCATTTGAAGTGATGGTGTTTTCACTCCATTGGAAATGCTGAAGCTAGTTGAAACTTCTGAAACATTCATGTACTTACTGTGAGGGGAAAAGAGAGAAAACAGTCGCTACTGCAGCTCCAGACCACGAAAAAGAAAATCATACTCCTGTAAACCTGTCTCTATAGAATAAAAAAGGGGAAAACCCCACACTCTTAAGAATGACAGCACTGGCTCTCTATACGGGGTTTGGTTGGGGTAGAGTTCCTCATAGTAGCTCATATGGTGATATGGCTTGGATTTGTGACCAAAAAAAGTGTTGCTAACACAGGGATGTTTCAGTTAGTGAACAGTGCTTGTGCAGTGCCTAAGTCCTCTTATGTTTCTCACTCTTCATTAGTGAGTACAGTGGAGAGGTACAAAAGGCTGGGACAAGACTCTGCTGGAACAGCTGACTCCAGCTGACCAAAGGGTATGACATACCATATGACTTTGTGCCAAGCAATAGAAGCTGGGGGGAGAAGGAGGAAAGGAAGGTGAAGTTGAGAGTTATTATTGAATTTGGGTGAGTCAAGAAAAAGTTTGAAATGACCACCATAGGCACTGGAAGTGTTTAAGATCAGGATGGATGTGGCTTTGTGCAACCTGGTCTAGTGAGAGATGTCTCTGCCCATGGCAGGGGGTTGGAACTAGAATGGAACTGATAGAACTGCTGGAGCATGTCTAGAAGAGGGCCACAAAGATGATCAGAGGGCTGGAGGACTTCCCCAGAGAGAAGGAGATGGAGAGAGTTGGGGATGTTCAGCCTGGAAAAGAAAAGGTTCCAGGGAGACCTTAGAGTGGCCTTATACCACTTGAAGGAGGCCTACAAGAAATCTGGGAAGTGACTTTTTATTAGGGCTTGTTGGATAGGACAAGAGTAAATAGACTGAAGCTTGAGAAGGGGAGATTTAGACTGGATATTAGAAAGAAATTCTTCACAGTGAGGGTGATAAGACGTTAGAACAGGTCGCCCAGGGAGGTTGTGGATGTTCCTCCCTGGAGCTGTTCAGGGCCAGGATGGATGAGGTCTTGAGCAACCTGGTCTAGTGGAAAGTGACTCTGCCCATGCCAGGGGAGCTGAAAGAAGATGGTCTTTCTGGTGGTCTCTTCCAACCTAAACCATTCTGTGATTCCATAATTCTTTACCCACCTTTCTTGAAGATGGCTGAGCACATGACAGATGATGGGAAATAGTGAATTAATTCCTTGTTTTGATTTGCTTGTGCACGTAGCTCTTGCTTTCAGCCCATGAGTTTCCTCCCTTTCACCCTTCCAGTTCACTCCCCATCCCATCAGGGCAGAATGAGAGACCAGATGCATGGGACAGAGCTGCTCCAACCACAGCACCTTCGTGTAAGTCCTCAGGAAAAGTTGTCAGATATATTCTTAGAGAAATAATTATGTCAGCAATTGCTTTTTAGATCATCATATCTGATTCTTTAACCTCTGGACTCCTTTCCCCAAATCCACACCACTTTCTTTGTCTAAAATCCCTTCTCCAAAAGTAATACACTTTGACAGGGAGGACAAGGCTGAAAGCTGGTGAGACAGATAGGACTTCTAGATCATGTGAATCTGCACCAAGAAGTAGGCTATAAGTAAGGGGCTATCTATTTATGCCCTTTACAATTATTTTGTCAAATAAGAGAGATTTAAGTGAGAGTGTTGATTCACATATTTTTTAAGCATAAATAGTATTTTCAGATAACTACAGACCAGTTTTAATTCTTTCTTCCTACTTACTTAAGCCACTATCCTACACCAGTGTTTCTCATTACAAAACAGCAGTGCCAATTATGAGCTTTACTGAAAACTGGGAGACAAAACCCAGTAAATTAACTTTTTTTTTTTTTGGTAGACTTTAGATTTCTGAGGCCTTTTAAAGACTTGTTTTGTTATTTGTTTGGTTTTTTTTTTTTTCAATCACCACAGCAAAAGAAAAGAGAAGAAAACAGAAAATAAAAGGGGGGGAAAAAGAATATAAAAGAGAAAAGGGAGGAAAAAAAAGAAGTTTCAGAAGTTGGATTTTCAGTGAAAGAAAATCCCAAGTACTTTAATATTTTATATGATCGTAGGAAAATAAGAATTCCCATATAAAGTTAGAGCAAAAGTCTATGTAGTTCAGTATCATTTCTCTGATACTATCCAATAAGAACTTAATAAATTTTAAGACTGTAAATTGTAAGACAAATTGTACACTAACTGTTCTCCAGACTGTCTCCTTCTCTCCAGTGACCTGCAGCTCAGGTGATGTCTTTGCACTTTGTACTCTTTGATAGTTTTTTATGCCATGAATTTGGCCAGTTAAATATTGAACTCATGTAAATTCAACCTCCAGAGCATCTCATGGGAGAGTTTGACTCCTTGCTTGCAGGTTGTATAACAAGTTCTCTCTTTCAGGTTGTTTGGAATTGCCTTGTCCTCAGACTATCTTGTGAATTAATAGTAAGTGGCAATGTAGCACTTGTGCAGTTCCTCTGGGCAATTGCAATCAAGAGTAGTGAGCAACATGAATAGGTGCCATGATTTACAGTGGCAGATGACACAGATAATGTTATTGGATGGCAGTGGCTCAGATATTTGAGCTATGAAGGGGGGTGGAAAAGAGAGCCCCCTTGGCACCTCGTGTGACAGCCTCTAACAATGGCTGAAGTTACTGGGAAAAAGCTCCAGGCCTCCCAGGAAGATCGGAGGAGCTAGAGATGTGGTTGCAGAAGACACCAGGTAAGAAGATTGTCAAGTAGAGAAAGTACTTCAGATGTGCTATATTTTACTGAACCTATCTCAATCTACTAAACCAGCTTTATAATGTCAAAATATTGGGTAGCTGGACATCTCTTGCTATGAACATAACATGTATGGATGATACAACTGACATTCCTTATCACTTAGAAAGTCAAGTCTGCAGAAGTGAAAGACTGGAGCAATTAAATACGTTGTCTGAGAATCCAGAAGAACAACATAGTGGGAGCTAGACAAGGAATAAAGTCTAGGCTCCTGAGTATAGACAGAAAGAAGATGAAAATAAGATGTAACAAAACCCAAGACAGAGTAAGGCGTATCAATTTATTATGGCATTGTCCATCCAGAAGAGATAAGAGATCAGAGATCTGAGGGTGTTTTCTGTCCCTTAATTGAAAAACATATTCTTTTTTGTGTATTTTTTTTTCCCCAGCAGTTGTATATATGCACTAGCAACCCCCATGGCCTTAGTTATACAGCAGTATATGACATGAATATGTTATCTGGTGGACCAAGAAGGATTTGGGAACACTGATGTGTATGTCTGATGTCTTTCACAACTGGAAAACATTTGGTCCTTTAGTTTACTCCTTTACAACCAGATATGTACCGAAGTCTTTTGGAGATGCTGTTTCTTATTTGCAAACACTCCACTTCGATCATCTATTTGTCCCTTAATGAACTACTGCGTCAAACAATTAATTTCATGGCTACAGCATTCCCCTTGGTGATGCTTCTGTTTCAAACCAGCAAATAGAGACCATGTCCTACAGTTGAAGGTAATGCCCTGCCTTTCCCTCAAATTCTCCTATTTGGTCATGAAAAGGGGCACCAGTCCCTTCCTTGTGTAGTGTATTCTGCTGCCATCAAGTGGATATTTCTTTCTACTCATGTAAAGGTCCATAAGAAAATAACTTGTAGCTCTTAAATGTGTAATGGGAGGCACCATAATGTCTTCAAATATCTATGGAACTTTGCTCTAAGAAATATATGCCTTAGTTTTTAATATTTGTCATAATTATTGATGAATGAGACATCTGGCTCACACTTGCATATTAAATATAATTTTTTTCTGTATGGGATAAGTTATTGGGTGATATTTTGCACAGCAAATTGTGAGTGTACATATAAGTTCACAATTCAGTAGGCATCTTTGTTCACACAATACTTCCCAGCGAGCTGGCACAATGCCACAAACTCATGATGGCTGCTCCATAGTTTGGCACTTCGAGTTACATCAAACCAGTTCTACTTTTTTTCCCCCATATACTGTTTGATTTTATTGTCTGACTGTTAAAGAAGCCCTCTGGATTGTTCTTGTTCAAAATGACACACTTGGAGAATCATAGAATCATAGAGTTATAGAATGGTTTAGGTTGGAAGAGACTCAAAGATCATCCAGTTCCAAACCCCACCATAGGCAGGGACACCTCCCACTAGAACAGGTCACCCAAGATCTCATCCAACCTGTCCTTGAACACCTCCAGGCAGGGAGCATCTACCACCCCGCTGGGCAACCCATTACAGTGTCTCACCAACCTCATTGTGAAGAATTTCCTCCTAACATCCCATTTACAAGACCTTGTAAATAGTCCCTCCTCAGCTTTCCTGTAGGCCTTTTTCAGACCTTATAGTAATAAGGTCTCCTTGAAGCCTTCTCTTCTCCAGGCTGAAAAGCCCCAACTCTCTCAGCCTATCCTCATAGAAGAGGTGCTCCAACTCCCTGATCATCTTTGAGGCCCTCCTTTGGACATGCTCCAAGAGTTCAATATCCTTCTTGTGTTGGGGGCTCCAGAACTGCACACAGTACAGGTGGGGTCTGACAAGAGCAGAGTAAAAGGGGGAGCAAGGAAATAATATGTTTTTTTCTGAGCCTTTATCCTTTGGTTTTAGGGTTGAAGGTCTTCTACAAAAGCTAAGAAGTTGTGCTCAACGTAGACAATTCTTCCTGGCCTCTAGGTCAAAAGATATAATATCATCAGTCTTCCTGTGTCTGACTACATTAGTAGTTTACTAGTACTAAATTAGTAGTAGTAACCTCCGAAGATGCTGTGGTGTCTCCTTCTCTGGAGGCATAAAAAACCTGCCTTGACACTTTCCTGTGTGACCTGTTCTGAGTCACTGAGTCTGCTTCCTCTTCAAAGAATTTTAAACACATTACTTTGTTTGTGTGTCTTGCTCTCTGATCACTCTATCCCCCTTAGGTCAGCCATATAGTCTAAAAAACTGTATGGAAGATGAGTATGTAGCTGACTTCTTTGAGGATGAAAGACTTCAATGTACTAGTTCTGTTTTAAGGGTTAGAGGGTATAGGGGAAATTGTCTACCCTTATGTATTTCTCAGATTTTTGGCTTAAGAATAAAACACATTTTTTTAAATTAACAAACTCTTCCTGAAACACCTTATCTGCATTACCTAACATGTCAGTTTTAAAGAGATAAATGACAGTAGTTTAAGAAAATATTAAGATACATAGGGCTGTTAAGAGCAATAGTCCATGTTAACAGAATTAATAGAACTTCCTACTTGCACACTTGGGTATGCCTAAGTTTTAACTTATAAATATGCATAAATGCTGAAAATTCTGCTGTTCTTTCTGCCTAGAAGCACTGCTATCTTGCTGAAGCTGAGCACCGCAGTACCTACCTCATACCTAGCATCATTTGGGAGTTACAAATTGCTTGATGCTCCCCAAGAGCATTGAATGCAGTACAGATTTGGGGAAGGGGGGGGGTGTTGGACGGGGGAGGGAGAGGATGCTTTTAATAATGTGATAAGCAGAACTTTATAATCCTTACACATTCGCATTTCCTATATTAAGATACACTTGCCTGTTGCTTTACGCCATTTGAGATCTCAGCAGTGACAATAGTGAGTTTCACAGGATAAAAATGGGATACTTTTTTCTACTATTGCAATGCAGCTCTTTTCTTCCTATTTGCTTATAACTGTACCAAATTCCTTAGGGGTAGAATTTATCCACACTTTATGTTAGTTTAGGTGAGAACTGATTTTAAAAATTAAATCTTGCACACTCGTCTGTTTATGTCCATGTGCCTGATCCACATGGATTAAAAGGATTTGTCCATTTACAATCAGTCAGACACAGTAATTCAGTAACATCTGAACTAAATTTTGATAAACTGGCATCTTCTGAGCATCAGCTTGGCATCTAAAGATGAGCATGAGAGACAAAAATTAAACTGTCAGAGAATATTGAAATTGTATGCATACATAGCATAGAGTTATACTTGAGAATTGTAATGCTGATACCTACTGACATAGGAGAATTTTAGCTTAATTCTATTGAATTTAAAGTGACTAGGAGTATTGGATGCTCTGGGAAATATTTTAACTTCTAAGAAATTCAGAGCAAAAATGGAATTACAGGCCTCCAACAACTCTCAGACATCCTTAGTAATACTTGTATAAAATAGATATTGCATTTTTTTAACATTGTGAATTCTGTCTGGCTCAACAGCCTGGCTTTAGTGAGAGCAGAGTGGTCTATGTGGCCGACATAAGCTTTTAGAGTTTGCTAAAGCATCATGTTCAGTTACCTGTATATTTTCCTCCAGCAGAACTCAACTCCTGTGCTTTGGACAGAACAAATAAATGGTAGACAAGCATGTTACAGCAAGCCAACATATCACTCTCACTCTATGAAAACAGTGGATAAGCATTATGAAGGTATGGAGAATGAAATTGTTTATTTTTCAAATATCTTTTTAGGAATGCAAGTCTTAAATCATTAGCAGCGTTGAATCTCTTGATAGCTGAAATCTACCAGTCAAAGAAAATAACAACTTAGCATCCTGGAGATCACTGTAATTTGATTAATCTGGAGAGATGAGTACATATCATCTTGCTTGGCAGGGTACTTTATTGAAAAAAAGCTAATTCAGTTGTGTAAATTATTTAGCTTTCTACTAGGAATCAAACTGGAGGAGGAATAAGAAGATGGGAATTTTCCAGACACCAGCTTTTTATAACCACTGTGTTGCCTTGATAGATCACACACAGATGCTGTGATTACCTCAACTGTGGTATATTAATTTTCTAGCAAGACACTGACATGTACAACACAGCACTATTATGTTTTTTCTGTCTCAATCATAACTCCTTGGGCTTATATCTTTTTAGGATAACTCATAAACCCATCAATTTCCCCTCCTCTTCTTTCTATTGATAATCAACTAGGGAAGGCTAACATTTGTGAAGATGAAAACAGTTCTCATTATTATAATTGCAATCAAACAAAAAAAATTCAAAAGCATTTAAAAACAAAATTGAGAAGGGAAAATTGAAGTATGAAGTATTACTGTATTTTAGTACACATTAAAAAAAAAAAAAAAAAAAAAGTTCCTATTGCAATAGTAAAGATACTTAGAAGCTACATAGAAAAATGGCAAGTGGCTGGAGAGCAGTCCTGAGGAAAAAGACCTGGAGGTCTGGGTTGATAAAAAGCTCAACATGAGCCGACAGTGTACACACACAGCCCAGACAGCAACTGTGTCCTGGGCTGCATTAAGAGAAGCATTACCAGCAGGGCAAGGGAGGGGATTCTCCCCCTTTACTCTGTTCTCGTCAGACCCCACCTGGAGTACTGTGTACAGTTCTGAAGCCCCCAACACAAGAAGTGAAACTGTTGGAGCAAGTCCAGTGGAGGGCCACGAAGATGCTCAGAGGGCTGGAGCACCTCTGCTATGAGGACAGGCTGAGAGTGTTGGGGCTTTCCAGGCTGGAGAAGAGAAAGCTTCAAGGAGACATTATAGTAACCTTCCAGTATCTGAAAGGGGCCTACAGGAGTGCTGAGGAGGGACTATTCACAAGGTCTTCTTATGACAGGATGAAAAGTAATGGGTTTTAACTGGCAGAGGGAACATTTAAACAGGATGTTAGGAGGAAGCTCTTGACAGTGAGGGTGGTGAGACACTGGAACAGGTTGCCCAGGGAGGTTGTGGCTTCTCCCTCCCTGAAGGTGTTCAAGGCCAGGTTGGATGAGGCCTTGAGCAACCTGTTCTAGTGGGAGGGGGTTGGAACTGGATGATCTTTGAGGTCCCTTCCAACCTAAACCATTCTATGATTCTATGACAAAGTTCTTGAAAATAATTGGAAAGCTCTGTATAAAGAACTGTGTGTAACATGTGGAAGGCAGTATTCCTAATTTTTGGAAAGGAGAGTTAATCTTTTTCTCATCAGCAGAGATACTAATTTACCAGTTAGGAAACAGGGAGGAATTCCTCCAGTGAAGCATGCTTTTGCGAAAAATAGTATGAGTTGTACCTAAATTACTCACCGCAGAGAGAAGTTCAAATACTAATAGAGTGTATATATAACACTACAGCACTGCTTTGCAGTAGTCCTTACTGTCTTCATTCATAAACAAGAAAACAGAGCAGAAGGAGTCAGTTGCTGGACTTCAGTAAAACAAAAAGGGCTGGAAAACATCATAATTATGGCACATCCATCAAAGTTGCTACAAGATGATTTCCGTATGTTTCTAGGTGACTTTTACAGCCAATGCATGGTTCTTTGTGGAGTTCAGTGGAAGCTCACAAAAAAAAAAAAAATCTTGTCCTTATTGCACTCTTTGCAGAGTTCTCCAAGTTCACATTGCTGATGATGAGCCACCACTTATGAATTAGCATATTATATAAATCATGCTCAATTATAAGGGTGTATTCCCACTCCTTAACCAGTACAATGAAAATAGAACAGGAAAAAAGAACTGCATGACTGTTTTATTTACGTAAAGAAATGTCATTAAAATTCTTTTGATTTTCCTGAAGGCAATTTTTTAACATTAGTAGGAATACAGATCTGGCCTGATTTCCTAACTGCAAATTAATGAGGATTGAAGATATTTAAATTACAGTCAGTGAACTCAGATATTTAGGAAAGTGAATATCTATAGTGAAAGAAATGTGTGAGGAAAAATACTGCAGTGAAGTTGGAAAATAACTTTCTGCGGATTGGTTGTACATCAGTTTTCTGCATATAGTGTTAACATATTTACTTGGACCATCGAGTTAATGAAGTTATTTCAGTAGAAACCTAAATGGATGTTCATTAATATTGGCTAGAGTTGGATTTTTAAAAGGAGAAAGCTATGTTATTTTTTTCTCCTCCTTTGCCTGTATTTCTATAGGAGGTTTACAGATGAGGTCACATATCCATCCTAATCTGAACTGCTACAGACGCGAAGTTGTATGTTTTGCTTCTCCAGTAGTGTGTTAGACCTAATTATGACAGAGCTGGACAGAGGGAAGTGAACTGGTTCCTGGAGGCAGTATGCTGTTCAAAGGAAGTGGTGGGCAATTGAAGAACCTGCATACAAGGTGTAACAAGCAGAGCCTCAAGGAAACACAGCCCCCCTGTTCGTCAGCATCAATATTCTACAGTTTCTCTGTTTGTAGGGAGGCACACACACGCTGCACAAGTACAGTTATGCTTTCTGCTGCCTCTACCCTCTTTCCTTAGGACACATTCTTGAACCTACTGGGAGTCCAGGCATGTTTTTCTCATTTAAAAAATCTGAATTATTTGTTTTCTTTCATCTTTACTATTTTCTTTGAAATGTTTGGGAAAGCAGGTTTGTTGAAACTTTATGAATATTTGAAGTCAGGAAGCTGTGATTTTCCAAGAAAACTCCTATTTCTTCTGATGCAAATTTGCAATTTAATCAAGAAATCTTAAGCCCTTCCCCAAACCCCCCCAAAAAAATAAAATCTGCAATATTGATACTGATTATCCCTTTTATTTGTTAATTCTATACATTTAATTTCTAAACAATATCTACTGCATGAGTCTGTATCGTTGATATTTTTGTCTGTAGTGTTTCAGAGCAGTACCTTGCTGACAGGCCATTTGACATAGCTCATCGTTCTACCATTACATCTATCTTGCAAAATGTTTACTACATTCTCAGAAACAGACCACAGAAAATAAATTATCAAATGAAACATGAAAACTGATCTAGAAAGCAGTGTATGATGATAGAAGAAGAAAGTGTGTAGGCTAACTTTTATGGTACGTGCAAGAAATAAACTTATCTGAAATTTTTAAAACTCTGTTTACCTGCATTTAGTTTTGATTTCTTACACTTCTGTGTACAGAAGTCTCTTCATGCTCTAGAAGCTCTTGACTAGGCCTAGATATTTCTTATTTTTGAGCTAAAAAAATCAATAGCTACTTCTTTGAGTTTCCTGTATGTCATGAGCATAAAGCCCAAATATTCAGACTGTATACAGAGATATAGGAGAGTGGCTTCACTCCCTGTCTCTATGTGTTCTTTATCTGACAGTCTGGGGAGGAGCTTTCTGGGTGACTGAAGGAATTAACCTGTTGCGGGTTTAGGACTAGGGTCTTAATTCTAAATACGGTTTTCCAGAGAATCTGGGAGAGTCCAAAATGATGGACATCTCCAAAGGAGCTAAACAGAACATAAGAGATATCTTTACCCCACTTCATTGGTCTGAAAATTTTCTATATAATCTGAAGTTACAGTATGTTCTGCTCTCTCTCTCTCTCTCCAATTTTCTTTCTGTACTCCTTCTGAACTTTGCTTTACTCCTTTCATGCCGATCACTGTTTGAGTTATTGCAATGGGGAGGTAAGGCAAAGTGGCCTCTGGGCTGCGGTGTATAGGGGTGTATGTACAGGGAGGTCAGAGCTATTTTGTACAGGAAGGTAGCTGGGCTATTGCCTAGTTGTTAAACTATATATATATAAATATATTTTGTATTGTTTATTACCTTTTATGTTTAGCCTACTTTGGTAAATAGTAATCTCATTTAACTTCCAAAGTCTGTGTAAGCATGTTGTTCAATCTTTTGGGGAAGTAAATTCCAATTCTGTTGTGTGGTGCAAAATCACAATAGAACCACAGAACAAACTTGACTGCAAGAGCTTTTTACCTGAAGATATTCTGCTTATACTTAAGAAATTTTCAAAATCAAACACCAGCTCAAGTCTGTGCAAATAAATTATTTCTATGAGAGTTAAAACCTAGCTCCTGGCATGGGAGTTTCTGCCACAGAATCTAGATGGATTGTAGATGGCTGATCTAATTTCCTACAGGTTCCCATGCTGGTGGGCAGTTCATTAAACATCTGCTTAATGGAAACAGGGAGTATGGTGGTGAAGCTGAATTAGTTCAGCTGGAAAACTAAGATCGCTGTGGGAAGACGCAAAAGGTCCTTCAATACAGACTTTCAGCTGGAAACCTAAGATCCCTGTGGGAAGACACAGAAGGTCCTTCAATATAGACTTCCAGCCCATGTCTTCTAAGGATTTAATGGAAGTCCTGTTATGAAGAGCTAGGCATGTGTAGGCACTTACTGTTACTTCCTGTGAATTAGTGACTTCTGCTAAAGCTGTCACGAAGCACTGTCTTGGTTATAATCTCTGTGGAGATTGTAATGCTGCTTTAGTGCAAGGGGTTGGAGGAGATGTTTTTCTGATGTCTAAATTTCTCATATTCCAATATATATATTCCAAAGGGCTTTAAACTAGGCTGGAAGGGGGAGGGGGTTAAACACAGCAGTACTAGAGATGAACCAAAGGAGTGTGTTAAGCCAGAGATAGGTGTAAAATCAGCAGCCCAGATGAAGTGTATGTACACCAATGCATGCAGCATAGGTAATAAGCAAGAGGACCTGGAAGCCTTGGTGCAAGAGGCAAACTATGATGTTGTCACCACCACAGAAATGTGGTGGGATGACTCACACAACTGGAGTGCTGTAATCAATGGCTACAGACTCTTCAGGAGAGACAGCAAGGGAGAAGGGGTGGAGAAGTGGCGCTGTATATTAGGGAGGCACTGGACATGCAAGTTTGCAGATGACACCAAGCTATGTGGCACAGTCGACTTGCTAGAGGGCAGGGATCCATCCAGAGGGACCTGGACAGGCTGGAGAGGTGGGCCCAGGCCAACCTCATGAAACTCAACATGGTCAAGTGTAAGGTCCTGCACCTGGATTGGAACAATGCCAAGCACAGATCCAGGCTGGATGGTGAGTGGCTGGAGAGCAGCCCTGAGGAAAAGGACCTGGGGGTCTGGGTGGATGAGAAGCTCAACATGAGCCAACAGTGTGCACACATGGCCCAGACAGCAACTGTGTGCTGGGCTGCATTAAGAGAAGCATTACCAGCAGGGCAAGGGAGGGGATTCTCCCCCTTTACTCTGCTCTTGTCGGACCCCACCTGGAGTACTGTATACAGTTCTGGAGCTCCCAACACAAGAAGGACATGGAACTGCTGGAAACAGTCCAGAGGGTCTCTTATAGACCACCCAACTAGGAAGAAGAGATAGGTTTATTATTCTTTAAGCAGCTGGAGGCTGCCTCAAGATCAGTTGCCCTCATTCCTGCGCATGACTTAACTTGCTGGGAATTCAACACTGCAGAGAAGAAGCAGTCTAGAAAGTTCCTAGAGTGTATGGAGGATAGCTTCTTATCCCAGCTGTTATGTGAGCCTACCACGGGTGCAGCCCTGCTCAACCTGCTCTTCACAAATAGAGAAGGGCTGGTGGGAGATGTGGTGGTTGGAGCCTGGGGTCCAGTGACCATGAAATTATAGAGTTTTCAATATATGGCGAAACCAGGAGGGGCATCAACAAAACCTCCACAGTGGACTTCCAAAGGGCAGACTTTGGCTTATTTAAGGAACTAACTCAGACAGTTCCTTGGGAAACAGCCCTTAAAAGCAAAAGGGTCCAGGAAGGCTGGACCTACTTCAAGAAAGAACTCTTGAATGTACAGGAATGGGTTGTGCCAATGTGCAGGAAGGCGAGCCAAAGAGGGAGACAACAAGACTGAATAGGCAAGGAGCTTCTAAAGGAATTAATGGGAAAAAAAGAGGACATATCACTTTTGGAAAAAAGAGGAGGTATCCCAGGAAGAGCTTCAGGATGCTGCTAGGTCTTGTAGAAAAAAAAGTTAGAGAAGCAATAGCCCACTTAGACTGGCCATTGCCCTAAAAGGGAAAAAAAATGTTTCTATAAATATATTAATGGCAAAATAAGGGTCAAGGACAGCCTCCACTTTTTACTGGATGTGGAGGGGAATATAGTAACAAAAGATGAGGAAAAGGCAGAGGTACTTAACATGTTCTTTGCCTCAATCTTCAATACTGGGACAGACTATCTTCAATAGTGGGACAGATTACCTTCAGGACAACTGGCCTCCTGAATTGGCAGACAGAGCCAGAGACCAGCACAGTTCCCCTGTAATCCAAGAGGAAGCAGTAAGGGGCCTGCTGAGGCACTTGAATCCTCACTGGTCCATGGGACCAGATGGGATCCATTCTAGGGTGCTGAGAGAGCTGGCAGATGATCTGGCCAAGCCACTCTCTATCATCTATCTGCCACAACAAGCTCCTGGCAAAGCTGGCAGCTCGTGGCTTGGACACATCCACTCCAAAACAGGTCAAGAACTGGCTGGAGGGCCAGGCCCAGAGAGTGGTGGTGAATGGTGCCACATCCAGTTGGTGACCAGTCACTAGTGGTGTGCCCCAGGGATCAGTGCTGGGCCCCATCCTGTTCAATATCTTTATTGACAACCTAGACGAGGAGACTGAGTCCATCATCAGTAAGTTTGCAGATGACACCAAGTAAGAAGCAGGCATCGGTCTGTTGGAGGGTAGGAGGGCCCTGCAGAGAGACCTGGACAGGCTGGAGTGGGTGGGCAGAGGCCAATGGGATTAGATTTAACAAGGCTAAGTGTGAGATTCTATACTTTGGCCACAACAACCCCAGGCAGTTCTACAGGCTGGGGACAGAGTGGCTGGAGAGCAGCCAGGCAGAGAGGGACCTGGGGGGGCTGGTAGATAGTAGGCTGAACATGAGCCAGCAGTGTGCCCATGTGGGCAGGAGAGCCAATGGCATCCCGGCCTGGATCAGGAATAGTGTGGCCAGCAGGACAAGGGAGGTTATCCTTCCTCTGTACTTGGCACTGGTCAGGCCACATCTTGAGTCCTGTGTCCAGTTCTGTTCCCCTCAATTCAAGAGAGATGTTGAGGTACTGGAATGTGTCCAGAGAAGGGTGACAAAGCTGGTGAGGGGCCTGGAGCACAGCCCTACAAGGAGAGACTGAGGGAGCTGGGGTCGTTTAGCCTGGAGAAGAGGAGGCACAGGGGTGGCCTCATTGCTGTCTACAATTACCTGAAGGGAGGTTGTAGCCAGGTGGGGGTTGGTCTCTTCTCCCAGGAAACCCACAACAGAACAAGGGGGGACAGTCTCAAGTTNCTGGCTTGTTCTGTTCTATTCTATTCTATTCTATTCTATTCTATTCTATTCTATTCTATTCTATTCTATTCTATTCTATTCTATTCTATTCTATTCTATTCTATTCTATTCTATTCTATTCTATTCTATTCTATTCTATTCTATTCTATATTGTTGTGATATTTGCATGTGAGAAGATGAGAGTTTTTTGAGTATAAAGAAAGCTGCCAATGTTTCTCAGCCTTTAGGAGTGAACTCTCACTAATTAACTATAGCCTTTGCTGCTAATGGTATGTGGCAGAAAGGTTGGCTGGCAAGCATTGTTTTGACCAACACATGTTCAATCTATAAATGTCATCTTGCCAGCATGAAAAGAAAATGAAACCCTTGCAAAGATCATTCCTTTCCAAATTCAGGCCTTTAATCCAGGCTGTTTTTTACAGCTCTTTCCATGTGTTAAGCCAGTGTGATACCATTATCTTGCATTCTCTATAAAAAATTAATTTGAAAACTACTCAAATAATAATACTGTAGTCATTGCATAATATAAATGCTAATGAAATATAAAAAAAAAATAAGTCAATTTAAGTTGCATGATGCCTTTGTCACTTTTAGCTGTGAAAGCTATTTCTTTTTTACTGACACTGTGTAATATTGGGCCAGAAAGACAAACAGGGAGAATGGATAAGGGAATTAATGCGAAAATGCTCTGTCATATTCATGAGGAATTCACCATAATGATCTTAAATTTTCTCTGGAAATAAGTTGAGCTTGCAATAACACTTCTACAACTGAGACACCAGTTTTATCTTTCAGGAAAAAAATATGAATTCATAAATAAATATCAAATGAAAACTGAATGTTGAGAAGTTCACTAAGATTTTGTGGATGACCTCTTAATTGCCTATTTAGATAACATTAAAAAGGCAACAAAATACAAACACTAGTCTACTCATAGTTCCCAGACATTGAATTAGTTATATGCATTTGTTGGTTTAATTTTAAAAATTAAATTTTCCACAGGAGTATTATCTGCAATTCCCCAGAATGTTCAGTCATGTCTGTGTCTTCACCTGGGGGAATCCCACTCTTTAGGGAAAACACGTTTAGGTCCTGAAATGCTGACCTAGCAAGTTTTATTTCAGAGCTTTGTACAATAACTACTGAGAAGCTGTGTAAATAAAAGCTAACTAACTGAAGGGATTTACCTAAAAGCCTACAAGAACTGTGAGAGTATTCTCTATGACCAAAAAGAAGTGTCACATCTCACTGACGCCAAACGGACTCTTCCGTCCTACTTGTTCCTTGCCCAGGGCACATCTCTGACTCTTATCCCAGCAATTACTCCTTCGTGTTTAATATGGACAATTTAAAATCTGTTTTATCTCTTGCCTCGTCTGTGGGGAGAAGGGCTAACATAGTCAAGGAAGGAATAGAGGAAATATGTCCAGGTTCATGGTTAGCCTGAGACCCACTAATGCTTGGGCTGGATAAATTGGTTCCTGCTGGTTTGGGATTCAGATTTTCAAGTATAGAAGAGGGTGAATACAAAGGAGTCCCAGCTCATGTCTCCCTCTGGCACATTTAGCTTCCCTGAGCTGGAGGAACTCTGTTAAGGAATAGTTTCAATTTGACTGAAATAAGGAAGGAAAAGAAAATCATTAAATTGTTCATTTTGTAGTATTTGAGGTAAAAACAAGGATCTGGAGACCAGTAAATCTAATTAATTCTTTCATTTGTAAGGTCATCTTTAAAACAACACACACACATACATATATATAAACCTCCATTGTTTCATTGGGTGCATTTTGATCTGCGTGACTACAGTCTCTCTCTACAAAAATGAGGTGAGTTCCAGGTTCAAAGACATAGGGTAAATTTATCCAATCCATTCAGTCACAGTCACTCATCAGGTTATTCCGGTAATAAAGTATCATTAGTCATTTGTAAAGGGCAAAAAGTGACTTTCAGGTGTCCAGGGAAATTATAATATATTGAACTGCAAATGCTGTCAAGCAGTGACATTAACGTGCCTAAAGGGTTCCACAGTAATCAAGATATTGGGAAGAACGAAACTAACAAGCTTGATCCTCCTAACGGCTTAATTGTGCAGTAGCTCTGAGGCCGGTGTGAAAAATAGAAGATACTGCAGAGACTTATGTCTTTCTGCAGATTAGAACCTGTGAGAAAAGCAGCCAGGAGATGCATGTCCTCCTGTCCAGACAGGCAGTTAAGCACATAACTCAGGGGAGTTGCTTCTTCTCCCCATTCTGAGGCACCTGAGCAAAGCGTGTTCAGGAAATACTCCTCCATAGAGCTTCATGAGAAATAATATTGCAACTTCTACGAACCTATGGATTTTGTTAGTCTTGGGCCTCAGACTTCCCAAGCTTTTCTGTTTCATAACAGACCTTTTTCATCCAACTGTAGTCAGTAGAAAATAGAGGCATTGCCTATTTTGTGATTGTTACCAGCTGTATGCTAACAGAGTTTCAGCACACATATTTAAAATACTGGTCTTAATTCAAACAGCTGAATTCTTTTCATATTAACTTTGATGGGTAGTAAAACATTCTTTAGAGAAGCTAAGAAACTAATACTTTAGATATAAATCTTAATGTTGTTAAAGGGATTTACTGTAAGAGGTCAACTTGTGCTTAGTAGTCAGCTGTTGAGTCACTTACTGAGGTAGAAGGTAGAGTTTGAGTTTGGATGATCATTCTTCACCAGCAGCCAGCCTCCCTTACCAGCTGATATTGCATTCTAAATTGTAGTCCTTGTGTTTCATCAAAATAAGTTTCAGTTTATATCCTACATTTACCTCATGTTCTTTACTCAGCTCATTGTGAAACTGAACAAAAGGAGAGGGAGGCAGCTGCGATATCTGTGCTCTTCAGTGTAGAGAACATATTTGCAAGCAATTACTTTTCAACATCTTTTCTTAATTTGCATCCTCTATGGCCATCAGAAATGGCAAATTAACTAAAATAATTATAGAATCATAGAATGGTTTAAGTTGGAAGAGACCTCAAAGATCATCCAGTTCCAACCCCCTGCCATAGGCAGACACACCTCCCACTAGATCAGGTCACTCAAGACCTCATCTAGCCTGGCCTTGAACACATCCAGGGAGGGAGCAGACACAACGTCCGTAGATTACCCGTTCCAGTGCCTCACCACCCTTGCTGTGAATAATTTCTTCCTAACATCCCATTCAAATCTCCCCTCTGCCAATTTAAACCCATTCCCCCTCATCCTGTCATTACAAGACCTTGTGAAAAGTCCCTCCCCAGCCCTCCTGTAGGCCCCCTTCAGATACTGGAAGGTTGCTATAAGGTCTCTTTGAAGCCTTCTCTTCTCTAGGCTGAAAAGCCCCAACTCTCTCAGCCTGTCCTCATAGCAGAGGTGCTCCAGCCCTCTGATCATCTTTGTGGCCCTCCTCTGGACTCTCTCCAACAGTTCCATGTCCTTCTTGTGCTGGGGGCTCCAGAACTGCACACAGTACTCCAGGTGGGGTCTGACAAGAGCAGAGTAAAGGGGGAGAATCCCCTCCCTTGCCCTGCTGGTAATGCCTCTCTTAATGCAGCCCAGCACACAGTTGCTGTCTGAGCCGCGTGTGCACACTGCAGGCTTATGTTGAGCTTCTCATCCACCCAGATCCCCAGGTCCTTTTCCTCAGAGCTGCTCTCCAGCCATTCACCACCCAGCGTGGAGTTGTGATTGGTATTGCACCGACCCAGGTGCAGGACCTTACACGTGGTCTTGTTAAATTTCATGAGGTTAGCCTGGGCCCACCTCTCCAGCCTGTCCAGGTCCCTCTGGATGCCATCCCTGCCCTCCAGCAAGTCAACTGTGCCACACAGCTTGGTGTCATCTGCAAACTTGCTGAGGGTGCACTCAATTCCTCTGTCCATGTCACTGACAAAGATGTTGAACAGCACTGGTCCCAGCACTGACCCCTGAGGGATGCCACTTGTCACTGGTCTCTAGGTGGACATTGTGCCCTTGATCACCACTCTCTGTGTGTGACCATCCAGCCAATCCCTTATCCAGTGAGTTGTCCACCCATCAAGTCCATGTTTTTCCAGCTTGGTGACCGGGATATCATGTGAGACAGAGTCAAAGGCCTTACTCAGGTCTAGGTAGATATAATGGTAGTATAACGTAGTAAGTGACCAAGTACCTAGAGATCAGTTTGGGGGATTTTCTGTCTTCCCAATGAAAAGAGAATAAAGTTTTGGAAGTTACTTCTTTCTTTTTAAGAAACCCTTCTCAAATAAACTACCTTGTCTTTTTTGTTCGTTTTTATTTCTGAGAAATGAAGAGGCCACATGTGCATCCTGGGACAGAAGATAACTTGCCAAATTAGCAAAGCATCATAGGAGTAATCACGAAACCATCTATCCAAAACTCAGTACTTCCTTCCACAACTAGTTCTGGATTTCATAAGCTCTTCCTGAAAACTTTTATAGCAGGTTTGCCTGTTGTTACTACCTTCCTTGCTATCTAAAGAGCTAGTGCTTGCTATGCTGGGAGAGAGGTGATACACTGATACTGGGAGTCTCTATGGATACACAGAAGAATGTAGGAAGTCACAGCTTCCCGTACCATGCAGCTCACAGATTATGTCTTATCACCTAAGTCTTAGGATAAATATGTGTCAAGACCATGAATCTGGAATTTGTCTGCAGAAGCAGAAAGTTCCATACTATTTAATCAAACTGCATTTCTCTATATTTTAGTATAACCAAGTGTAGAATGTCTTAACTTTGATTCCTTCATATCTGCATCTTCATAAGCAGAAACAAAAAACTGCTGTGTCCCAAAATGAAGTTGTCTGTAGGAAGTGTTACAATATACAGGGTTTAACTACACTTGCCATTTATTTTGATCTCTCAATAGAGTATTCAGTGTCTGTCTCTAGCTTTTCTGATAACAAATAAAAGCTTAAATCTCAAGAATATTTGATTTTACCAGAAAACTTTCACAAAACATTTTGAAATTGGAAGTTACAATCACTGTATCCTTTAGACAAAAAGTAAGTCCTATATTCACCTGGCATAAATTCATATACCTTCACTGACTTTAGATACACTGAATTATGTAGCTATAGAATGTTTTTTAGATTTTAATCCATATTTACTTTCACAGAAATTAGAGGAAATTCCCCTCAAATCTCTCAAGTTACAATAATGTATAACTAGGGTTATCAAGATTGGTCTTAAGAGTTTTCTTTCTGTTATTGTGGCAGCTGATGTCCTTATTATCTGCTAGGAGTTTAGGGATAATATTGTTAACTTGAAGAAAATGCAGACTAAAAACCATCTGCCAAGGTGAAGTTTAACATAGGTCTGAGACCTAGGCAAGAAGTACAAAGGAAATACCATGATCATCACTTTCCTAATGTAGATATCCAGTTCGTATTTGGGTGACTGAACATTACAAGGTGTCCTGGTACTGCAGCTTGGACAAGTTAAAAAATCTTGGTTCTTAGTTGATTACTTATAATCCTCACTACATCTTGTTCAGCTATTTACTTGCTTATTTTTTAATTCTTGAGTTGTTAGTTAGATTGCTATGCAACCTAATTTGAAACCCTACAACCAAAGAAAAATTATCCTTCAATATCTTATTTCACATTCTAACAGACAAAAGCAGTATGAAAATCTTTATGCATACACGTAACTTTCCTCCAACCTCTCCCACTATCCAAGGTTGACAACCAGGACACAAAATCATACCACTACTCTTTGCTTTGCTTTGAAGTTCACATAATTACATTAGAGTGTTGTGTTAGTGCAATCATGAGGGAAGTTGCAGCTTTTAAGAAAGTCACAATAAGAATTTACCAACCTTGTACTTGTTTCTTACATATATTTGTGTTACAACTCTTAAAACAATTTTTTTTTTTTCTTTCTCAGTAGAGCTCTGAGTGGAGTAGCATCATCTGTTTTTCTCTCTCAACCTATAGCCTAATTCCTAATCCAAATCCTCCAATTAGTTCAAAACATCACACAACTCTATCACTTGCTTACCCTGAAGAACAGCTGCAGTAATCAGTACAATGATCCGCTCCTTGAAAGAGAATAAATATTACTATTTTTTTTGTTATTTTAGCTATGCTATTTTATTTCCTAGGTTCTTCTCAGCAGGATTGCTGAAAAATGGGAGATTTAATCACAGAAAAAAATACCAACAAAACTTCTAAAAAGAAAACAAGGTACACAATTTTATAGATGCTTGGTGGGCTTTTAAATGGAAGAACTTCTTTTATTTATGTGTAATATCAATAGGACAGAGCAGAGTATGTAGGCCCTTTTCTCATAAGCTCTGCTCTAAGAGGAAGAATTTGAATTACAAAAAACTGAGGAGGTGTGATTTCATTTTCTTTTCTCATTTGAAGAACAGTGTGGGGTCAAGAATCTTTATTTTATTGGCTTTGTGAATGATACAGAAAATGTGCTTTCTGAGGAACAGGAACACTTCAAAAAAACCAGAGATCCATACAAACCTAATGAAGTCTCTTTTCAAAACAAATCTCTATTCAGTGTTTTCCTCCTGCCTGAATAAAAATCTGACTAAGCCATGCCAAGGGTCAGAAATTCAAGGATTCATTAGGCATTTATTAGTTATTTACTTTATTATGCATTCTGAAGATATCTGCTTTATTTCCTATATGATATATTCTGAAAGAGGCATCTACTTAATTTCCTATAAATATTTAGACTTCAGAATGTCTCACTATTATCCTATTTGAATGCATAAAGTTAAATCAGAGGAAGATGCTCATGCAAAAACAAAACTACTGCAAACACTGGGTCCTTCAAAGAACAAAGGTAAGCTGCTGTTTATCCTCAAGTGGCACTGGGGAACAGTGTGGGATACAAGTGGGATAACCAACATCCAAACCAGCACACAACTCGAGTGGCCTGCAATGGCACCATCCCCGAATTTAACATCAAAACAAGTTTTAAAGCTTTATAGACACTGAGGCAGGCAGAAGGGAAAACAAGTGGATTTTAAACATGCTGATAGATGTTAGGAGTAAGTGAAAGGCTGCAGCAGTTTGTAGCTAGATTTGCAAAGGCAAGGAAGCAAGTAACTGGGTAGACAAACTTTAGAGAAACTGACCAGGAAAGACTGACCTGCAAGATGAACGTGAAGCCCATTTAATATTTTTGCTTTATGAAATGCAGACATAGACCGACATAATAATAATAATAATTTTTCTTTACAAAAACTGCTTTTAAGCCTCTGAAATCAAATATTAGTGGGTTTATTTGGATGTATCTGTCATTGTCACGTGTTTTTATTGCATGAAAGTGCTGGAAGGAGAGGTAAGAAGCAGAGCTGGCTTCACACATCTCCTCTCCCACTGTGATCAGGTAGTGTCAGCTGCATCAAGAAAACTGAAATTCCATCTCTCACTTTATGTATGCTCTTGAGTTAAAGCAAAAATGTAAAATAACTCTGCATAACTGCAACTGTGACATTTCCTCATATAACTCTTCAGAGTGACTGAATTCCAGTCTTGGATTTTCTCAGGTATCTATCCCCTCCTTTGGCCACAGCTTATAGATGTTTTGTAACCTTTGATGAAGGAAAATCCTGCAGCTCAATACCTGGAAAAGTGAGGTAAACTTTAGTTCCCAAAAGGTGGAGGGTTTTGATTATTTGTTTGCTTTAATTTGCCAATATGTTGGTAGTAGTGTGTTATTATAATACATGTATTCTAGACTCAATCCTTTCATCACAAAGGTAAGGTCTCAGTGTCGTTAAGGGGACTGTTCAAATGAATTTTCAAAGAATCAGAGAAACACAGACTTAGCCAGGTTGGAAAAGATCATCTAGTCTAATCAACTAAGTGCCTCATGCAGCCTCTTTTTAAATCTCCAGGGATGATGACTCCACCAACTCCAACGGCAGATCATTCCAATGGCAAATCACTCTTTCCGTGAAGAGCTTCTTCCTAATATCCAGCCTAAACACATCCTGGCACAGTTTGAGACTATGTCATCTTGTTCTGTCACTGGGTGCTTGGGAGAAGAGACCAACCCGCACTTGGCTACAACCTCATTTCAGGTAGTTGTAGAGAGCAATAAGGTCTCCCCTGAACCTCCTCTTCTCCAGGCTGAACAACACCAGCTCCCTCATCCTCTCCTTGTAGGGCTGTGCTCCAGCCTGCTCAGCAACCTTGGTGCTCTTTTCTGGACATGTTCAAGCACCTCAACATCTTTGTTAAATGGAAGGGCCCCAGAACTGGACACAGTACTCAAAGTGTGACCTAACCAGTGCTGAGTACAGGGGCAGAAGGACTTCCCTGTTCCTGCTGGCCACACTATTCCTGATACAGGCCAGGATGCCATTGGCTTTCCTGGGTACCTGGGCACACTGCTGGCTCATCCCTGCTTCTGTTTCTTAATCTTTCATTTGGAAATTAAGGAAATTAAGCTTTATATTTACAGCTTTGCACAATATACAAGCAGATATTTACAATATATAACAGGTATTTACAGATATATACAGTGGAAAGGTAATACAGAAACACCACACCCCTCCCAGAGATCAGGATCCCTAAGAGAGGTTTCCAGCCACTCTACCACCTTCCCCACACCCCACACCCCTTCCCAATCTTATCTCACTATCTGTCTTACATGCCAGGTAAGCGAAAGTAGATCAGCCAGGTGGATTAACAGCAGGAAAGTAGTTAGTGAAGTTATTCAGATCCAGCTAAGAAAGCAGGGAGAGAGATGCAGCAGCAGCCACGGTACAAAGCAGTCTGTCTTATCTTTGTTTTGATTCTGACTTTATACCATTTCAGTAAACAAATGAGTAGAGGAGACATTGGATTGTTTTCCTTTCTCAGCTTATAGTCTAATTTCTTATTCAAATCCTCCAAGTAGTTCAAACCATCACACTGAGCTAGTTCACAAACGCCCTTAGTATAAAAGCGTTCATTACAGTGAATATCTGCTATGCTACTTTCATCTAGGAAAACACACCGCACCTTCAGCTGTTTATACACAAGGTCCTCTGGAGGAATTTGATGCATTTGTTTCGCTTAACCCAGTCATGATTCAATATCTCACATTCTGGACAGCAGGCAAAGATCTATACTGTATTTTATTACTAGCTGATAATTTTGTTTTATTTCATTTTGAAATTCATTTCATGAACACAGTAAGTGTTTTACATTCAGCTACATCTTATTTTTAGATCTTGCTTGATTCTCAGTAAGCTTTAAAAATCCAGCCAGTTACCCAATACCTCTTGTTCTTTGAACCATTTAAAATCAATTTGTGATCTTTTCCACTACATTTTTTTCTTCAAAACTGACAATAATTTTATGTATGTAAAGCTGCTGACTTCAGAACAATAATATATGTTCAAAGTATTTAGCATGTATTCTTTTCCTTAGACTTTTTCTTTCGACTGTTTTTGTTATATCTGTACATTTTCTTATCACCTTCTTTGGTAATGAATACATTAGAACAAATAAAGGGCTCACTCATTCTCTCTATGACCACACATACCGGAAAGGAGATCTCATCTTGGTTAGCAGTTATGGAATCACAGAATTTTTTAAGTCGGAAAAGACCTTTGAGATCACTGAGTCCAACTGTGCTCAATAATGTAACACTGTGAAGTCCACCACTAACCTATGTCCCTAAGTGCTGTACCTATACATTTTTTTAATACTTCCAGGGATGATGATTCAGTCACTTCCTTGGCCAGCCTGTTCCAGTGCTTGATAATCCTTTTGGTGGTGAAGAATTTTTTTCCTAATGTCCAACCTATACTTAGGGCAACGTGAGTTCTTTTGTTCTCATTGTATGAAAATGCCATTTCATGTGATCTTATATGGAAATGTGGAAACATGTCATGTGGGAAATATCTCTATCTTCCTATTCTCAAGCTGAGGTGAAAGTCTTGGCTTTTGTTCTGTGATGTTTTGGGAGAACTATTTACTTCTTTTGATCTATATTCTCTCCTGGAAACCACTCCATCTTCCATCACATTTAATCTCATTTAGTTTCCTCAGTATTAACTGCAACAAGAGAATCACAGAATATATTTGATTGAAAGAGACCTTCAAGATCATCCAGTTCAACCTTTGACTCAGCACTGAAGGGTCAACACTAAACCATATCCTTAAATGCCAGGTCCACATCGTGCTTAAACACCTCCAGGGATGGTGATTCCACCACTGCCCTGGGCAGACCATTCCAATGCTTGATAAGCCTTTCAATGAAGAAGTATTTCCTAATAGCCAGCCTAAAGGTCCCCCGGCACAGCTTGAAACCATTTCCTATAGTCCTGTCACTTAGCACCGAGGAGAAGAGACTGTCTCATTCCTCACTTCAGGTAGCTGTAGAGAGTGATAAGAGCTCCCCTCAGCCTCCTCTTCTCCAGATTGAACACCCCCAGCTCCCTCAGAAGTTACTCATACATGTCCTTCATGTGCCTTGTTGTCCTTTTCTGGACATGCTCCAGCACCTCAATGTCTTTCCTATAGTGAGGGCCCCAAACTGAACGCAGTATTCCAGGTGTGACCTCACAGGGCTGAGAACAGGGGGATGATCACCTCCCTGTTCCTACTGGCCACAGTGTTTCTAACACAAGCTAGGATATCATTTGCCATCTTGACCACCTGGGCACACTGCTGACTTGCATTCAATCAACTATCAACCAGTTGCCCCAGGCCTGTCTCCAAGGTGCAGCTTTCCAGCCACACATTCCCAAGTTTGTGGCTTATCATGGGGTTGTTGAGATCCAAGTGCAGGACCTGGCACCTGGCCTTGATGAACCTCATACAATTAACCTTGGCCCACAGGCCTAACCTGTCTAGATCCCTCTGTGAATCTTCCGTACCCTGTAGCAAATTGTCACAGCTGCCCAACTTGGTGTCATCTGCGGATATACCGAGGATGCACTCAATCCTCTCTACCAGATAATTGTTAGAGGGATTAAAGAGTGCAGCTCCCGGTACTGAACCCTAAATGGAAAAAAGCACTCTAAAACATGTAGCTGGTGAGCTCCCTTTGACAATTCTTAAAATGAAGAGCAGACACATAAGTATTTCACTCATAACTTGCTAACGACAACCTGGATTCTGGTTTGAGTATATCCTGACATCCATATAAGCAGCAGTCAGAGCAGCCACACATGCTCCATAATGACATTTACTTCCACAAAGGGCTACCACCAAACTGCTTCTGAACATTGCCTCAGTTTGATGCTCATTCAAAATCCCAATGATCAAAATCTTTAACTTTACAATGAGGGGGGGGATGACACACAAATATAGGAGATACTGTGATATTTTTTGCCTTTTCCCCAATCTGTAAAGTATTCAGAGTTTGTGGCCAAAATATTAAGTGGACTAGAAAAGAAATCACAAAATTCTCCTATGTTCTCCTTCTCATGCATGAAAGGCACATTGCAGATAAATGCCGCAATAAGTAATGCTGATACAAAATGTTTAAAATCTAGCATTTGAGCATGTAATGTTATGAATATGCTGAAAATTAAAATTTTGTTTCATATACAGGGTGCTTGACTTCATCTGTAACATGAAAAGCAGAAAACACATACTCTGAACTTCAGCTATGGAAGCTTTAATAATTTTTACTCAACTCTTGTAGATACATTATCAGGGCATCTCTTAGAGTGTCCTGTCAGATGTCAAGGGAATTCTAAACGTAAGAAAACTTTCAGTGAAAGGAAGATCTTGGACAGATTTGTGTCACAGGGCTTTTATACATTAATTGTATTTTGTTGGACTTCTTAATGTTTAAAAGCAAAGATCATCACAATAGGGGAAAATATCTGAAATCCTGACAAAAGAAGAAGTTCCTTTATGGAAGGAGAGTCAGGAGCTCTCATGTTCCAGTGCAATCTCCCAGTGAAGAAGCTCTGTCCAGAGTTGCTTTAGAGTCCCTGTGAAACAAAAGTGCTAGGATTTCCTTCTTTACAAGCTCCATCAGTGTGCTTTGCTGGATGTGTGGTGTTAGGAGAGGGATATGTAATTTTGTACGAAGATGAGCAGCGAACAGGAGGGATGGTGCATTTTCTGAGGATAACCATGGGAAAATCCTGAACCAATGAAGCTTCAGTAAAATATAAACAGTCAGCATTTTGAAGAGGACTATGTATTTAATGTGGTCTTTTGTTACATTTCCTTTAACTTAAAAAGTAAAAAATATTTAACTTTTTTTTTCTTTCTTTTTTTTCTTTTTCTTTTTGGCAACACATTTATCAGTGTTTTGCATCAGCCTTTAATCTGAAATAGGCCTCACAGGCAGTGTCAGGGCATAAATGTCTATAAAAATTGTTCAGAAATCATATCTCTCTCAAATACTATTTAAGATATAATAATATACATTCAGATGGACTATCATTTCTTTCTGCTGTTTCCTATTGATTAAAAAGGTACAAAGTTTATATACTTGAAACGTGGCATGCACATGTGAATTCTGACCATGAAATGCCAGCATCAACTTCTAGTAAGAATATTATCTTAGCCTTACATTGCATCCTCAAGTATATTGTCCCAGGCCAGTAATTACCGTCTTTTATACAAGATCTATTTTATCGTACTGTTTTTATATAATGTATATTTTTAACTTGACTTTGAAAGATCAGATCCTGTTTGTCATGTAAATTCTGCCTTGTGAATGCTTCAGTGACTTAAAGGAGCATTGCAGCTCCCAGGAAATTGAAGCAGCAGTATTTTTTTGGCGATTGCCACATATAGACAATTTTCTTCCAAGTCCATATATGATTCATAAAAGGTGATGGGGGAGGCACATTTACAATAAAGCACACTCACAAATGAAACAACTAACATAGATTGTATTGGGATCTATTTTGAGGAAAGAAAAAATGAATGCAGGTATTTTAATTTGTGATATACAGGGTGAGTGCTCAGTTCAAATACTGGAAAGTCCTTCTTTTTCTTCTTCTACTTAGTTTTCCACCTGGGTAATCCTATGGTGAGTTACTTATTCAGGTCTCCCTGCCCAGGATCCTTTTTTAGGCATGTTGCTTCAGTCCTTTTCAAATCACCCATGTCTGTGAGCATGAGTTGAAACCAAAAAAAAAAAAAAAAACCCAACCCAAAAACAATCCCAAAAAAAACCCCAGGCAATATTTGAAGCAGTTGCTTATGAATTCAAACAAGCTAAATGTCCAAAGTCATGTCACAAAGAAAACACTGAAGACGGATGAATTCTCATCAATTATGTCAGTTTTCAACAACTGCAAATTGAAGTGAGTGCTTCTCTTTTTTTGTACTGATGCAGATGCTGGATATAATAAATCTTTTTGCACATGTTCGTGTAGCTTAAACTTCTGCTCTGCATACAAAATCCACTTGGAATGAAAAAGATGCTACAATCATAGTAGCCCTAGTCTTCATAAGTTCACCAGCTGTTTTGAGATGTATACATGCTGCTTATTTTTGAGCATGCAAAACAACTGGGAGGAGAACAGAGGAAAATGCATAATTCAAATTGATTATAGAATCGTAGAATGGTTTAGGTTGGAAGAGACCTCAAAGATCATCTAGTTCCAATCCCCCACCATAGGCAAGGACACCTCCCACTAGATCAGGTTGCTCAAGACCTCATCTAGGCTGGCCTTGAACACATCCAGAGAGGGAGCAGACACAACCTCCCTGGGCAACCTGTTCCAGTTTCTCGTCACCCTCAGTGTGAAGAATTTCTACCTAACATCCCGTTCAAATCTCCCCTCTGCCAATTTGAACCCATTCCCCTTCATCCTGTCATTACAAGACCTTGTGAACAGTCCCTCCCCAGCCCTCCTGTAGGCCCCCTTCAGATACTGGAAGGTTGCTATAAGGTCTCTTTGAAGCTTTCTCTTCTCCAGGCTGAAAAGCCCCAACTCTCTCAGCCTGTCCTCATAGCAGAGGTGCTCCAGCCCTCTCATCATCTTTGTGGCCCTCCTCTGGACTCTCTCCAACAGTTCCATGTCCTTCCTGTGCTGTGGGCTCCAGAACTGCACACAGTACTCCAGGTAGGGTCTGACGAGAGGAAAGGGGGAGAATCCCCTCCCTTGCCCTGCTGGTAATGCTTCTCTTAATGCAGCCCAGGACACAGTTGCTGTCTGGGCCGTGTGTGCACACTGTCAGCTCATGTTGAGCTTCTCATCCACCCAGACCCCCAGGTCCTTTTCTTCAGAGCTGCTCTCCAGCCGCTCACCACCCAGCCTATATTTGTGCTTGGGATTGCACCGACCCAGGTGATTACCAGAGTATGTTATAAATAATATACAAAACAATGGTACGTAAATGTACCATGGTATCACATAGTTATAATACATTGCAACCAAAACTTTTTATTTAATTACAAACCATTGAAAAAGTCTCAGAATCTAGGCAGAATTTTAGACAAAACTAAATAGTTTTAAAATGTTTCATAGAAAGGCAAACTGCACTCTTATTGCCTATTCTGAAGGCAAACTTATGGATAATAAAAGACATCAGAGTAACAAAATTCATCTGTTTGTGAACAAAGCAACTAGTCTGGACAAAAAATCACATAATTTTCTGTGCATTGCCAAGATTTAGGATTTATCTGTGATGTTTAGAAAGACTGTTCAGTTCCACAAATAAATTGTTACCTGTCACACATTCCTATGAGATTATATATATTTATATTTCAGGCCTATGCTAGTATCTTTGTAATGATCATCCAGCTGTAGCTTTACTGTTGAAAGTGATCTGCTGAGATGATAAAAACTTTCAAGATATAAACAATTTGGCTATTACATGTAAAGCATATAGGCTGACCTGTTCAAACATGCTGAATTCTATGGCTGTGTATTCTATCAAAAGTTTTTAAAAAAAGAGAGATTAAGATACTTTTAATGAGTATACATGAATGAAACTACAATAGGCTTTTCACCTTATCAAATATGACTCAACAAGCATATGATTCTGACTCCATACAAGCTATGATTTCTCTTCCAGTTAAGGAAAAGTAATTTAAAATATGAGTGATACTACTTGGACAGTAGGGAACGTCTATGAATTCAATGTGTGAGTTCTTATTTATGTTATTTTTCACTGCAATACAGTCACAGTGGATTAGCTTTTTCAGAAGATGAAATCCACATGTCAGCAAATTAGGCTGTTACATTTCCTACTTCTTCAGAGTTGATTAGTGGTTAATTCATGTAGCAGAATTAAAACTAATATTGAAGTTGACAAACTGGTTCCTCGGCTACTATGAATCAGTAGATTTGAAATGTAACCTGCTTTTTTATGTAGTCTGTAGGAATAGGCGTTGTGCTGAGAATTTTTCATATTACTAGTGCCACTCAATAATTCAAAGGCAACTATCTTATTATCTCTTTTTTTGTTTTTTTCACTTTATCATAAGATGTGAATAAGCCTGATGAATACTCAAACACAAAAATACCATCTGTGTATGAAAGAGGGATCCTTTGCATCAGCTGATTTAAGCATGGCCTTAAACATAGCAGTCAGACTCCTCTACCATACCTGAAACTCGATAAAACTTGAAAGAATATTTAAGATACGCTAACAATATACCATAGCTTTTTTAGAAGAAGATTTTCTGTAGTCCATTTTATCTTTGCCAGTTACAAGTTATTTCAGACTGGAGTTCACAGTCCTCAGCTCCCGAGGCATGTCAGCTGCCATATAGCAGTGCAGCAGTGACCTCTGTATTTTGGGTGACTCCAACAGAATCATTTGAGTCATTTGACATTAAAATAATGTTCAGTGACTCTGTCATTTTCAAGCAATTTCCTGAATAATTTCAAATCTATTAATATACAGGAAACTGCTGCTTAACAAAGGTTGGATTCAGTGAATCCAGGAGCACCAGCTAATTATTAACTTCCCTTATTATCTGAAATGAAACCTGCTACGATGCAGACTCATTTTCAATACCAGATAGTGAGGAAGACGAAGCAATGTACATAACTGACATCCTTGTCTGAAAAATTGCAGAGATCTTATATTTTCCTATGTAGTCTGAAGTTTCACATGGAAAAGGAAAGCTAACCTCATAACGCTACTGCACCAGACTTAAGAGACTTTGCCCCAAATACTCATGGAAATGTGGATCGCAATAAAAGCTGAATTGTAGCCCAAACTTCTACTCTACAAAGGAAAATAAATATCTGAGTTTAAATAGAAATTTCTTTTATACACTTGCGTCTTGACTTTTAAATTTGTTCTATTGATTGCAGTCACAGAATGTACATGTTGTTGCGTTAGTAGTCTTCTTGACTGGAAGTAAACAGAATGACTACTTATTCATAATAGAATGACAGAATCACAGAATTCTTTAGAATGGAAAAGATCATCAAGCCCAACCATTATCTAACTGCCAAGCCTGGTGCTAAATTACATCCCTTAGCACCATATCTCTGCATCTCTGAAACACCTCAAGAGATGGTGATTCAACCACTTCACTGAGGAGCCTGTTCCAATGTTTAACAACCCTTTAAGTGAAGAATTTTCTTCTAATATCCAATCTATACCTCCCCACAGTCAACTTGAGGCCATTAGGAGGAAGTTCTTCAAAGAGAGAGTGATTTGCCATTGGAATGGGCTGCCCAGGGAGGTGGTGGAGTTGCTGTCCCTGAAGGTCTTCAAGAAGAGACTGGATGGGGCATTTAGTGCCATGTTCTAGTTGATTAGGTAGGGCTGGGTGATAGGTTGGACTGGATAACCTTGGAGGTCTCTTCCAACCTGGCTAATTCTATGATTCTATGATTTCCTTTTGTCCTATCCCTTGTTACTAGGAGAAAGAGACCAACACCCATCTCACTCCAGCCTCCCTTCAGGTAGTTGTGGAGATCCAAAAAGTTTCTCCTCAGCCTCCTTTTCTTCAGAGTAAACAACTCCACCTCCCTCAGTTGCTCCTTATAAGACTTCTTCTCCAGACCTTTCACTGTCTTTTTTGCCCGTCTCTGGACCAGCACCTCAGTGTCTTTCTTATAGTGAGGTTCCCAAAACCAAACACAGTACCGAAGGTGTGCTCTCACCAGTACTGAGTACAGGACAACAATCTCTTCCCCAGTCCTTCTTTTCACACTATTTCTGATACAGGCCAGGATGCTGTTGGACTTCTTGAGCACATGAGCACACTACTGGCTCATGTTCAGACATCTAGAGATGAACACCCACAGGTCATTTTCCATGTTGACTTTCCAGGCCCCTGTAGCGTTGCAGGCAATTGTTTTTACCTGAGTACAGATCTGTCTGTAAAGCTTCCCTACCTTTAAGCACATCAACACTACTTCCCAACTTAGTGTCTTCTGCAAACTTACTGAAGGTGCACTCAGTCCCCTCATCCAGATCACTAATAAAGATATTCAAGAGAACTGGCCCCAGTATTGAGCCCTGGGGCACATCACTTATTACTAGCTGCCAACTAGATTTAATTCTACTCGCCACCAATCTCTGGGCACAGCCAACCATCTAGACTTTAACCCAGCAACATGTCTACCCATCTGAGTCATGAGCAGCCAGTTTCTACAGGAGCATACTGCAGGAAACGGTGTCAAAGGCTTTATGAAAGTCCAGGTAAACAGCATCCACAGCCTTTCTAAGTAGGTCACCTTGTCATGAAAGAGCCCTTCTGGAACCCACACTGACTGGGCCAGATCACTCCGTTGTCCTGCACATGCCACGTAACCACCCTCATGACCTTCTATAGTTACCTGTGTCTTCCTTCCAGTCCTTCTTGTATGGTGGGCCTCACATTTTCCAGTCTCCAGTCAAATGCAACCTCTGTGAATAGCCAGACCTGGTCATACATGATGGAAAGTGACTTGATGAGCACTTCTGCCAGTTTCCTCAGTACCATCAAGTGTACAACGCATGGACCCACAGACTTGTGTATGGTACACCAGGTCCTTAAGCATCTCCTCTTGGGTTATTGGGATTTCCTTCTGCTCCCCATCCCTATCTTCCAGCCCAGGTGTTTGGGTGTCCAGCAAACAACTGATGCTATTACTAAAGACTGAAACAAAGAAGTCATTGAGTACCTCAGCCTTGTCCTCATTCTTAGTCAGTATGTTCCTCTCTGCATCCAGCAAAGGACAGAGATTCTCCTTAGTACTCCATTTGTTGCCTGTATATATAGAAGCATTTGCTGTTCTCTTTAATATCAGAAGCCAGATTAATTTCTGGTTGGGCTTTGATCCTTCTAATTTTCTCCCTTCACAGGAAGTTTGCAGTCCTCCTAAGTGGCCTGTTCTTCAAAAGACTGTAAACTGTCGTTTTCACCCTGAGTTGCAAACAAATATCTCCAGCCAGCCAGGCCAGCCTTCTTCACTGCTGACTCATCTTTCAACACTGTGCATAAGACTTAATTCCTGAAGAATGTCCAGCCTTCCTGGAATCCTCGGCTCTTCAGGACTGCCTCCCAAAGGACTCTAGGCACAGCCTAGGTCCTGTGACTAATTATTTAACACTTCTCCAGTTTTTGGTTTCTTGATGTTACTTCATGGCAGTATTAAACAGCAAAAATAAAGCAATATGTAGCCTGACTCTTTAAGGTGCTGAACTCCCTCAAAAATTATGCCTACTGTATTTGAAACTCATTTTAAATGTTTTAAATAGATAACAAATACAGCTGTAAATTGTACGTATAACCAATTATTTTTACCCAGTTATCTTCTGATGGCATCCTAGAATACATGTTCTAAAAGATACCTGTGCCAAGATACTTCAAGCCTAGTGAAAAGATCATTGCTTTGTGCAAGTGACTGACTACACATAGTGAGCCAGTAAGAACTGGATCATTAAAGAGTTTATTTTCAGCAGCCAGAACAAGAAGGATGCTGGTGGATTGAAAGATATGACATATTGTTGTACCTTGCTGAGTAGCAAAGATTGTCTCTTCAAGTAAAAGTGAAGACCACAGATGTTGCTGTGTCAAAAATTAGATAAGCCCAAGGGGAAAAAGGAAAGGGAACCACAAGATAAAAATTGAACTGCTGAAATGTGGTGAGTGAAATGTGGTAATTATTGTAGCTATTATACTATTGTCAATTAGATTACCAAGCAGCTCTGGAAATGGTATCGGATGAATAAGTAACACAAAATTTATTTTAACCGCAACCAATTAGCTTACCGCTAATTAGATAATGAACAACTTGAGTTTTCCACTCAAAGGTGGTATTCTCAAACTCAGATCTTCTGGACAAATACTGAAAACAAGCTGGATCATTGTCTTCTAAAAAAGATATCTCTGGGAGGAAGAAAAAAAAACCTCAGCCCTCACTGATTTTTTTTTTTCCCTTTTCTTCTGCAGACATTGGAAACACGCATCAATCCTCCTCTTTGCAATAGACAGAGTGTAGCAATTGTAGCTATTCCCAGCACTCACAGAGGAACACATAGAAAGGCATCAGGCTTCTCATCAGGAGACCAGTTTTAGCATTTGGTGTAGGGAAAGAGAAAACAGTAGAGCAGGACAACTTAGGGGCAAACACCTTGAGAAAGTCCTGAGTCCTTGGTTCAAGGAACCTAAGTTTGGGACAACATAACAAAAATGTAATAATGTACAAGCACATGGCAGATTACTTTGTGGTCTTCAAAGCATAGCATGTGTCATTTTTTACTCTCTGTGTGTATTTGGTGCAGTTTCATTTCTGACAAGAGCTAGAAATCATGTTTGAAGCTTCCGTTTGACACTGCTATACAAAATCTGGCAGTTTTTCACTATATGCAGTCAATGTTTGGTCTGCAAGAAGCAGGAAAATGTGCCAGAAACATGGGAGAGCTATTAAAACATCACTTCCTCAACTTATTCAGAACTGAGTGAATCTAAACAAAGGAGGATTTTTTTCAACTGTGAGGGTGACAGAACAGTGGAACAGGCTGCCCAGGGGGGTTGTGGAGTCCCCCTCTCTGGAGATATTCAAGACCTTTTTGGATGTCTTCATGTGTGACCTACTCTAGGTGCTCCTGCTCTGCAGGAGGGTTGGACTCAATGATCCTTATAGGTCGCTTCCAACCCCTAACGTTCTGTGATTCTGTAAAAGCTTTGATTTTATGATGTGACTTCAAACAAGATAGCTCAGTTCTTTATTAAAAATTAATTGACGCAAACCAGTCAGAAACTTAAATGCATATATCCATACAGGCTTTTTGTGGGCATACCTAAGTTATATTTTCAAGTAATGTAAGTTAAACTGCTACATATTTTAATACAGGAAAACCTTACTTTCTAGTTTAAAATTAGATGTTTGTACAGCAGAATATTTGTTGTGTTTCTGTCACATGAACAAGGAAAGGAAAGCAGTAATGACAGCCACAAGTCAAAGCTGTGTTAGAAGATTTCAAACTGAGCAATTGTATATGTTGACTAAAAACTATGGCTCTAATAATTGTAAGATCATTCTGTCTGCTATTTCTTACAGTGATGATGTATTGATGACACATTACAATTTTATAAAACTTGGACTCTTTAATCGATTTTTGTTGTCCCTTTAGTTGATGGCTATAATTCATATTGATTGCCCTGGTGGTAAATGTATGGAGAATACACAACATCTTTTCTGTTAGCAGCTTCACAGTAGTTCTTTAATTCTTTCTGCAGCTAAAAAAACCTGCATGAAATGTATGGCCGTGATGGAGAACCTGAACTACTTCCCTATAGCTTGAATATGAGTAATTCAGTGACATGATGGAGGTATGTAGAATCTTTAAGGATTCTACATACTATTAAAAAATTTAAATCATAATAACCTTTTACTGAAAAGCGACTTTGTTTTGAATATAAACTCAGTTCAGCTGTGAGTTCTCACCCATTTAGTTTTGAGAAACTGTAAGCTAAAGATTGTTTTAAATGCATTTTCCTACAGTTCATTTCAGAAAAAAATTAATTCTTTTAGAAAAAAAACTTTACACTACTTAGAAAGCAGAATCATAGAACAAATCATAGAATGGTTTAGGTTGGCAGGGAAATCAAAGATCGTCTGGTTCCAGCCACCCACCACAGGCAGGGACACATCCCACTAGCACAGGTTGCTCAAGGCCTTATCCAACCTAGACTTGAATGCCTCCAGGAAAGAAGCACCCACAACCTTCCTGGCAACCTGTGCCAGTGTTTCACCACCCTCACTGTAGAAAAACTTCCTCCTAACATCCTGTTCAAATCTCTGCCAGTTTAAACCCATTACCCCTTGTCCTGTTGTTAGAAGACCTTGTAAATAATCCCTCCCCAGCCTTCCTGTAGGCCCCCTTCAAATGACACTGTAGGGCTACTATAAGGTCTCCTTGAAGCCTTCTCATCTCCAGGCTGAAAAGCCCCAGCTCTCGTAGCCTGTCCTCATAGCAGAGGTGCTCCAGCCCTCTGATCATCTTTGTGGCCCTCCTCTGGACTTGCTCCAACAGTTCAATGTCTTTCTCATGTTAGGGACTCCAGTACTGTACACAGTAGGTCACTGTAGAACAAAGATATTTGTTTAACTTAATTTATCAAAGAATTTATCAGTTATAATTTATACACTTTATCATATGGAGAATTTGAGAATGAAAAATAGCATGTGAAGCCTACTGCTCTCATAGTAGGCTTGGCCACTTCCCTTAGACCAAATGTTCATTGTTCAGAAGAGGTGGGTTTTGTGTTTCTATTAGGATTGGATATGGACCTGGAATAAATCTTTCCAATGTAGCTTGCCTTTGGTGAGTAAACAGAAAGAATCTCCACATACAGATTTCAGAAAAGGAATTTTGTTTGTGTACACCTGAACTGATCTTTGAGCTGAACTGATGTCTGAACTGATGCCCATCAAGTCAGGATGATTGGAAGATTTCCTTCAGAATTGCAGTACTGCTCCAAAGCAAAATGTTAAGAGAGATGCAGCTAGTGCAACACTTCTCTTATGATAGATAAAGGTAGTATGTTCAATATTTGATTTAATTTCATGGCAACATGACAATTATATTTTTATGGACTTTTTAAAATAACTTTTTTAAATTTAAAATTTGTTTATTTGTAGAAAACAACACAAAAGTGTTTTAATATAATCAATCTTAAAATATCCCCAAATCCTTAGTAGGCACAAAATAGGTCCACTGAGATTTAGACCAGTATTGCTGACTACCTTAATAATTTATTTGTGTTGTCTTTTAATTCTATATACTTTTGAAAGACATTTAGTGCACTGTCAGCACCCAGCAGAAGAATTGTGTAAAATATAAACACTAATAATATTTAGTTCTGGAAAGTACAGCAATATTGTGACCATCTCTTAAAAATACACATGAATTTTCATTAGATAGGATGAATATCTACAGTTATATCTTGATTATCTGTACAAATAAAAAATTGGTAATAACCAATATCAGTTGGTTGATAAAGGACACAGTCTTCTTTTTCATCTTTGAATCAATTTGAATGCAATCACCTCTGTCCAGTGAAAAGATCCTTCTTAGGAGAGTTGCTCTTTCGGAATAAGTTGACAGGAGAACATTGTATTTTATCCTACAAGCAACAACTTATATGAAAATTACTTTTTATTCCTGAATTCATAAGAGTGAATACTGACCATATAAATTTCTCAAAATACTAACATACAAGAAGGCAATAAAACATATACTTAAACATCTGCTCCAGTCAAATCCCAACTGAAAGGATTAGAATGATTCCTAATTACTTAAAAAGAATTCAGCCAAGCCATTAGGGAGGCAGGTTTGTGAAGTTCAAGAGGTTTGTTACTAGAAGGAAATTTTCATGGCATACCTGAATTTAAAATAAAAGAAATTTTTTAAAAAACTTTTTTAAAAGCATTGTTTATGTAAACAGTAAAAGAAAACCTGCAGCAAAGACTGGTTATCTGAGTGCAGTTTGAAAATCAAATTTTACTGCAGCAGATAACACAATTGATGATACACAGCTCACAGAATAATTGTTTCAAATTGCTGATATGATTGAAACAGAACAGTAGCTATGTAATTCTGCTGCTTGTCTGACCAAACACTGTTTCTAAAATACTGTGCACTTCTAACATAACACAGGACAGACTACTTTGATTTTGCCAGCCAGGCTGTAGGAACTCTGGAGCTACCAAACCAGAGCAGTTTATCCATCCAGCGACCAATGATGGCATGTAATATATACCATTAGAGGAAGACAGGCTGCCTCCACTGCTTGGTGGTGCTTCTGGTCTGGATTGCATGAACACTTTGCACAGGACAGAATTTTGTTAAAATCAGCTTCCTGACATCAGTCATCAGCTTGAAACGGCAGGAGAAACTTGGTTTAGGTGGCCAGAGCCCTCATGTCAGGATATCTTGAAATATTTCTCTTAATTAGTGTTTGTTTATTTTACTGAATTGCAGTTCTGCAAGGTTACTACCCAGCAGCTAGATCACCAAATAAATAGATGTGTGTGCAAAACTCAGTGGCAAAATGACTGATTTCTTGAATTATTAAATATAATAATAAATATACAAATAAATATATACATATATTAATAAATATATAAATAAATATATTACTACAGGTATAATAGCCCTCCTTTGTAGGAACTCCAAGTAAGTTTAGTGTGCAATCAAATAAATTGGATAACCCATGCTATTAAGGGTCTTGTGCTGACTGAAGATTCAGCTTCTTTCAACTCTTCTGAATATTTGCTCTGTAGTGTAAAAATGGTAGGTAAACTCTGCATTGCTTCAGACTTCCACAGCTGATTAAACTTGACCTACAGCAAGTTTCCTAGTATCTAAGTATTACATGGAAAGTGATGAGGGTAGGAGGAATTAGTAAGTTTTTTATGTATTGGCACTTGATTTGATATTTAATAACTAAGGATTCAAATGTAGTAGACGCCACTACAATGTTGTTTCAGAAGTGGTGTTACAAATAAATCTGTATACCACTCTGTGCTCAGTACTTTTGTCCTCCCTTTGCCAAATCTCATCTGTGTGATCAGGGCTTTAAAATGATTATTCCCCAAATCAAGCTAATTGACCAATTAGCTGAAAGTGAAGGTAAATTAGGCATTGTAAGTATTGCATAATCAGATTTTACCATCAGTTAATCAACTGCAGCAGATACAGCACTTCCACAGAGGAATGTCAAGAAGAGGAATAAAAAATGTCTAAATCAAAATATAAATTATTAAACATTATTTTGCTTAAAAAAATTGTCTTAATTCCTCTTTCTTTTGCTTGTTATCAATATTGCTGTATTTTTATAAATAACAACTCCTTATGTAAGTAAATAAAAAATATTGTCTAAACATGGAGTGTAGACTGTCTTGCTGAGTGGCAGACCTTGACTACAAAAAAGTTCATGTGTAATAACTGTACTCTATATGCATTAGATCTGTTTAGTAGTTGACAGTCATTGTGAAGGTCAAAGAGGAAAACAAGGATTGACAAGAACAGGAATTTCAAAGTCTATCAAGTGGCTTTGGATGTTTGTAGCAAATGAACATTGAAAGTCCAAAATGCTCACTCAGATCTTACAAAAACTGAGATCATAATTCCTTCCTTTAATGCCTTTCCCTTCTGCCCTCTCAGTCCTCATAGTTTTTAGCAACAAATCCTGGCATCCTGTGTAGGTGTACCAAGTGGCACTAGGGCACATGGCTCTCGTTCACCCTGTAAGGACAGCTGACTCACAGAGTACCCTGTATCTAACAACAAGCAGGCAGCAGAAGATGAACATGTATCAGAGGCAGAGCTTAGGAGAAGGTCCAAAGCCAAAGGCGATCTGTAGGAAGCAGATTCAAGACTCACAGACAAGGTACTTCCCCAGCTGATCGTCAATCTCTGTCAGAAACGGCAGGAAGGAAGGGTGTGATCAAGAAACAAATTTTGATCTTTTGAATCCTCTTCTGTAAGAGTGCCCTGAGCTGTCATATTTGACCTGTGAAGGAGTTTAGGAAGACCTGTAATTAATTCTATATTTTGGACAGTCAAAGCAGTTACAGCACTAGCTTAGGCTGCAATGCTAAATTACAGTGCTGATTTAACAGACCACTAGTATCTATATATTACCATGGATATCCTTTGTTTAGCTGATGTTATTTTTTCTTAACCACTTAAAAATGTCACTGGTATGCCATGCAAGATGAACTCTTTGAGTCCCACTGACTCAGTTTTTTACTGACAAGAGGTGGGTTTTGTGGATATATATGGACAGGAGGTTGGCCAGAATGTATGCTTTGGAATTATAACAGTTATGGGCTGAATGCAAATTTATCCCCTTAGAAACTCAGACTATCAGAGTGCATTTCCAATTGAGTTCAAACAGAATAAACAAACAAACAAACAAATACAGGAAAGGAACTCTGGCATTCAGGTATTCTAACACTGCCTACCCTTCAGCAAGACAGTTTTCTGATCATTTAAGCAGCACCAAAGAGTTCAGAAGTTAATGTGCTTCCTGGTCACCTCAAAAATTCTCATTAATTATCATAGTGCTATTTTAAGATACACTGTGTGGTTGTATAAATTACTATGTTCATATAACTGGGTCTCATACCTATATTCTGCTAATGTAAAACACTTGTATTGGGCATGTCATGGGATTCAGAAGTAAATTCTAAAAGTAATGTTATTGTAATGTTATTTCAGCATTTAGGCCCCTTTCCCCAAAGGCAAACTCCTGCCTATATTTAGTATTGTCTAGAGATACCTGCAAATGTCATATACAGACCTTCTGTTTTTCACTTGACCACTCCAAGCTGCATACAAGACAAATATTTAGCTAAACGCTCTTCCACTTTTATGAATCCAAACCGTTTCCTGCCCAAAGCCCACCTTGCAGTCTCTGCAAATATTCCAGTGTCTAGCTGTGCAAAGAGCTTTACCTGACTGCAGTTTAATAACTTTTTACTCACTTATTTCAAAACATAAAGGTCATTAGAGCACTCTTTCTTCTTTTTCTTCCTGAGATAAAAATTATTCTGAGACAAATTCAAAACAAAAAACCCAAAAGAATAATATGACTTAGGGTTCTAATATTTAGCTAAGGCTATTAAACTCTTTTTGTTCTACCTATCCCACAATTTTAGATACAGAGCAGATTCTGTAAAGCAGTTGGGAACTGTGCTGTCATTTTCTAAAACCATTTTTTTATAACCACAGGAATATTCAATTGCGAAGGGATCCTAGGTATTCTGTAGTCCAATACCCTGCTCAGAGTAGTGTCAGCTGTTCAAGGTTTTATCCAGTAGGATAAAAAACCTCAAAGGAGGGAGAGCAGCCAGGCAGAGAGGAACCTGGGGGGGCCGGGTGACAGCCAACTGAACATGAGACAGCAGTGTGCCAAGTTGGCCAAGAAGGCCTATGGCATCTTGGCCTATATCAGGAAGAGTGTGCCAGCAGGACCAGGCAAGCCATTTTGCCCCTGTACTCAGCACTGGTTAGGCTAAACCTGGCCTGCATCCAGTTCTGGGGCCCTCAATTTAACAAAGATGTTGAGGTGCTTGAACTTGTCCAGAGAAGGGCAACAAGGCTGCTGAGGGGGCTGGAACACAGCCCTGTGAAGAACGATTGTTCAACCTGGAGAAGAGGAGACTCAGGGGAGACATTATTGATGTCTACAACTACCTGAAAGGAGGCTGTAGCCAGGTGGGGGTTGATTTCTTCTCCTAGGCACTCAGTTACAGAACAAGAGGACACAGTCTCAAACTGCACCAGGGCAGGTTTAGGCTGGGCATTAAGAACAAGTTTTTCACAGAAAGAGTGATTGGCCATTGGAACGGTCTGCCCAGGGAGGTAATGGAGTCACCATCCCTGGAAGTGTTTAAGAGGAGACTGGATGAAGCACTTAGTGTCATGGTTTAGTTATTTAGAAGTTATTAGATGATAGGTTGGACTCGATCATCTTAAAGGTTATGTAATTCTGTGATTCTGTGGAATTAATTTTAAAACAAAGTAGTGTTGAAGAACTTCTAGCAGGCACTGCAGGTTTGAACAAGGAACTAAAGGTAATTGTTGGCTCAACTCAGATAAAAGAATAAAGCATAGCATCCACAGAGAAGCTTCTTTACAAAGAAAACTTTCTCTCACATGGTCTACTGTAGGAGCTGAATATCGTATCCTACAAATAAAGGAAGAAATAAATCTCAACGTTAGGAAGTCATGAGACTTTGTTGAATTTAGTGCAAGAATGAACAGCTGTTTCAAGGAAATAGAAGGCATGATTGAAATACAAGCTTTTAACCACTTCCTGGAAGGGTCTTCATACAGATGTTTCAGAAGAAAACAATATGCCCTGTTTTTATTTTTAAATACTATATGTAATATTGCATTTATTTTGCATATCTTTAGCACTACAACTGTAATGGCTAAGAGAATGATGTTGGAGGTCTACAGTCTGCCTTTCCTCCTTGAGTTGTGCAGGTTCCATGAATCAACACAACTCTTCATCTAGTTCTGAGCTATAGTTATCCAATACCACCTTCTGATTTCACTGAAACTAACACTAGCAATAGATAGTTACACTGGCCAGGATAAGACACTTTCAGACCAAGTACCTCAACAGTGGGGCAGCTGAACAAGGTAACAGTCACCTTCACTTTACAATGTAAAGAGGACCTGCTTTTGTAGTCATTATCAAATTTTGCTAGAAAATAAAACAGTTGTAAGAAATGCTACTCCTAGAATAAATATATAAAATCCCACTGAAAGCTCCCTTCCTTAGAATAAAAAAAAAAAAAAATCTTCCTTTATGCCCTCCAGAAAGTAACAAAATATGCATTGATGTTGAAAGGGGTGGAAGGCAAAAATCTCATCACTTGTGTTTGTTCTTTTTCCTTAACTCTTAACTTCCATATTCTTTTCTCAAAGAGATTTTTAAAAATTAATTTGGATTTTTAGAAAAAATAGTTGAAATATAGAAGCTGAATTCCTACTATTTTCAGTCTGTGGGTGTTATAATATCTTTATAAGTAGTGGCTGCAGATGAAAGATCCCAGGATAGCTTTGAGAAGAAAACAGTAGAGAGTCATTGAAAGGGCTAAGGGATGACTGACGAGATGTGGCCCCAGACAACATTCTGACAACATAATGTAACAGATTTCTATGAACCCCTTCAAAAGCAAAGCCAAAGTCTTTTTATCCACATTACACTTGGAAGAAAACACTATCTCTGCCTGAAGCACATTTTCATTTGAAAAGCAGCATATTGGTCCTTTATCTCTAATCAAACACCTAATTTGCCCAGTCATTCCTCATAAATCACTTTTTTGGCCTTGGATTTATTTATATTTCCCTTGAAATAAGATGCCTGCATTTAAACACTTTAAACCAGTGCTGTGATTCTTGAGTGTCTTCATAATCTGTTTTAACAAACCATAATATTTATTACAAATGGACTTATGTTTTCTATCTAGTGTAGAACCAATTGGCCTAATTCATCAAACAAAGGCACTTGGACCAAGAAGAGAATTAGTGTCTGGATCAGATCTCTATGGAGTTTGGTGAGATAGAACATAGCATTTCTTCTGGGAAGCATTCTTTCTCTTAGCCATACTGACCTTGAATTTATGTATTTGTTTTATAATAGCATTCTGCTTTCTTACACTGTTGCTTTGATTTCAATTCCATGTTAAATTTTAGTATAGAATAATATAAAAATGATAGAGGGATATGCAAGTGTCAGAAGGCTTAAATGGACTGTCGTATTTTCCCTTTGAAAAACATGCCCAGATACAACCCACAAGCTAAAAAACCTCCTAAACTTTCACAACTAGCCGACATATTCACAAAGTGAATATGTTCTAATTATGCTCCTGTAAAATACCTGCAATTCTTCCCATTTTACTCTCCATCCTTAACCACGCAGATGAAAAAACATGAGTTTGTTTCCAGAAACGGAGTAAATGTCATTTTCACATTATTTTCCATTATTAATTTATTGAACAATTTATGAAAGGAATTAAAAAATATAAATTAGAAAGAAATAAGATGTTAAATTTACTGAATAAAATAGTAATAATAGAATTATAGAGTGTTTTGTAGTAGAAGGGATGTTAAAGATCATCTAGTTCAACTCTTCTGCCATAACTCCATCCACTAGACTGAATTGCTCAAAGCCTTATCCAACCTGGCCTTGAACACTTCATGATGGTAAAGATGGGGCATCCACAAGCTCTCTGGGTAACCTGTTTGGGGTCCTCACCACCCTCACAGTGAAGAACATCTTTACATCTAATCTAAATCTACACTCTTTCACTATTGTCACTTGTAAAGGTAAATATTCCTTATTAAAATAATATATTATTAGTATTAAAATCTCATAGAATTACTCAGTACCTTTAAAAATAGTATGGAGAGAAAATAATTGACATTTTATTGAGTTCTGATTTGTACACTGACAATACAACCACACTCCTTTGTAATGGCCTTTGCACGTGAATTTTGTTCTCATCTGGCCCTTGATATTGTCTAGACTACTCCAAGTAAGGCTGATTTCCTGGTTATCTGGTATGTGTGTTGGAAAACTACATTTCAGGAGAACTATTCAGTGATAATACCTGGATTAATATCAGATGCTCTTCTCATTTTATAAGATTTTTGTAACTTTTCAATGTCATCTGAAGGGGAAATTATTTCTAATGCAATTTTAGATTAAATAGATTAAGCAGCACATGGTGCTACAATTTATTCCTCTAATAGTGGGCATCACAGAGGGTAAAGGTTTATGTTTACCCATAAAAACACTCAAAAGCCCCAACAGTACTGGTACCGATATGGCCAAGATATAGCCCCATGATATAGCCCATTACATTCTGAGGTTGTATTAACTATACTTGTAATTCTCTATAAATGTTCATATTGCACTGCCATTTTTTGGTGGTCTCTCTTACCCTTTACCTGATACACACTGGTGACCTTTCCCCTCATGCTAGTGGAATAACACAGCAGTTTCAACTTTAATCTGTTTACTGATTCAGCAGATTTATTTCACCTACTAGAAACATCAGGAAATATCTACAGCTTTATATTAGGTATGAAAAACTGTCTCAATATTCCAAGTAAAGATAATGTTAGCAGCCTTTGTGTTTCCATATATCTTTAGAGCTACCACTTTTACCCGCGAGCTCTCAGTAGATGTTTCCAGTATTCATAATAATGCATCATTAGAGCATTAACTCTATGAGGATAATCTGTTGTGATTCACTGAAACACTAAAAGTAGTGTTGTCTTGGGCCCTAACCAGCCATCAAGTATTTATAACTATTTAATTTATTGTATGAATACTTTGATCTTTAATAATTTTCTTCACTGGAAAGAAATTATAAATGCAACTTTTAATAAAGGTCCTATTGTTAAGCATTTTCACAAGCCAATGCCCCATTCTTTTTCAGTGTGAACCCATCACACTGAATTCTACTTCCATTTCTTCAGTCAGTATAAAAATGAAGTGAATACTGAGGCAATACTCCCCAAGCGTTGGTGAAAAGTAGAAATGTTGCTAAACTCTGTATCTGCCCTAGTAAAGAGGCAGTAACAACCTTTTTGAAACAAAGGTAAAAAATGATGAATGTGTAATTCATCTGAAAAACATAGACATTCATTGTGTGAAATCAGCAGCTCCTGCAACTAGCCTATAACAACTCCAGTAACACAGCTGAATGTGATAATTTCATGGAAAGATGTATCATAGGAATGGAAAATGCAACAAATACAATTAATAACAAAGAGATTTGAGTTCTAACATCCCACACAGATACCCTTAAGAAGGAGCATGTCACTTAAAGATGAAGAAATTCTGCAAGCATCAGATATGTTTATACATTGAAGTAGGAACAATTTAAAAAAAAAATCTTGTAGTTCAAAGCACTCTCTTCATTTGGCTTTGAGAATTCCATCATTTCCCAGACAGAGACTTTTCAATAGGAAAGAGCCTTTCCACCTGTTTGAATATCTAATTAGCTACCCATGGTCTGACTTAATTGGTGACATATATACAACTTCTTGATCTGAAAAACAATCTTGGATGGTTCTGCTTCATTTATGGTTACTCATTCACAAAAATTGTCTAAACCAAACTGTTCAATTTACATTACAGAAGTGGACTTTCCTGCCTATTAAAGCATTCATGTCCTCATGTCACACTGCCTGGATAATTGGGGAAGCAATGATCCAAAGTATTATTCCTACATGACTGAGACCTGCCCATCCCATGGTGGTTGTAGGAGTCTCTTTCCAAGCTGCATAAAATTCACATGTATCATATCTCGTTCTGAATGTGAAGGCACTTGTACAGGTCAGAGCAGGTTCTTCACACCACTGTGATGTAGCACCTATTTTGGGCTTATTGGGGCTTACTATTTTTGCATCAAACAGCTAGCAGCCTGGCTGCTCTGTCACATGACTACAGAGCAATTGTTCCCCACAGGTCAGTTAGCTGGGGAATATTTTCTGTGGTAGGACATTCATCCTGAAGAGTAAAGAACAGTGTAAGTAGATAACAAAGATTTACTCAAAAGAAGATATTTTTTCCGAATGACATTTCACCCACCCTTCACTCACTGTGTTGCTACTGACACCACCTGAAGAAGTGCTTATCTGTTCTTGTTCATTTGGTGACAGCAATACCTTGGAGTTAAATCATGGAAAGTTAACCAAATGTTTAGAGGAATAAGATGACAGTTTCCCCTTTAAAAATCTCTGGCTGAGAAATTATGGCATTTTCAAATCTAAATGAACACATCCACAAATTCCTGGAGTGCTGCAGAACCATAAGATGAACTGCAACGACTTAATGGAAATTGAGTTAAACACAGGCACACAGGCTGAAGGCTCTCATTAGCACAGCTGGGAACACACAGTGAAATAAAATGTAGAAGCTAGCATTTTACAACAGCATTTTCCCTTTGAGAAATCCTTTTGCTACAACCTAAATTGCATCAGTCTGCACATTCCAAAGTGCAGGAGTTGCCTAAGAAGTTTCCTCTTTTACTTCATATATATTTTGGTGGCACAGAAATCTGTCCTTAAGCCCCAACTTTTACTAGGTATCATTACAGTACTGCCTTCTCAGGTGACTTTGTTAGAAGAAGTCACATAAAAAGATTTTTTTTAAAAGAGTAAGCCTAATTTATAATAATAATTATTAATAGTAGCAACCATTTTTAGGATTTGAAACCTCACATATCAAACTAGTCTTTGATAAACTGAACTTTGTAAACAATTATAAACAACATAAGAATTACAGCTTTTAAATCCCATTAAATGAAAAGTGAGCTGTGCAATGTTATTGCTTTATTAGAAATAAGGAAGGGTGTGTTATGATTTAAGGCTTAGCATAGTTTTTGTGTCTAACTGTAAACAAAGGATAGTTGTAAACTTTCCAACTGAATAATAATTTTTTAAAAAGTAAAAAAGGTAAATAATTGGATGCAAAAGAATAACAAAGATAAATCTATATGATACCATTCATTTGCTGATTGGGATAAAAAGCCAGTGTACAAGAAATTCCTTCTTCTTTCTGTCCTTGGCATTGGTCTCCTTGCAACTTTTCTTCTCTGTACTGCTTCCCTTGCCTCTGTCCTAACCTTCTCACAGGTGCATACCATCTCGGAGGTAACAGGATAGGGAAGAGGGAGCAGGTCCTGTTGCTGGGAACCCTTCTGGGTTTCATTCCAGGGTGTTTGAGGAACAATTCAGGGGGATCCTTGTGAGGATCTCTGTGTCCTTTCTAAACTGTAAAAACATTTGCAAATATATTTTTGTATGTGTGTATTGTATTATATGGTTGTGAAATTTAGCTTGCTGTAAATATATTGCTTCATTTGCTCCTAAGCTGTCTGAGCTGGTCTGGTAAATTCATTTGGAGGTAATCTCAACCCACCACAGTGTTGTGTGGACTAGTCAAAACTGCAGGAAGGACATGCAGCTGTGCATAATTAATGGCTACATTAAGATTTGCATACTGTCCAGCTGGGGAGTGTGAGTGCAACATGAGAAGTCATATCAGCCATTTTCAATCTAGTTGGTATGTATACGGATTACAATGACACCATGGCATGCATTCTTCAGTGGAAACTAGCAATGAGTATACAGAGGTCAGTTCTCTTCTATTCTCAAAGTAGTACCACAGTTCTTATCTGTGTAGTTCATGTGGCAATGCTCTTATGCTATAGTCATGTCTTCAACTGCAGTACCAATGGCCTCTTGAGATAAGCATTTTAATGCATTTTGTAGTCACACATTGTAGCTTCACAACAGTCATACTTTAATGCTACTGTTCAGCATCCTCAGTGAAACTTTTATGTGCCAAGAGGCATTTGTTTGCTGAGACAGAACTTGTTGCCTTGAGTCTTGCACTGGACTTGTTCCCTCCAGGAAGCTCCATGCACCTGCTTATAGTCAGCAGTTCCTAAAATTAGGATATGCTCTCTTTTCACAAGAATGGACAGTCTTGTTATGTATTTTAATTGGACCTCGTGGCTTTGTAGCTTTATCTAAGGAAGAAATACATGGTCAACTTCAGAATAAGTGAAAATTAAACATTGTGTGCTACAGGCTGAGCAAAAAAATCTGCCATTTCACTCTCTCACTTGCCAGATCCCTTCCACGAGTAAAGGTCATTCAGGAGAGTAGGTGTGAAGTCAAAAGGTTGCCCATACAGTCCCAGGTGTCATTTGTTGAAGTGCTTCTGCAGAAGGCAGGAAATGCAGTGTGCAAGTGTGCTGTGCACCCACTCCTGGGCCAGCTCCTGGAGCAGCTTCTCTTTGCCAATAGGACAATGCAAAGGGCAGGATTGTCTCTGCTGCTGAAGAGGGTATGGGAAGGGGGAAAACAAGCTCTAGTAGCACAACTCAACTTCCATACACATTGCTCTGAACTGATACAATATGTAATCCAGGCCTATATTCTGAAGCCTCTAATTGAACTCACTGTGAGAAGTGATATTTTTGGTAATAAATAAATATTTGTCACAGTCCTCATCTCTGTTTCTGGAAATCTCTGCACAGGATGTCAGAAGAAATTAAAGTGGAAATTCTCCACTTGGTTGTCATGGATCAAAAAGCTTTGAATACATTTATTAAAATTATGTAAAGGTACAAATAATTGCAGAAAAAGATAAGGAAATAAGGGTAAAACCAGGGTCTATAATGGAGGGGTAATTAATTGATGAGAGATGGTATTTTTTCAAACTTAATGTTATTTATTAATTTTGGTATTCAGTACTCTCACCACCGCAACCACCAATTTTAATAATAATCAAGTTCTCTTGCGACGGTCATGAAAACATCATACAAATGAATAACTGGATCTAGAACAAATAACTAGCAATATATAAACCTTTAAACCCAATTGAACTGGAAGAGAATTGCAGTCAATTGTACCACTTGCCCACTAGATGGACTCAGGAAGCTCCTTTCTGCTTATGCCAGAAGGCAATTAGGGAATTACAAGAGACTTTAAGTATTTACTCATGAAAATTATCTTCTGACTCGCAGGGCTAGCTACAGCTTCAGACAGTACCCAAACACTTGTCTGGGGTTCTGTTGGTGTCTTCTTAGCTGCCGAGGCTTTTGATTCTTGCCAGGCTTTACAGGCTGCTGGGGAAAGGAGGCAGACAGTCTCTGACCTGGTCCTGATTTCTCTGGATAATCTGTGAGTCCCATCGAGGGCTCCTTGTCTTGGCAGGTGTAGGCAGGATGTCTTGCAATGTGCAGTCTCAGCACGGATATCACGCTGGCTATGCAAGCCTACCATATGGAGGTATTTGGTGCCTACTACTGGTAAACCTGAAGAAGGCAGTTTCCAGGCAATTCAGGATATGGTAAGGCAGTGAGGCAGAACATTGCCAGAAGCAGAGAGCAATGGTGTTGGCAGGCAGAAGCAGGCATGAATACAAGGGCACAGCATGTTGTGTTACCTGCTCATATATTTTATCAATGCAGCCTGAGATTAATGGGCCTTTGGACACAGAATAGCCAATCAGAGTGATAGTTAGCCAAGCTTGATTAGGTGAAGCCATAGGCTTGCTTTACCCAAACTTGGGAAAAACATAGGCCTTGCATGAGGCAAGCACAAGGCAAGTGCATATAACTTATTTACCACAGGATGTAAACAGGAGCAAAACAAGTCTGGGCAAGCCAAGGTCCTTAGACTTGGTGGTTCCAGGTTCTTTGTCCTCTTTGCCTCAGTTGCTTCTCCCCACAACAGGAGGGAGAGAAGAAAAACATGTCTGGACAAGCCAGGATATGTATAAGCCTATTTTGGCCCATTCAGGCCTACCACGACAAGGTCCTCCTCCCTTTCTTTGGGGAAAAACTGTGGCTGGCAAGATTTGAAGACACTTTGTAGACTTTTCCTTTTTATCTAATATGTTGTAGAGGTTCCCCTTGGGGCAGAATCAGTGAAGCTGGCCAGAAAATACTTATTTTCTTTGTTTCCTGCAACAAGGCAATTCTTGGAATCCCTTTGCTCTGACTCCAGGGCACTGCATCTGGGGTATTGTTAATTCTGTCTCTTGTTCTTGGGGATAGCAGCAACACCTAAATTTCTTACACTTCCTGGTGAGCCTCTAGCACTTTAACATTTTATTCATTTTGGCTGACCTCTGTTGCCTTACATATCTTTAAAGTTCATTGGTGTGCAACTGTCAATACATTTGTTTTGCAATGATGAAATAAGAAGCTTTAGGGTGACTAAAATGATGCTCACAACTGTTCATTCAAGTGTGGTTTAGATTTTATACATCTTGCTGTTTTCGGTTGACTTTTTACTAATATAATTTCTATTTTCATCTCCATCTTTGCAAAACATGTTGCATTTCCTAACCACTTTTCCTTCTGCTTCACGAAACAAACTATAAAATATAAACTGAAGTAGTTTTAGAAGTAGTTTTTAGAAAATATTTTCTGGACTAATGTTTTGTGTTAACATCAAACACCTAGACTTGCCCAGAATTACTGAAGTGTTATTATTAAAGCAGAAAGTAGAATTTTAGTAGTGTATAACAGCTTAATCATGATATTGAAACAGAAGTAAGGCATTCAGTGCAGACTATATAAAATGTAGAAGTAATTGAGTGCTGAGATTAAGGTTCAGTTGTAGGAGATGTCCCAAGGAATTAAGTGAAAAGAGGTATTACTGCCATCTAATTCGTTACTTTATATGTGACATTCTCATCTGAATATAGATACAGGGGTTCTAGCACTATCTCTGTTCCTACTTTGGCAATTATAAAACACTACAGCACCATGGTAAGTCTAATACAAATATTTTAAGTGTGTTTTTCAGTTTAGGACCGTAAAAACCTCCTGTGTGGTGCTTTACCTTTATCAGTCCCATGCAAGGAAAAGGTGAGAAGGGTGCAAAGTCAACTGGCAGCCCCAGGTAGTGTGCAGTACACTCAGCTCTCCCAGCTCAAAGCAATATCCATCCTGTTCTCTAGTTTGTGGCATGGAATGCTCATGGGCTGTACAGAGAGAACAAAAAGAGATGAAAAAGGCAATATTTGTGGTTTGTTTTTTTTTTTTTTTTTAAAGTTTATTTTATCCTAAGAAAGCCTTCCCTTCTGTCAATAAAAAAAAATAAGGTGAGGAAGTGTGTACAAAGAAGGGCAACAGAGGTGGTGAAGGGTCTAGAGCACAAGTCTTAGGAGGAGAAGCTGAGGAAACTGGAATTACTTGGTCTGGAGAAGATGTTGAGGGGACACCTCACCCTCTATTGCTACCTGAAAAGTGATTTTAGCAAGGTAGGTGTCAGTACCTTGTACAAAGCAACAAGTGAGGGAAAGGCCTCAAGTTGTGCCAGAAAAGATTTAGATTGGATGTTAGGAAAAAATTCTTCTCCAAAGGGGTTTTAAAGCACTGAAACACATTTCCCAGAGAAGTGGCTGAGTGGCTGTGCCTGGAAAAATCTTGTTGCATAGTAGCTTGGTTTAGTGGTGCACTTGTCAGTGTTGGGACATTGATGATCTATAAGGTCCTTTCCAACTGAAATGTTTCTATGATTCTGTGATTAACAATTTCTTGTGTCCTCCTTCCTGAGCAGATTGACAGCACTGCATTGTGTGGTATTAATCTATTTTTCAATTACATTTCTAGGTAGAGAATTTAAATCAAACTAATTTATTCACTATTAATATAAATCCCTGATAGGAATTATTTTGTATAAAGTTCTGACAAAATAAAACAACGTTCAAATTCAAGTTCTTTTTCTATAACCTATCACTGAATTTATAATTAATTCTCTCCCACACGTACATCCCACTTCATTAAACACCATTCCTCTGCTTAAGGTCATCACAATTGTTTTCTCTCCTAACTTCACAGTGCTGAGTCTAGAAATATTGCTTTTAAATTTTTTTTCTAGTTCTGAAAAGTTGTTTAGCTTGTAAGCAATATATTTTTTTCAAGCTAATTGAATAAGAGTATAATCTGGCATCATATGGTACATGCACAGTGTTTCAGAACCCCTGAAACAAACCAGACATTTATTAAGTTCTTTGAAATGTTTTCCACTCTTGAAGCTTCTTTGCCAAAAGCAATAGCTAGAATAATGATTTTCCAAGAAATATATTTCCTGTCTCTTGAAAGAAAACAAAATATTAACAGTGAGACTGATGTCAAAGTTTAAAGCTTGTCCTTCAGTTTTCTGATATTGATGATTTAGAGGACATTGCATTTCTGTAGTTTTAGTAGGATCTCTAAAGGACTTAGCAAATAAATGGTGGTCAAAAAAAAAGATGCACAACACAGCCTAAGCTCATGTGAATGACAAATCTAGGTGTCTATGTCCTTTTGGAAACCCTCAGAGTCCTTGCTTGACAGGAGTGAGATTAGCTGTCATCTTTAAATTATTGAAGCCTAAGATCAAACAAGGCTCTTAATCTTAAGAATTCTTTTCCTGTATCTCTTTGTGTAATCATCAAGGTCAGAACTCGTGACTGTCATGTTTATTCTTAACTGCTGAGACAGTAATGAAAGTAGCTGTACAGGTGGAGAAGCAGGGAGACAAACCAGTCTTTCAGACAAGGAAATACAAATCTTCAGTTTTGAGTATGCTGCATATGGAAACCAGAGTTTAAACATGTTTTAAGTACTGAGTAATCAGCCAGTTCAACCTTTTTCCTTCCATCAATCCTTTTTAACAGATCCTCTGCACTATACTGGGTCAGACAAGGATTTTCTCTCATCTTATTGTCTTTACTGTATTATGTTTTATTATAAAAGACAGGGCATAGTGAGAAGCAGTTAGAATGTAATTACCAATAACTGCTAGGCACCAGGAAGATTGTTTTCTTGGACAGCCCAGGTCCAGGAAGCTCTACTCTTCAATGTGAGCAAAGACCGTCTGTGCCTGAGCCAGCCCCCAAGAGGTCCCACAGCAGCGGAGGAAAGAATGGCAACACATTTGCTGTTATATAGGACTGAAACAATTCCTCAGTACTTAATATTCTTTGGCAGATGAATAGTTCCAGTTTCAAAGTCTACCTCGTTGAGACACGTTGTACATGTGTAAGTGGTGGGTTTAAGGTAGAAAAAAATGTTTAAAATATAATGGCTGGGCCACCAAGCCACTTGCTGAGCGAAGTCTAACCATTACCTTGCATGTGTGTGCATTTCACTTTTCTCATTTTTTCCATCGTGACAAACACTGAATTAGTAAGATAACAAAAGCACATTTTCTGCTGCAAGGGACAGGCCTGGAATGGATTTACTGTAACTCTTTTCTTGAATGAATAATGTTTTGGATGTTCTTTTCATTCCTGTGGTTGGAATTCATATTAGTCCTTTAATACAATGGTTTCCAAACTTTTCAGATTGAGGAAAAACTTTTGATGCCACACTGCCTATATATCTACATTTATTTATTTATTTATAGGTTATATTTATGTCTAGTGTACTTTTTTTGCCCTTTATAAATCATATACAAGAACAAGCCCTCTAAAAGAATGGGATAAAGATGAAATAAACATAATTCTAAAAATGTTGTATCTTATTTGTTCCACAAAACTTTTTTGTTCCTACACCCCAGCTGGCTGTCCTGCACACCCCCTGGAGTGTATGCAACCCCAATTTTTTGAAAACCATCATTTTCGTGGGTGTTCTATAGTAGACTGTGAACCTTCTCAGTAGCAGTGGTAATAATAGAAGTAACCAAGTGTAACTTGTTCAGAAAACAGATATTTGTGTTTAACATGACATGGACATGAATTTTTCAGTCTTTCAAGTCTAATTTGTCTTCTGTTTTGAGTCTTCTGGAGTATCTGCAGCTGGTTTGAGTTAAAAACATTGTCATTATGGCATTAGGAAGTGATGAAGACTTGGCTGTAGCTGTCTGCTCACTTCCTTTTGAATAGAATCACAGAAATTAAATAAGATAGTGTTTATCATTTATTTAATTATTTGGAAATGACTGTTAATTAATAAGTACTGGAAGAAGGCTGGTGTATTTCCAGTATTGACTTCAGTACATGAATCAACACTGTGATCTGAAACACTATTTTATTTAAACTGAATAATATACCACATATCTTTGCGTCTAGCAGAAACATTACCTTTAATTCAAACCTACCCTTTAAATTCTGAAAATATTTCAAAACTGTCTTTGGACTTTCCACTTAAAATATTTATTAAATCTTGGAAAACATGATTACTTTCTTTTTAATCAAAGCTAAACATTCAAGCCTTCCATGTTTTTCTGTAGAATAATACAGAGGGAGAACAGCTACCTCCAGAGCTGTTCCTTCCCAAATCAGAACTTGGACTTACATGTGCATCCAGAGCATCAAATGGAAGGATGACCTGGGCTGGACTGACCTGCCACTGTGTTCAGCACTCTGGTCTGCTGGCTTCAACACACAGGTCACTGCAGATTAAACCTTCTACAAAACATCCAGTCTTTGTCTTTCAGGAAAAAGACCTTTAATGTTTAACAATTAAAATTATAATCAGCATGGTTTGGAAGTTTAGTCTTTTTAATTGATCTTTCTGTTTCCTTTTTCTCAAAAAGCCAAGTGTGGCGTTCAGCTTCCTGCCTTTCTAAATGTGATACTTCCCAATTCGTTTACATATCCCTTACCCAGCTGTGACAGTCTGGGAACAGTCAGAGCTGTCCTTCAGCATTATCAAGTAGCTGCTGATCCCAACGTGTGGGAAAACACAGATAGGAGAAAGTACATTGAAAATCCCTTTCCCTACTTGAATCAAGTACCATGTAAACCACATAAGCAATTTACATGTAAATGTTCCGATTATGCCAAATTTCTTCCACTACTATTTTTCCCTTCTACACTTTAAAACTATTACAGAAGTAACCATATTTTATATTTATGTTGCAGAGAAAATACTACCTCTCACTGAAAAGCTAGAAATTATTATCTTATCAAATTAAGGCAATCTCCTAATGACAACAGTGGTGGGATTACATTTTAAAAATCTATGTCACTGAAAAGGTATTTGTGCATCTCTCAAGCCACTTAAAAGAGGATCTGATCCTGCCCATGCTTAAGTAAAAAAGTTCTGACACAGTTAATTGGAAATGGAGAGTAGACTATGGTCAAAAGCACTCCTGTGCACAGACTTTGCAGCAGCACCTGACTGGGGAGATGAATAGCAACACATCTGTTCTAAACCATTAAAATGATATAAAGAAATTGGCTTTAAACCACCTGCAGGACAGTAATTTCATATAATCATTATAGAGTCATTAAGAAAAGTTAATGTAAAAAAAAAAAAAAAAACCACAAAAAACCCCCAAACCAACAAACCACACTGTGGGAAATATAATATTTTTCTGTGTTTACTAAATAGTATCAAGATGTGAGCAGAGAACAGTTTGAAAATGATTGTGTCAGGTGATTATGTCTTGTCTCTAGAACATAATAGCTCACATAATTTCTTATGTCATAAGACAGGCTAGTTTCAGCCTCTTCAAGCCATACCAAGACTTGCCATGTTGGACATGTAAATACAATTTAAAGTAAGTAGAGGCTAGCAGGATTTGGGACACTCGTCGAGAAAATATTATTGAATTCTCAAAGTGGTCTCTGATTATCAGAATTTGAAATCTTTTTATTAGAAGTAAAAAAAAAAATTAAAACACCTCAGGCTGGGTATAAGCAATATGGACACAAAGAAAATTGTACTAAAATTGGGTAAGGAACATAATTATTCATATTAGGATCAAAGCGAGGACAGAGGGAAAAAGGCTATGGATGCAAAAAAAAAGGAACGAAATGTTTTAGAACAGAATAAGAATTATTCATCAAATCAAAACAGACAACAGTATGATTCAATACTGGAATATTTGTTTATAATAATTTGTTTTATAGACAACATACATTTATGTGAAGGAAATACAAGGAGGGAAAAGAAGAAATATTGGTTCTATATGTGTTCATCTACTCTAAGATGTGGAAGGCTGGAAAAACAATATGGAAACCACTAGTTGCTAACTTTGGTAAGACTTAGTCTTTTATGATAGTATTGTTAGCAAACTACGGAAATGCAAGTTTGTCAAAAAACACTGGAAGCAAGAAAGTTCCATCCACATGAGGAAAACTGTATCTGAGGTAAGATTGTCAGTATACCACTGTTAATTGGACAGCTACATTAGGTGGGGTATTATCCTTAATGGCTGAAAGGACAGAATACAAAATCTTATTAATTGCAAANAAAAGTTAGCTTGGCAGAATAGAGGAAAGGAACAGAAAGCTCCAGTATCTTCAAGGAGATCAACAGAATAAGCAGCAATTATCCAGAAAAAGATCTGGATATTATAATAATTTAATTTTTAAAAGACATTATACTGAGATGTATAAGAGTAAATAATAAATGTCAAAATGCATATTGATAAAAATGAAGTAGTCTTTTCACTCTTCCAAAATTCACTTGGACTATTTCTTTCTGTATTTCAAGAAATGCACATTGGGGTTGTAACCTCCACAGAACAAAATCCATAGCAAAAA
>VWZI01018141.1:88635-112497 GCA_013396835.1 Psilopogon haemacephalus | reverse complement strand
GCAGGCTGCAGAGCCCCAACTCTCTGTGCCTGTGCTCAGAGCAGAGCTGCTGCAGCCCTCTCAGCTGCATCTTGGTGGCCTCCTCTGGGCTGGCTCCAACCCTTGCATGTGCTGCTTGTGCTGGGGGCTGCAGAGCTGCAGACAGTGCTGCAGGTGGGGGGTGAGTAGAGCAGAGCCAAGGGGCAGAATCCCCTCCCTTGCCCTGCTGCCCACAGGACACGGTGGAATAAATCTGCTGAGGAGGAGAGAGTGAGGGAGCTGGGGATGGGCAGTGTGAGGAAGAGGAGGCTGAGGGCAGAGCTCATTGCTGTCTGCAGCTGCCTGAGGGGACATGGTGGAGAGGCTGCTGCTGGGCTCTGCTCACAGAGAAATGGAGACAGACCAAGGGGGAATGGCCTCAAGGTGAGCCTGGGGAGGTTTAAATTGGACATTAGGAGAGAGTGGTCAGGGACTGGACTGAGCTGCCCTGGGAGCTTAAAAGGGACATGGTGGAGAGGCTGCTGCTGGGCTCTGCTCACAGAGAAATGGAGACAGACCAAGGGGGAATGGCCTCAAGGTGAGCCTGGGGAGGTTTAAATTGGACATTAGGAGAGAGTGGTCAGGGACTGGACTGAGCTGCCCTGGGTGCTTAAAGGGACATGGTGGAGAGGCTGCTGCTGGTTCTCTGCTCGCAGGCAACTGCAGACAGAGCAGACTGCTCTTGCTGGCAACCCCCAGCAATGCTTCCAACTGCTGTCTGCCTTCTCCCCCTGCCCAGATCCTCCAGAAGATTGGGAAGGACACAGTCATCACCCATGAGAAGGCAGCTGCTGCCCCGGGGAACATCGTGGGGCCGAGGGACTTCGTCAGCGTGCGATGCTCCCGCAGGAGAGGCTCCACCTGCGTCCTGGCTGGCATGGCCACCAAGTATGGAGCCATGCCCGAGCAGGAAGGCTTTGTCAGGTAAAAAACTCCCACCCCTTCCCGTGTCCTTCGGCCCTCTGTTCCAACCTGTGCCCATTAGATGTTCCCCAATGTCTTCTCCTGTCCTCCTAGAGCTGAGAACGGCCCCACCTGCATGATCCTGCGCCCGCTGCCCGGCTGCCCGGCACAGACCAAGCTGACCTGGCTGCTCAGCATTGACCTGAAGGTGAGCTTCAGAGCCACACAGTGTGCACTTGCAGGGCAGAAAGGCAAGCAGAGGCTGGGCTGCAGCAGGAGCAGTGTGGGCAGCAGGGCCAGGGAGGGGATTCTGCCCCTCTGCTGTGCTCTGCTGAGAGCCCACCTGGAGTAGTGCATCCAGTGCTGGAGCCCCTGGGCCAAGAGGGATGTGGAGATGCTGGAGGTGTGCAGAGAAGGGCCCCGAGGATGCTGAGAGGGCTGCAGCAGCTCTGCTGTGAGCACAGCCTGAAAGAGTTGGGGCTGTGCAGGCTGCAGAAGAGGAGGCTCCCAGGGGACCTTCTGGTGGCCTTCCAGGATCTGAAGGGGGCTACAGAAAAGCTGGGGAGGGACTTTTGAGAGTGTCAGGGAGTGGCAGGAGTGGGGGGAATGGAGCAAAGGTGGAGGTGGGGAGATTGAGGCTGGAGGTGAGGAGGAAGTTGCTGAGCAGGAGAGTGGTGAGAGGCTGGAATGGGTTGCCCCTGCAGGGAGGTGTTTGGGGCCAGATCCCTGGAGGTGTTTTTGGCCAGGCTGGCAGAGGCTGTGGGCAGCCTGCTCTAGGGTAGGGTGTCCCTGGGCATGGCAGGGGGGTTGGAACTAGCTGCTCCTTGTGGTCCCTTCCTACCCTGACTGCTTCTATGATTCCTAGAGCTGGCTGATCCTTGTGGTCCCTTCCAACCCTGACTGATACTGTGATTCATTTCACAGCACAGAGCTGGGGCTGCATGCAAGACACTGTGTATTAGGTTAAACTAGGGGAGGCAGGATGCTGGGCAGGTGAGAAGAAGCCAAAGAGAAAGATACAGGGAGTGCATCCCCCTGCTTTAGTAATTTGGGCAGGAAGTGGGAGGGGGCAGGTGAGACCACCCCCAGGGAGGAGTCAGGATACGGTTCCAGGTAGGTTTAACCCTTTACAGACACCTTGCCCTGATGGGCTGTCCCTGCCCTCTCTCTCTCTCTCTGTCTCCAGGGTTGGCTACCCAAGACCATCATCAACCAGGTCCTCTCGCAGACGCAGGTCGACTTCGCCAACCACCTCCGGAAGCGCCTGGAGCGAGGGGTGGCAGTGAGCTGCTGACCACAGGGACCCATCCTGTCCTGCTTTGTTCAGGGGTGGTAGGGCAAGGAGTGGTGTAAATGGGGCAAGTCGGACCCAGCCTGTGCTAATTAGCCAAAGGCCTCGAAGAGGAGACGCCACTAATTAACGCAGCAACTTCCACAAAGTGAGCTCTGGCTGCTGGAAGTCAGCAGGGAGGGCAGGGGCCAGCAGCTGCTCCTCCAGCAAAGGCAGCACCAAAAAGCTGAGGCGAGTCCTGGACTTTCTGCCCTTGAGGACACTGTTCCCTCCCTCCCTCCCTGACTGAAGCAATGGAAGCTTTAATTAGTGGTCTCTGCTGTTAAAAGGCTTTGGCTAATTAGTTCCTAGGGAGGTCCCAGACACCTGAGCAGAGAGGCAGGAGGGCTCCGTGCACGCCTGGTGGGGGCAAACACAGGACTTAAGCTCCAGTTTTAGTCCCTTCCTCCCCCCAAAACACACAAATGCAGCCCTTAGCTGAAGATGTTACTCCCTCCTCCTCCTCCTTCCCCCTCCTTGAAGCAGCTCTAATTTATTATTTTTTTTTCCTGTGCAGACACACACCAAGTGTCCCATTAATAATAATTATCATTATTTATTAATTCAATGATGATCCCTGCCTGAGCTGTGGGTGCAGCAAGCAGGAGGAGATCTCTGCTGTAGCTACTTGGGAGTTTAAAACAAACAAACAAAAAAAATCTCATTCAGAACAAGAAGAAACACACACACACACAAAAAAAAAACCCTCCAGAGTTAAAGAGTTTAAAACCTTTTATTTTTCAACTGGTTTCCAGTTTGTAGGGGAAATAAAAAAAAAAACCACCCAAAAACCAAAATAAACAAACCCAAGAGTTTGGCCAACAGCTCAGTGTCACTGGTACATGCAGCCTGGCTGGAAGCTGCTTGGTGACCAGCCCAAGAGCTGAGCAGGTGTGTGGGGGTGGTGATGGTGGTGGTGGTGCTTCTGCAAGTGTCCCACAGCAGACAGGTCCAGCTGCTGCCTGCTCTCACCCAGCCACTGCCTGTAACCAGCCCAGCACAGTGCAGGAGGCAGGAGCTCAGCAGAGGGTGGCAGGAGCTTAGCAGAGGGTGGCAGGAGCTCAGCAGAGGGTGGCAGGAGCTCAGCAGAGGGTGGCAGGAGCTCAGCAGAGGGTGGCAGGAGCTCAGCAGAGGGTGGCAGGAGCTCAGCAGAGGGTGGCAGGAGCTCAGCAGAGGGTGGCAGGAGCTCAGCAGAGGGTGGCAGGAGCTCAGCAGAGGGTGGCAGGAGCTCAGCAGAGGGTGGCAGGAGCTCAGCAGAGGGTGGCAGGAGCTCAGCAGAGGGTGGCAGGAGCTCAGCAGAGGGTGGCAGGAGCTCAGCAGAGGGTGGCAGGAGCTCAGCAGAGGGTGGCAGGAGCTCAGCAGAGGGTGGCAGGAGCTCAGCAGAGGGTGGCAGGAGCTCAGCAGAGGGTGGCAGGAGCTCAGCAGAGGGTGGCAGGAGCTCAGCAGAGGGTGGCAGGAGCTCAGCAGAGGGTGGCAGGAGCTCAGCAGAGGGTGGCAGGAGCTCAGCAGAGGGTGGCAGGAGCTCAGCAGAGGGTGGCAGGAGCTCAGCAGAGGGTGGCAGGAGCTCAGCAGAGGGTGGCAGGAGCTCAGCAGAGGGTGGCAGGAGCTCAGCAGAGGGTGGCAGGAGCTCAGCAGAGGATGGCAGGAGCTCAGCACAGGAGGCAGGAGTCCAGCAGAGTACAGGAGGCAGGAGTCCAGCAGAGTACAGGAGGCAGAAGCTCAGCAGAGGGAGGCAGGAGCTCAGCAGAGGGAGGCAGGACTCCAGCAGAGGGAGGCAGGACTCCAGCAGAGGGAGGCAGGACTCCAGCAGAGTACAGGAGGCAGGACTCCAGCAGAGTACAGGAGGCAGGACTCAGCAGAAGGAGGCAGGAGGTCAGCACAGGAGGCAGGACTCAGCAGGAGGCAGGACTCAGCAGGAGGAGGCAGGATCTCAGCAGGAACTGGGGCTTCTTCAGCTGGGGAAGTGACTGAAGGCACCAAGAGCTGCCCAAAATTTGCACAACGCTCCGGGGAACTGCTCCTGCTCCTGCTCAGCCTCCAGCACGAGGGTGGAGCAGGTTTGCAAAGGCCAGGCCTGCCCTGGCTGGGTGCTTGGAGTGATGCCAGCTGCTCTCCAATAAAGCCCCAGGCCTGGCTGCTGCTGTGGCTGCTGCTGTGTGGTTGTCTCCCAGTCCTGCCTCCCCCTAAGGCTCCCAGGGAGGGCTCCTGCGGCCGTCGACTTCGGTCTCCACGTGGTAGAGGACATCTGCCAGAGTGTGCTCCACCACTGCACCCCAGCCCATGTCACTCATCTGCCCAGGAAAGGAAGCAGAGAGAGCTGAGGGGCAGGGCAAAGAGGGAGCAGCCCTTGCCCTAGGTCACTGAATGGTGTAGGCTGGATGAGACCCATTAGGAGCAGCCAGTTCCATACCAAGGCTGGGGCTAAGCCACAGCCCTCAGCACCACAGCTCTGTGGCTTTCAGCCACCTCCAGGGATGGGGATTCAGCCACCTCCCTGGGCAGCCTGTGCCAGTGGCTATTTTCTTCTACTATCCAACCTAAAGCTCTGGTTTGAGGGCTGCTTCCTCCTGTCCTGTCACTTAGAATCAGTCAGGGTTGGAAGGGACCACAAAGATCATCTAGTTCCAACCCCTCCTGCCATGGGAGAAGAGACCAAACCCCCACCTGGCTCCAACTTTCCTTTCAGGGAGGTGTAGGGACTAAGGTCTCTCCTCAGTCTCCTCTTCTCCAGGCTGAACAACCCCAGTTCCCTCAGCTGCCCTTCACCAGACCCTTTAAAAGTTTCACTGCCCTTCTCTGGGTCTGCTCCAAGGCCACAATGTCCTTCTTGGAGTGAGGGCAGCATCCCAGGGCTGTTTCTCTCCTGAAAATATCAGCTGGTGGAGGGGGAGGAACCAGCACCTACTGAGTTAAAACTCACTAGGACCCAACACCTACTGAGTTAAAACCTTCCTTTCAGGGAGGTGTAGGGACTAAGGTCTCTCCTCAGTCTCCTCTTCTCCAGGCTGAACAACCCCAGTTCCCTCAGCTGCCCTTCACCAGACCCTTTAAAAGTTTCACTGCCCTTCACTGGGTCTGCTCCAAGGCCACAATGTCCTTCTTGGAGTGAGGGCAGCATCCCAGGGCTGTTTCTCTCCTGAAAATATCAGCTGGTGGAGGGGGAGGAACCAGCACCTACTGAGTTAAAACCTTCCTTTCAGGGAGGTGTAGGGACTAAGGTCTCTCCTCAGTCTCCTCTTCTCCAGGCTGAACAACCCCAGTTCCCTCAGCTGCCCTTCACCAGACCCTTTAAAAGTTTCACTGCCCTTCTCTGGGTCTGCTCCAAGGCCACAATGTCCTTCTTGGAGTGAGGGCAGCATCCCAGGGCTGTTTCCCTCCTGAAAATATTAGTTGGAGGTGGGGGAGGAACTGAGTTAAAACTGAGTGAGATGTTAGGTTAACTCCAATCCTTCTGCTTACATTCTCCAAGCACAAAGCCTGATGAGGACAGATTACAGGCTTGGTCTAAACCAACTCCCATCACCACAACCAGCTCTCAACTCCCTTTTTGAGCCCTTCCTGTGAGGTAGTACAAAGGCAGGCAGAAGCTGCTGCTGTTACTCACCGGGCGGTAGGTGATATCTCTGGGTGGGAACTTGAAATATGGCCCAAAGTTTATAGAAACCTGTGGAAAACGTTGGTCATTAAACCCCCCCAAGAATCAGGCAAGTTGCTTTGGTCTTCAGTCCTCGTCCCTTCCTAAGCCTGAGCCCACCTGCACCCAGTAGAAGGCCACAGCTTGGCTGGCAAGGTGGTTTGAGAGAGTCCCTCTATTAAAACACTTCCCCCTCTTTCAGTGCCTGCCACCCACCCTGAGTGCCCACACTCTCCAGTGACTCAACCTGAGGAGGCCTTTTTTTCACAGCCACAACACTCACTGTGCAGCCTTTGTACAGAGAAATGGCAGGAAAATAAACTCCTTCAAAGATGTCCTGAAAGGCCACCCCTTGGCTGGCACCGTTCTTGAAGAATATGATCTGCAAAGCCAAAAGGAAGAGGAGGATTTGCTGTGCTGCTGACCTGCACCAGCTCACTGCTGAGCTCTGGAGAGACCCTCAAGAAGCAGCTAGGGGACAGCCTGGGGGACCTGGGGACAGCCACTGTGGTGACAGCACCAAAGGGCACAGCTGCTTTGCTGAGTTCATCCTTCTCGTTGCTCCCATGGAGTCACAGAGGGTTGGGGGGTTGGAAGGGATCTCTCCAGAGATCATCCAGCCCATTCCCACCTTGCCAAAGCAGCATCAGCAGAGCAGGGCACACAGGAATGCATCCAGGGAGGTCTTGAAAGTCTCCAGACAAGGAGACTCCACAACCTCTCTGGGCAGCCTGCTCCAGGCCTCCAGCACCCTCACACCAAAGAAGTTTCTCCTTAGGTTGAGGTAGAACTTCCTGCGTTCCAGTTGGTGCCCATTGCCCCTTGTCCTGTCCCAGGACACCACTGAAAAGTGCTTGGCCCCTTCTGCCTGACCTCTACCCTTCAGATAGTTCACAGGCTCACAGGATGTCAGGGCTTGGAAGGGACCCAAAGAGGAGTGACAGAGGTGTGGGGTAGCAGCATCTCCTCCCCCAGTGCTGCTGCCTTCAGCAGAGATGTCCTTGACCGGCTCACAGGATGTCAGGGGTTGGAAGGGACTCAAAGAGCTCATCCAGTCCAACCCCCCTGCCAGAGCAGGACCATCCAAGCTAGCTCAGGGCACACAGCAACACATCCACACAGAGTCTGCAAAGGCTCCAGACAAGGAGACTCCACAACCTCTCTGGGCAGCCTGTGCCACTGCTCTGGGACCCACCCAGGCAAGAAGTTGCCTCTTGTGTGGAGCTGCAACCTCCTGTGCTGCAGCTTCCATCCATTGCTCCTTGGCCTATGGCAGGGAGCAGTGAGCAGAGCCTGTCCCCCCCCTATCCTGAGCAGCCCTCAGAGATTGATAAACATTTATTAAATCCCCTCTCAGTCTTCTCTTCTCCAGACTAAACAGCCCCAGGTCCCTCAGCCTCTCCTCCCCAGGCAGTGCTGCAGTCCCCTAGTCATGAACATTAATAACATCTCCTCTCAGCCTTCTTTTCTCCAGGCTAACCAGCCCCAGGGCTCTCAGTCTTTCCTCCTCAGAAAACTGTCCCAGTCCCTTCATCATCCTCACAGCCTCCATTGGACACTCTGTAGTCTATCCCTGTCCCTCTTGAACTGGGCAGCCCAGAGCTGGACACAATACTCCATAGAATCATAGAATCCTAGAATCAGTCAGGGTTGGAAGGAACCACAAGGATCATCCAGTTTCAACCCCTCTGCCATGCCCAGGGACAACCTACCCTAGAGCAGGCTGGACAGAGCACATCCAGCCTGTGCCCTCACCAGAGCAGAGCAGAAGGGCAGCAGAACCTCCCTTGCCCTGCAGAGGGGCAGGAGAACCTCCCTTGCCCTGCTGGCCACACTCTTCCTCGTGCATCCCAGGACACCATTGACCTTCTTGGCCCCAAGGGCACACTGCTGTTCCATGGAGAACTTCAAACAACTTGGATAAAGCCATTTTTGCTTGTGCTGAAGGCCTCATGTTCCACTCCTTGAATATACTGAACCAGGCTCTGCCCTCTCCTGAAGTCCTGGGACCTCCACCTCCCACTGCTGCCCTTACCTGGCTTCCAGGTGCCTGCTTTAGGCTCTTCTCTGCTTTGTCCACAAAGTCCTTCTCTTCAAAGTAGAGGTAGCTTTTGAACTTGATCAAAGCCTGATAGATCAGAAACAAACAAAAAAACCCCAAAAACCCAAACTTTCACTACACCTCAGAAGGCAGCCAGAAAAATGGTGACCTTGAGGGGACCTTAGAGAGCAGCAGAGCTACAGCAGCTTTACTGGGGCAGGGGACCCAGGAAGAGTGATTCACACATTTGCAGTGTTTGAGAAGCAGGAAGGGAAGCGAGGAAGTGTGGGCAAGCTCCCTCAGTAGGCCATGCAGAGGTCACAGGCTCACAGGATGTCAGGGGTTGGAAGGGACCTCCACAGATAATCCAGTCCAACCCACCCCTGCTAGATCAGGAACATCCAAGCTAGCTCAGGGCACACAGCAACACATCCAGACAGGCCTGCAAAGGCTCCACACAAGGAGACTCCACAACCTCTCTGGGCAGCCTGTGCCACTGCTTTGGGACCCACACAGGCAAGAAGTTCTTCCTCATGTTGAGGTGGAGCTTCCTAGGCTGTATTTTATATCTATTACCTCTCAGTTGCACCCTGCTGCTTGGTTTGTCTCCTCTCTCTCTCTTGACTCCCAGCCCTCAGATATTTATAAACATTGATGAGATCCCCTCTTGAGCTCCTGAGACCCCAACCCCCCCACCTTAAGAACTCCAGAGGATTAGATCCCCTTCAGTTCTTCCCTTGCAGACCCTCTGGGTGGTTCTGGGGAGTTTATTTTCTACAGATCCCCACTCTGGACCTCTCCACTCTGAGCCTTCCAGCCAGGTGCACTCACACAGGGGCAAACCTGGCTTCCAGTCCTGCAACTAGCAAACCATTTTTGAATCAGTCAGGGTTGGAAGGGACCACAAGGATCAGCCAGTTCCAACCCCCTGCCATGCCCAGGGACACCCTACCCTAGAGCAGGCTGCCCACAGCCTCTGCCAGCCTGGTTGCAAACAGCCCCAGGGATCTGGCCTCAAACACCTCCCTGCAGGGGCAACCCACTCCAGCCTCACATGCTGAAGAATTCAGAATCATAGAATCAGTCAGGGTAGGAAGGGAGCACAAGGATCATCCTGTTCCAGTAATCATAGAATCCTAGAATGAGTCAGGGTAGGAAAGGACCACAAGTAGCAGCCAGTCCCAACCCCCACTGCCATGCCCAGGGACACCCTACCCTAGAGCAGGCTGCCCACAGCCTCTGCCAGCCTGGCCAAAAACACCTCCAAGGATGTGGATCCCCAACCACCTCCCTGGGCAACCCATTCCAGCCTCTCACCACTCTCCTGCTCAACAACTTCCTCCTCACCTCCTGCCTCAATCTCCCCACCTCCACCTTTGCTCCATTCCCCCCAGTCCTGTCACTCCCTGAGAGCCTCAAAAGGTCCTCCCCAGCTTTTTTTGCAGTCCCCCTGTCACCCAGTGATGAAGCCCACACCTCACCTTATCTTTGTAGGTGTCAGGCAGTGACTTGGCTGTCTCAGTGTCCTCAGGCAGGCTGATGTAGAAGCCCAGCACATCCCCCTGGCCATAGCCAGAAGAGTAGTGCTTGCCTATGGACTGGTGGAACTTGGTTCCCTTCTTGCTGCGCCAGGAGTAACTGAACTTGTCATAGCCCAGAGGTGCCTGGAGGTTCCCTGTGGACACAAAGATCCCTTGGTGAAGGTGCCAAGTGCAGCAGGAGCACCTTCAGGTGCTCCACTCCAGTTGTGACAAACCCCAACTCCCAATTACTGCAACCACAGTGGAGAATTGAGCCCAGTTCTGGAGCGCCCAACATAAGGCCATGGAGAGCTACAGGCTGGGGACAGAGCAGCCAGGCAGAGAAGGGCCTGGGGGTGCTGTTGGCAGCTGAACATGAGCCAGCAGTGTGCCCAGGTGGGCAGCAGAGCCAAAGGCATCCTGGGCTGGAACAGGAGCAGTGTGGCCAGCAGGAGCAGGGAGGTTCTTCTGCCCCTGTGCTCAGCACTGCTCAGGCCACACCTTGAGTGCTGTGTCCAGTTCTGGGCCCCTCCATTCAAGAGAGATGTTGAGGTGCTGGAAGGTGCACAGATAAGGGCAGCAAGGCTGGGGAGGGGCCTGGAGCACAGCCCCAAGAGGAGAGGCTGAGGGAACTGGGGGTGTGCAGCCTGCAGAAGAGGAGGCTCAGGGCAGAGCTCATTTCTCTCTGCAGCTCCCTGAAGGGAGGTTGTGGCCAGCTGGGGTTGGGCTCTGCTGCCAGGCAGGCAGGGACAGAAGGAGGGGACACAGGCTCAAGCTGTGCCAGGGCAGGTTCAGGTTGGATGTTAGGAGGAAGTTGTGCACAGAGAGAGTGATTGGCATTGGGATGGGCTGCAGGGAGGTGGTGGAGTCCCCATCCCTGGAGGTGTTCAAGAGGAGTCTCCATGAGGCACTCAGTGCCAGGGGTTAGTTAATCAGCTGGGTTTAGTTGCTAGGTTGGACTCAATGACCTCAGAGGTCTTTTCCAGCCTGCTTCATTCTGTGACCTGTTGGAGAGGGCCCAGAGGAGACCACCAAGATGATCAGAGGGCTGCAGCCCAGTTGGGACAGGCTGAGAGTGTTCAGCTTGGAGAAGAGAAGGCCTCAGGGAGACCTCAGAGCAGCTCTGCAGGAGAGCAGACCTGGGGAGGGACTTTGGGCAAGAGCTGGGAGTGCCAGGAGGAGGGACAACGGCTTGGAGCTGGGAGGAGGGGAGATGAGGAAGGAATTACTGGGAGTGAGGGTGGGGAGAGACTGGCACAGGTTGCCCACGGAGATTGTGGAGCACTGGGACAGGTTGCCCAAGGAGGTTGTGGAGCACTGGCACAGGTTGCTCAGGGAGGTTGGGGAGCACAGAATCACCGAATGTGATCTTTGATCACATTCGGTGATTCTGTGCTCCCCAACCTCCCTGGAGGTGTTCAGGACCAGGCTGGATGAGGCCCTGAACAACCTTTAGGTGTTGAGAACCAGGCTGGATGAGGCCCTGAGCACCCTGTGCTGGTAGGAGCTGTCCCTACCCATGGCAAAGAGGTTGGCACTGACCCAATCGTGAAGGTCCCTTCCAAGCCAACCCATTCTGCGTTGGGCAGGTCCCACCACTGAACAGCACGAAGGATTCACACATCCTGCCTGCCAAATTCCTTACCTAATGGCTGTGACCAGCCCAGCCTGGCAGCTGTGTCTGGTGGCATCTCATCCATGGAGATTTCAAAGTACCAAGCTCCTTTCCTCACCCCGTGTGAGGCTCGTACCATGGAGTAGCCTTTCTCACCCACCACAGTCAGCCTGTCATCGGAGATCTTCAGCTGAGGGGCTGGGAGAGAGGAGAGGAGATGATGGCAGCAGCTCCTGAGCTGAGTGCTGAGGAGTGGTCAACATCCAAGGGCAAGTGACCACGTTGGGATTGAACATCTGCACCTCCTAAGGTGATTACAGGACCCAGCAAAGGGCTGGCGAGAGGCAGCTGAGGGAGCTGGGGGTGTGCAGCCTGGAGAAGAGGAGGCTTGAGGGGAGACCTCCTTGCTCTCTGCAGCAACCTGAGAGGAGGCTGGAGCCAGGTAGGGGTTGGGTTGGGCTCTTCTCCCAAGGAAACAGAGAAAGGGTGAGAGGAAATAGTTGCACCAGGGGAGGTTTAGGTTGGACATGAGGAAGAATTTCTCTTCCAGCAGGGTTATCAGACCCTGGCACAGGCTCCCAGGGGAGGTGTTTGAATCACAGAATCACAGAATGGTTTAGGTTGGAAGGGAGCTCAAAGCTCAGCCAGTTCCAACCTCCCTGTGCCATAGGCAGGGACACCTCCCACTAGAATGGATCGCTCAAGGCCTCATCCAACCTGGCCTTGAACACTTTCAGAGAGGTTGTGGAGCACAGAATGCACCTCCAGGGAGCTTGTGGAGCACAGAAGCACCAAATGTGATTGAAGGTTTGGACTGGACAGAGGGGAGATTTAAATGGGATGTCAGGAGGAAGNGGAGGTGTCCCTGCCTATGGCACAGGGGGGTTGGAACCGGCTGAGCTCTGAGCTCCCTTCCAACTTAAACCATTCTATGATTATATGATTAGGAAAAAGTTTTTTCATGGAGAGAGTGGTCAGGGACTGGAATGAGCTGCCCAGGGAGGTCATAGAATCATAGAAGCAGTCAAGGTTGTTAGGGACCACCAGCTCCAGGAATCAGGGAATCAGTCAGAGGTGGAAGGGACCACAAGGATCAGCCAGCTCCAACCCCCCTGCCACGCCCAAGGACACCCTAGCCTAGAGCAGGCTGGACAGAATAGAATCCTAGAATCAGTCAGGGTTGGAAGGGAGCACAAGGATCAGTCAGGGTTGGAAGGGAGCACAAGGATCAGCCAGCTCCAACCCCCTTGCCATGCCCAGGGACACCCTAGCCTAGAGCAGGCTGCCCACAGCCTCATCCAGCCTGGCTGGCAGAGGTTGGCAGACACTCAGGGAGCTCTGTACCTCGGTCATGCAGGGCCAGGAGGACTCGTTCATAGAGGCAGGCTCTGTAGAGGTCCCCAGGAATAGGTTTCCCTGCCCAGCAGTCCAGCTCCAGCTTCTCTGGGTCAGGTGCATGTGGGTCAGGCTCAGCCAGGATGTAGCGGTAGCCGTCTTTGTTGAAGGGATGCTCCAGAGGGTAGCCATGGGGTGGCAAACGCTGAGCAGAGAACAAGGGGTCACTGCAAAACACAAAGCTGCAGCTTGGCATCTGCTGCTGGCTGCAGAGCACTCGGGTCAAAGCAGGAGGAGCTCTCAGAGGAGGACCTGTGGTGCTCCGCAGCCTGGGCACTGCCTCTGCTCCCAAGAGGCTGCGTGAAACCAGCACACAGCTGGAAACCAGCACACAGCTCATCAGCTCCAACTCATTTCTCATGCCGGGAGACCTCCCAGCAAGCTCCCAGAGCTACAGTGTGGCCCTCCAGAGCTCACAGCGTGGGATTTCATCCACGTCACCACCCCGAGGACACAGTCAGAGAATCACTGGCACCAAGAAGCACTGAAATTTTCATCCAGACAGCAAAACACACTTCAGGAGAGGGAAGAGGAGCAGCAGCCCAGGTCTTTCCCTTCAGCATCACCAAAGTCAGTGCCATGCCTGCAGAGCAAATCCTTTCCCCCTCCAGCACCCAAATTTTAACTCAGAAAAGCCCAGGAAAGGACAAGTTTTGTATCAAATGCCACCAAAATGATGGAATGGGTTGAGTTGGAAGGGACCTCAAAGCTCATCCAGCAACGGGCAGGGACACCTCCCACTAGCCCAGGTCGTTCAAGGCTTCATCCAACCTGCCCTTCAGCACCTCCAGGGAGGGGGCATCCACAGCCTCCCTGGGCAACCTGTTCCAGATGTTCATCACCAGCTCAGCTTCCCTCTCACCTCCTGGTTTTCTTGGCTGTCCCTGTGGTGCTTCCATCTTGCTGCTTGCGCTTCGCTCCCCGTCCCTTCCCGCTGCCTCCCGCGGCGATTCCCCCTGGCACACAGAGACCAGGGCATGTGAGAGAGCTGATGGCCAGAGACAGCCCCTGAGCATGGAATCTCCACAGGCAGAGAGGGGCAGGAGCAGCCAAACCAAAAGCACTTCCTGAGCTCAGCTCCCTCCTTCCACAATCAAGAGGTGAAGAAAGGTTACCGAAAGCAAAGCGCAGCAGGAGGCACAACTCCGCTGCAGCTCCCAGCCCCATTCAGAGTGGGAGCTAGGGGAGATTTCTCCACAAAACCAGCTCAGCTCCAGCTTTTTTCAGGTGGGAAGGAAGAACTTTTCCTGCCACCCAAAAGATCTCCAGACAGCAGCATTAAGATCCCCCTGCAAAGCAGGACGATTGCCCTTCACTTTCAGGGAGATTCCAGTCCCAGGTCAAATCCACCTCTGCAAAAAGCAGCAGGAAAAAACAATCCACAGGTGGACTTCATCCATGTCACCATCCCAAGGACACTGTCAGGAGAATCAGGGGCACCAATGAGCACTGAAATTTTCATCTAGACAGCAAAACACACTTCAGGAGAGCAGGAGCCCAGGTGTTTCTCTTCAGCATCACCAAAGCCAGTGCCACGCCTGCAGCGCAAATCCTTTCCTCTTCCAGCACCCAAGTTTCACTCAGAAAAGCCCAGGAGAGGACAAGTTTCATATCAAATACCACCAAAGTGATGGAATGGGTTGGTTTGGAAGGGACCTTTAAGATCATCCAGTTCCAACCTCCCTGCAACGGGCAGGGACACTTCCTTCTCCTAGCTCAGGCTGCTCAAGGTTTCCATCCAATCCATTCAGCTGCAGCTTGCATTTTGCCACCCTTCTCAAAGGAGATCCCTTGCTGCTTCACAAGGCATTCCACCAGCTGGAGAATGTTTAGGCACTGAAGATAAACACCTTCCCAAAGCACAGCCTGGGGAAACCACAGGCAGCTTTTAAACCACCAGTGGAAGGACCTCAAACCACTGGGGCAAGATTTGCACACACACATACAGAGACACAGCAGAGGAGAGTGGGTGGAGGCAATCCCAGGCACAAATCCAGGCTGGGCAGGGACTGGCTGGAGAGCAGCCCTGAGGAGAGGGACTTGAGGGTGCTGGTGGAGGAGAAGCTGAAGATGAGGCAGCAGTGTGCACTTGCAGGGCAGAAAGGCAAGCAGAGGCTGGGCTGCAGCAGGAGCAGTGTGGGCAGCAGACCCAGGGAGGTGATTCTGCCCCTCTGCTGTGCTCTGCTGAGAGCCCACCTGGAGTAGTGCATCCAGTGCTGGAGCCCCTGGGCCAAGAGGGATGTGGAGATGCTGGAGGTGTGCAGAGAAGGGCCCCGAGGATGCTGAGAGAGCTGCAGCAGCTCTGCTGTGAGCACAGCCTGAAAGAGTTGGGGCTGTGCAGGCTGCAGAAGAGGAGGCTCCCAGGGGACCTTCTGGTGGCCTTGCAGGATCTGAAGGGGGCTACAGAAAAGCTGGGGAGGGACTTTTGAGGCTGTCAGGGAGTGAGAGGAGTGGGGGGAATGGAGCAAAGGTGGAGGTGGGGAGACTGAGGCTGGAGGTGAGGAGGAAGTTGCTGAGCAGGAGAGTGGTGAGAGGCTGGAATGGGTTGCCCCTGCAGGGAGGTGTTTGGGGCCAGATCCGTGGGGGTGTTTTTGGCCAGGCTGGCAGAGGCTGTGGGCAGCCTGCTCTAGGGTAGGGTGTCCCTGGGCATGGCATTGGGGTTGGGACTGGCTGATCCTTGTGCTCCCTTCCAACCATGACTGCTACAGCCCTCTGATCATCTTGGTGGCTTCCTCTGGACTCTCTCCAGCAGTTCCATGTCCTTCAACTTAGTTGAAAGCAGCTTGCTGGAGCTGGCCACCAAGAAGGAAGGTTCCCAAGGAAGGAAAGTGAACCTCTGTCAACAGCAAGGGCCCTGAAGCTGACCTGGCTGTGTTCTGAACACAAAGCAGGACTGGGCAAAGACAGCTGAGGCCCAGCCCTCAGAGAACTTGCCATTTAAGTTGCCACTGGTGGACACGGTGTTGCTCTGCTTCTGGTTGTCATAGGCAGGGCCAATGTTGGCAAGATCCTGAAAGAGACCAAGAACAAAACCAAAAGCTGCTACGTGGACTTGGTCAAACCTACCCCAAGCCCACCCAGGAGCACTCCAGAACATCACTTGGCACAGCACAGCCTTGCCATGGCATCTGCTCAAGCTTGCCCATCCCCCAGCAGCCTTTCCCTCCAGCTCTGGTTACATACTTGGTCTACGAGTCCAAACTTGGGGTAGTCTTCTTCTGGATCTTTACTCCCCGGGTCTGGATGCTCCTTCACCAAGAACACATCTCTCTCTTTACACTAAAGCAGAGGAGGAGGTTAAGGCAGGGAGGGTAAGGTCAGCCCAAGCTCATTCCTGTTTGTAACACTGATAACAGCTGCATAAGCATCAGAACCTTCACCAGACCTCAGCACACATCAATGGCACAACTGCACCGTGCCACAGCCTGGCCTTGAGCACTTCCAGGGAGGCCTTAGAGCAGCTCTCCAGGAGAAAGGGAGCTACAGGAAAGCTGGGGAAGGGGCTTCTGACCAGGGCAGGGAGTGACAGGATGAGGGACAATGGCTCTGAGCTGGGAGAGGGGAGAGAGTGAAGATGAGGAAGAGATTCTTGAGAGTGAGGGTGGGGAGAGACTGGCCCAGGTTGTGGATGCGCCCTGCCTGGAGGTGTTCAAGGCCAGGCTGGATGAATCATAGAATCCTAGAATCAGTCAGGGTTGGAAGGGAGCACAAGGATCAGCCAGTCCCAACCCCAATGCCATGCCCAGGGACACCCTACCCTAGAGCAGGCTGCCCACAGCCTCTGCCAGCCTGGCCAGAAACACCTCCCTGCAGGGGCAACCCATTCCAGCCTCTCACCACTCTCCTGCTCAGCAACTTCCTCCTCACCTCCAGCCTCAATCTCCCCACCTCCAGCTTTGCTCCATTCCCCCCACTCCTCTCACTCCCTGACACCCTCAAAAGTCCCTCCCCAGCCTTTTTGTAGCCCCCTTCAGATCCTGGAAGGCTACAAGAAGGTCACCTGGGAGCCTCCTCTTCTGCAGCCTGCACAGCCCCAACTCTTTCAGGCTGTGCTCACAGCAGAGCTGCTGCAGCCCTCTCAGCATCCTCGGAGCCCTTCTCTGCACACCTCCAGCATCTCCACATCCCTCTTGGCCCAGGGGCTCCAGCACTGGATGCAGTCCTCCATGTGGGGTCTCACTAGGGCAGAGTAGAGGCTCTGAGCACCCTGTGCTGGTGGGAAGTGTCCCTGCCCATGGCAGGGGGGGTTGGGACTGGATGATCTTTGGTGTCCCTTCCAACCTGAACCATTCCAGGAATCCATGAAGCCATTTGCAGCAAAGCAAATGGAATTTCAGTCCCCAGACACTTACCATAGTTTTGACAATGTTATTAGGCCAGGTCATCTTCCCAGGTCTCTGCCTCGTTGTCATACACTCCCAGTACTTATCAATAAAGGGGATAATATCCTGTAAAGAAACAAAACAAAACAACTTGAGTCTGAACAGGATGGGTCTGGAAGTCTTTGTCTGAGCTTGCTCCTCACTCAAGTCAGAGCTTAGGTCAGGCAGGGATGGGATTTTTGGTAAGAGCCAAACCTTATCCTTTGAGAACATGGTTTTGGGGTGCTCATCCTGTGTCCTTGACTGCCAGGTCAGGTTGGCCAGAGCACTAAGGCACATTTCCTTCAGATCTTCAAAACAAAAGCAGAGCAGGAGGTAGAGCAGGGTCAAACCTGCACCCACGCAGACAGCCAAGGACTAAAGGCAGCTCCCACACTGTCTGCAAGTGGACAAGAAGACCTCTGAGGGTCCCTCCCAACCCAGTGCTATCAGGGAGTCACAGGGACTTCAGAGCTCATCTGCCCCTGCCATGCCCAGGGACACCTCTCAGCTACACAAAGCTGCTCAAGGCCTCATCCAGCCTGGCCTTGAACACTCCCAGGCAGGAGGCAGCCACAGCCTCCCTGGGCAGCCTGTGCCAGCCTCTCACCACCCTCAGAGTGGAGAGCCTCAGCTCCACTCTAACCCTGCTCTGCCTCAGCTCTAAACCATTCCCCCTTGGCCTGGCTCCAGACACCCTCAGGACAAGTCCACCTGCAGCCTTCCTGCAGGATCCCTTCAGGCACTGGCAGCAGCTCTAAGGTCCCCTTGGAGCCTTCTCTGCAGACTGCACCTCCCCAGCTCCCTCAGCCTGTGCTCACAGCAGAGCTGCTCCAGCCCTCAAATCACCTTTAGAACAGAATAGAAGAAGCCAAGTTGGAAGAGACTTCTGAGCTCACCCAGTCCAACCTAGCACCAATCCCTAGCCAATGGCACTCAGTGCCCATCCAGGCTTGTCCTGAACACCTCCAGGGATGGGGACTCCACCACCTCCCCTGCAGCCCATCCCAGTGCCAATCACTCTCTCTGCCAACAACTTCCTCCTAACATCCAGCCTGAACCTGCCCTGCCACAGCTTGAGCCTGTGTCCCCTCCTTCTGTCCCTGCCTGCCGGGCAGCAGTCCCCAACCCCAGCTGGCCACAACCTCCCTTCAGGGAGCTGCAGAGAGCAATGAGCTCTGCCCTGAGCCTCCTCTTCTGCAGGCTGCACACCCCCGGCTCCCTCAGCCTCTCCTTTTGGGGCTGTGCTCCAGGCCTCTCCCCAGCCTTGCCGCCCCTCTCTGGACACCTTCCAGCACCTCAACATCTCTCTGGAATTGAGTGGCCCAGAGCTGGACACAGCACTCAAGGTGTGTCCTGAGCAGCGCTGAGCACAGGGGCAGAAGAACCTCCCTGCTCCTGCTGGCCACACTGCTCCTGTTCCAGCCCAGGATGCCATTGGCCTTCTTGGCCACCTGGGCACACTGCTGGCTCCTGTTCAGATGCCAACAGCACCCCCAGGTCCCTCTCTGCCTGCCTGCTCTCTGCCACTCTGATCCCAGCCTGTATTGCTGCCTGAGGTTGTTGTGGCCAGAGTGTAGAACCCTGCACTTAGCCTTGTTAAATCTCATCCCATTGACCTCTGCCCACCCATCCAACCTTTGTGGCCTACTCTGGCCTCACTCCACCATCTCTGTGTCCTCCTTCTGCTGGAAACACCAGAACTGGACACAAACCCTCACAAGTCCTGGCCCAGCCTAGCAGCCCTCACTAAAAAGCAAGATCTTCACCATCTTAGCAACAGCAGCAAAACACCAAAATGCTTTTTTTCCCCCACAGAACCTTTCCCTTGACCTGAAGATAAAAACAGAGCCCCTGGGATCATCTTGCACAGCATTTGAGGTGTGTGCTTAAGCACTCACTTGCTTGTTTTCTCAGGAAATAGGTGTTCCCACTGTGGTGGCAAACGTTGCAGTGGAAGCTGTAGTTGGTCATGAAGGGCAGGCAGGAGCTGGAAAAGAGCAGAGTGACCTGTGAGGGCTGCTCTGTACTGCAGCAGGTTCAGAAAGGAACTGAGCTTCACCACAAGGAGTTGAGGAATTAACTCTTCCAGGTTAATAAATTTCATAGAACCCTCGAATCAGTCAGGGTTGGAAGGGACCACAAGGATCAACCAGTTCCAGTAATCACAGAATCATAGAATGAGTCAGGGTAGGAAGAGATCACAAGGATCAGCCAGCTCCAATAATCATAGGATCATAAAATCAGTCAGGGTCCTGCAGAGCTCACACTGCAAGCACAGGGTGGGGAGCAGCAGGATCCATCAATCCTTCTGGTTCACCTCTGCTCAGGTGCAGCCTGCACACACAACTGTGCTGAGGAGCTGCCAGCAGCCTGAGTGCTCCCCCTGAGAGCACAGGAGTGGTGCTGGAGGGTTCTGTTCTGACTGAGGAGCTCCTGTGCTGGAACAGGCACCTCAGCTGGACACCAGAGCCACAGAACCACAGAATCAGTCAGGGTTGGAAGGGACCACAAGGATCAGCCAGTCCCAACCTCCCTGCCATGCCCAGGGACACCCTACCCTAGAGCAGGCTGCCCACAGCCTCTGCCAGTCTGGCTGCAAACACCTCCAGGGATCTGGCCACAAACACCTCCCTGGGAACTCCTTCCAGGCTCTCACCACCCTCATGCTGAACAACTTCTTCCTACCATCCAGGCTGAATCTACCCATTTCTAGCTGTCTTCCATTCCACCAACTGACACCCTAAAAAATCCCTCCCCAGCTTTCTTGTAGCCCACTTAAGACACTGCAAAGTCCCAACAGGGTCCCCTCGGAGCCTTCTCCTCTCCCGACTGACTCCAGGTCCTTCTCCTAGGGAATCCACACTTCTAATTTCCCTTTCCCCCAGCTCCCAGGGGGGTGAAGCCCAGAGTTCAGCAGAGTTACACACGTGGTGTCAATGCCAAAGGTGTCTGCTGTGAACCACTTGGTGCAGATCCCACACTGCAGCTCGATCTCTCCCAGCTGCCTCCCGTTCTCCTCGTCCACGGAGCCTGCCTGAGCCTCCAGCACCTCCGAGCTGTCCCCAGCAGCCTCCTGCAAAGCAGAGCACAGAAACAAACTTGGGCTGGCTTAAAGGATGAAAGCAGACAGCAAAGAGATTTTTGTGCAACAACCTGGTGAGGCAGGAGAATGTTCCAGTGGGAGGTGTCCCTGCCTAGGGCACTGGAGGGGTTGGAACTGGCTGAGCTTTGAGGTCCCTTCCAACCTAAACCATTCTGTGATTCTGTGAGAATTTGAAGTAAACAAGTTTGATTGTTTGGTTTTTTTTTTCCCCTCCCTCCTAACACACAGCCTGAGCTGGGACTGTTTTGTAGACTCAGAACTGATCAGATGGGTAAGGATTTAATTTCCAAACCAACTCTTCAGAGAACTCAACCTGGAGCTGACAGGATGCAAACTCCTCCTCCTCCTCTGAACCACAGCAACAAGCTCAGAAGTTGCTTTTTGAACCTTCTCACCTTCTGTGTCTCCCTCTGACCTTGGCTTCAGCTTCTGGTGTTCAGACAACACCTCAGAATCACACAGCCACTGAATGTTAGGGGCTGGAAGGGACCTTGACAGATCATTCTAAAGACTTGGAGGAGGTCATAGAATCAGTCAGGGTTGGAAGGGATCACAAGGATCAGCCAGCTCCAAGAATCACAGAAGCAGTCAGGGCTGGAAGGGACCACAGGGATCATCTAGTTCCAGTAATCATAGAATCAGTTAGGGTAGGAAGAGACCACAAGGATCATCCAGCTCCAGTAATCATAGAATTACAGAATCACAGAAGCAGTCAGGGTTGGAAGAGACCACAAGGATCATCCAGCTCCAGGAATCATAGATGCAGTCAGGGTAGGAAGGGAACACAAGGATCAGCCAGTTCCAGTAATCATGGAATCATAGAACGAGTCAAGGTTGGAAGGGAGCACAAGGAGCAGCCAGTCCCAACCCCCCTGCCATGCCCAGGGACACCCTACCCTAGAGCAGGCTGCCCACAGCCTCTGCCAGCCTGGCCAAAAACACCTCCAGGGATCTGGCCCCAAACACCTCCCTGCAGGGGCAACCCATTCCAGCCTCTCACCACTCTCATGCTCAACAACTTCCTCCTCACTTCCACTCTCAATCTCCCCACCTCCAGCTTTGCTCCAGCCTTGGAAACCTGAGGATGTTTATTAGTCCTAACACCTCGGGCACTGCCAGAGACCTGTTTGCTGCATGTAAGACAGATCCTGGGATGAGACTGGGAGGTGGGGGGAAGAAGAAAAGAGTGGTTGGGAACCCCTCTTGGGCACTGTGATCTCTGGCAGGGCTGTGGTGCTTCTGCATTACCTTTTCACTGTCTATAGCTGCAAATATCTGTGACATATTATCAATATCTGCTTGGATATTGTGCTGAGCTGTGACTATAAAGCTTCATTCCTTAACTTCCAGCAGGCTGGGTCTAGCCTGGGCAATTTCAGAGTGTGTGGAGGGGGGTGGTGCAGGGAACTCCCAAACCACCACAGGCTGGGAAGTGGGGGGAAGGTGGTAGGGTGGTTGGGAACCCCTCTTGGGCACTGTGATCTCTGGCAGGGCTGTGGTGCTCCTGCATTAGCTTTTCACTGTCTATAGCTGCAAATATCTGTGATATATTGTAAATATCTGCCTGGATATTGTGCAAAGCTGTGACTATAAAGCTTCATTCCTTAACTTCCAGCTGGCTGGGTCTAACCTAGGCAATTTCAGAGTGAAGGGGGTGTGGGGGACTCCCAAACCACCACAGTCTCAAGAGGAGGGAGTTTCCCAGTCCACCACCCCCAGCTCTCACAGGATCCACCAGAAGGGCAGCTCTGCTGCAGGGAGCAATCCAGCCCTGATGCCCAGCAGGCAGGCAGCATCCCCACCAAAGGGCTGCACACACAGCACTGGGGGGGAGCTCTCTGCCCTCCACCTGTCCTCACACCACCAGACTGGGGCTCTCCCAGTGGGCCCCAGCTGCCCAAAGCCACCTACCAGAGGATCCTTTCCACTGGCTGACTCTGTCTCCAGAGCTGTGCTGACATCGACCAGGGCAGCATCTCCCCTGTGAGAGCAGAAATGAGTGTCTGAGAGGGGGTCCCCACCTCGGCTAGGGGGGGCCATAGCAGGGCTCAGCTTGGCCCTGCAGCCTGGTGTGGACTGGGGCAGCCTGGCATGGACTGGGGCAGCCTGGTCCCCAGATCTGCTATGGAACTGGGCAGCCTGGTCCAAGGACCTGGCAGGGGCTAAGGCAGCCTGGCCCTGGAGGTCGGAGTGGATTGGGGCAGCCTGGGATGAACTGGGGTAGTCTGGTGCGGACTGGGGCAGCCTGGTCCCAGGAGCTGGTGTGCACTGGGGGCAGCCTGGTCCCAGCCCCTGGTGTGCACTGGGGCAGCCTGGTCCCAGCCCCTGGTGTGCACTGGGGCAGACTGGTCCCAGCCCCTGGTGTGCACTGGGGCAGCCTGGCACTGACTGAGCCCTCCCGGCCAACACGGGCCGCAGACCCTGGGCATTGCCGGTGCCGGCGGGACAGAAGGACCCCCCCGGACCCTCCCTGTGCCTTCCCAGGAGAGAGGATCGGGGCCACCCCCCCCGGTACCCGCTCGGTTTCCATGGCAGAGGGATGCGGAGGGGACCTTAGGCCTGCGCGGGCTCGGCGGAGCGGCGGGCGGGGCGGATCGTACCCGGTGTCGGTGTCGGTAGCGGCCGGTTCGGGCGGGCCCGGGGGCTCGGCGGCAGGAGGATCCGGGGCGGGCTCGGCAGGCTCGGGGGCAGGAGCCGCGGCCCCGGGCACGGCCGCAGCCGGCGCCGCCGCCGCCATCTCCCCGCGGCGCCCTGCTCTCGCGAGAGGAGGCGGCGAGGCTCTCGCGAGACTGCCCCGCTTCAAACGGCGGCGCCCGGCGAGGGCGAGCGGAGGAGTGGCGCCACCTGCCGGCGGCCAACGGGAACAGCAGGCGGCGCCGCCCTGCTCGGCCGTGACGTCACTCTACTAGGCTGTGACATCACCCTGCTCGACCATGATGCCACCCTGCTCAGCCATGATGTCACCCCGCTCAGCCATGACGTCACCCTGATCGGCTGTGACATCACCCTGCTTGGCTGTGATGTCACCCTGCTCAGCCGTGACATCACCCTGCTCGGCCGTGACATCACCCTGCTCGGCCGTGACATCACCCTGCTTGGCTGTGACGTCACCCTGCTCAGCCATAGCGTCATCCTGCTTGGCTGTGACGTCACCCTGCTCGGCCATGATGCCACCCTGCTAGGCTGTGACATCACCCTGCTCAGCCCTGATGTCACCTTGTTCAGCCACGACGTCACCCTGCTCAGCCGTGACATCAACCTGCTCGGCCGTGACGCTGACCTGCTCAGCCATGACGTCACCCTGCTCAGCCAAGCCATGACCCTGCTCGGCCATGACATCACCCTGCTCAGCCCTGGTGTCACCTTGTTCAGCCAAGACGTCACCATGTTCAGCCGGGACGTCACCCCGGTTCACCGTGGTGTCACCCTGCCAAAGCCTGGAGCCCAGTGCCCAGCGGGGCCGAAGGATGCAGCTCCCTTGGGCTCCCCTCTGATAGCGACCCTGTGGCAGAGCATCCTGCGGGAAGACTGAGCTCGTTTCCCCGCCCCTAACAATGCAGGAAGCACCTCCCCAGCCTGTGCTCTGCGAAAGCCTCTTGCTGGGAGGGCTGGTGGAGGCGGAGGACCTCCCTGCTAGACTCCTCACACCTCGGTGATCCGCGCACAGCTGTGCCGGGGGGTAACGCCTGGCCATNGCATCAGGTCCCCTCCAAGGCTGCTCCTTGGGCAAGGCACATCCAAAGCTGGTGTCCAGCTGGCGTCACCCCCCCTGCACCCAGCGGTACAGGCACTGCTGTCCTGTGCCCTTGCAGGGAGAAGGAGAACCCGAGAGGGGTGGAAAGTCCTTGCCTGGATGGGGCTGGGGGAGTGACAGGGGCGATCCAAGGGTACCACAGGTCCTGGTTCCCTTCTTCAAGAAGTAGGACAGGACCACCGCGG
>VWZI01018141.1:31206-48868 GCA_013396835.1 Psilopogon haemacephalus | reverse complement strand
TGGCTTGGGAGGGCCCCACAAGGGTCGAGGGGGGTGTGGGGGGTTTGTGTGTGCCCCACAGGACCCGGGACGAGCGATGGGGGGGCCTGGGGTGCTGCTGGGTCACCCCAGGTGCCTGCAGGCTGTCCTGTTTCTTACGGAAATCTCCCTGCCCCACAGGGACGTGGAGGTCTCTTGCGGGGACCTTTGTGCCGCACAGGGGTAGGGGACACCGCTGGGGCAACGCCCCCCCCGTGTCGCATGGTGACCCGCAGAGGTGTGATGATCTGGCGTGGGAGCGCTTCTGCCCCCTCCCCCCAAAACCCCGTGGGGTGACCCCGCTGTTCTCCAGCCCCTCCACCAGCATCGTTCATTGCCCATCTCTGGGCACCCTCCAGCAGCTCCTTCCACCGGAGAGCCAAACCAGGCTGGGGTACGGCTGCCGCGGGGGGTTTGCTGCGTGACCGCTTGGCAGAGCCCAGGAGCAGACAGTTCCACCTGGCAGGGGCCGGTTTCAGTGCTGTCAGCAGGGCAGCCGAGCTGGGAGGCTTCTCCTCTTTTAACACCCAACGCCGGCTCTTGGCCTCACCCCTGCTCCTTTGAACGTAAACACACCGGGGACGGAGCGGCGGAACCCCGCAGCGGTGGCTTGGGAGGGGCTTTGCCTGGCAGTCAGCAGCCCTGTGATGTGGTTTGAGTCACCTTCCTCCTCTTGTTTCACACGGGCAGACCCAGGTGTTGACACGGGTTTGGCCGAAGCCCGGGAGCGGCGTCGTGGCTCCCGATGAAGCTGTCGCCGCCGTTGCCGCCGCTCGCAGAGCCTCAATTACGGCGCGGCTGTCATTAAGGTTGTGTCAAGGGCTGTGGTGTTTACACCGCGGAGCAGCAGGGTGCCCTCAGCCAGCAGAGTTCAGGGAGTCAGGATCACAGGCTTACACAGCATGTTAGGGGTTGGAAGGGACCCAAGGAGCTCATCCAGTCCAACCCCCCTGCCAAGAGCAGGAGCATCCAGTCTAGCTCAGCTCACACAGGGACGCATCCAGACAGGCCTGGAAAGGTTCCAGACAAGGAGACTCCACAACCTCTCTGAGTAGCCTGTGCCAGCGCTCTGGGACCCTTCCAGTCAAGAAGTCAAGAAGAAGCTCTGCTTATTTTCTCCCTAGGATAGGCCAAGGAGCAATGGATGGAAGCTGCAGCACAGGAGGTTCCTTCCAACCTAAACCATTCTATGATTCTATGGTTCAGGGAGTCAGGATCACAGGCTTACACAGGATGTTAGGGGTTGGAAGGGACCCAAGGAGATGTAGTCCAAGTCCCTTGCCAGAGCAGGAGCATCCAATCTAGCTCAGCTCACACAGGAACACATCCAGACAGAGTCTGGAAAGGCTCCAGACAAGGAGACTCCACAGCCTCTCTGGGCAGCTTGTGCCAGCACTCTGAGAGCCTTACAGTAAAGAAATTCCCCCTTGTGTTGAGCTGGAATCATAGAATCATAAAATGGTTTAGGTTGGAAGGAACCTCCTGTGCTGCAGCTTCCATCCATTGCTCCTTGGCCTATCCCAGGGAGCAAGTGAGCAGAGCTTCTTCTTGACTTCTTGACTGAACTTCTCCTTGCTGGGAAGAAATTGTTCCTAATATCCAACCTGAACCTCCCCTTGCTCAGAAGAAATTGTTCCAGATACCCAACCTGAACCTCCTCTTGCTCAGAAGAAATTGTTCCTCATATCCAACCTGAACCTCCCCTTGCTCAGAAGAAATTGTTCCTCATATCCAACCTGAACTATGTGCTGAAAAGTCTGGGGCAGCATTTCAGAGGAGGGACAAGGATTTGTCTGTAAGCAACAGAGCTGATGAGCAGCTGAGGCTCCTGGGGCTGTTTAGTCTGGAGAAAAAGAGGCTGAGTGTAGACCTCATTGCTCTACAGCTCCCTGAAAGGAGGTTGCACTGAGGTGGGGGTTTGGTTTCTTCTCCCTAGGATCAGGTGATAGAAAGAGAGGAAATTGCCTGAAATTGTGCCAGGGGAGGGTCAGGTTGGAGATGAGGAAAAATTCCTTTGCGGCAAGAGTGGTCAGGGATTGGCACAGGCTCTTTCTTTATTCTGTGCTGTTTCTGGTTTTCTGGATCCTGTTTCTTTATTCTGTGCTGTTTCTGAGTCCTGTTTCTTTCTTCTGTGCTGTGTTTCTGTGTTTCTGGGTCCTGTTTCTTTCTTCTGTGCTGTGTTTCAGTTTTTCTGGGTATTGTTTTTTTATTCCGTGCTGTGTTTCTTCTTTTTTTTTTTTTTCTGGATCCTGTTTCTTTATTCTCTGCTGGAGTCCCCATCTCTGGAGGTGCTCAAGAAACCTGTGGCCGTGGCACTTTGGGACATGGTTTAGTGGCCGTGGTGGTGTTGGGTTGAAGGTTGGAGTGGATGATCTTAGAGGCTTTCCCAACCCAATCAGTGGTTCCGTGAATCTATGAATGTCCTTCTTGCCCCAGCTGTAGAGGTGAGTGGAAAGCCCCAGACGCTTGGCTCGGCTCTGGGAGGGTTGATTAGGGGTTCCTTGGCTTAAGAGGCATTAAGATAGGGACTGGGAAGGAGCTGGAATGAATGGTATGAGGGCGTGGGGCTGTGAGCAGGCCCTGGAACCAGTGTCAGCTCTGAGGCTGCTTCTTTTACACCCACTTCAAAGTCCTCTGTGAATTTCAGGAAACCAGATAAAAGAAAGGAAAAGAGTGGCTGAGCTGAAATTGGGGAATTCCGTGTTGTGTGCCTTTTTTCCTGGGCCCTGTTTCTTTATTCTGTGCTGAGTTTCTGTTTTCCTGGGTCCTCTTTCTTTCTTCTGTGCTGTGTTTCTGTTTTTCTGGACCCTCTTTCTTTTATTCCGTGCTGCCTTTCTGTTTTTCTGGACCCTCTTTCTTTTATTCTGTGCTGTCTTTCTGCTTTTCTGGGTCCTGTTTCTTCCCTGCTGTGTTTCTGGCTTTTTGGGGTCCTCTTTCTTTTACTCTGTGCTGTGTTTCTTCCCCTACCCCTTAAACCTTCCTGCTCTGACTTATAAAACAAATTCTGTTTACGATGAGAAAATTTTTCCTTTGGCACAATCAGAAAATGTTTCCTTTGGCACCTGAGGTCGTGTGACCATGACGTAGCTGTAAGATTAAAAGCTTTTATTTTTTCCCCCCTCTTTGTTTGCTTTTGACACTCCAGGTTTACTCAGGTTTCAAAACAGCAGCACCTTCTGTGGTTCTAAATCACCTTCCCCCTGCAGTGCCCTCCCTCCCAAGCACTGGTTTGTAAACCCCAACCTCCTTGACCCCTGCAGGTGGTACAAGCTCCGCTCCAAGCCGGGCAAAAAGGAAAAGGAGAGAGGGGAGATCGAGGTGGACATCCAGTTCATGAGGAGCAACCTGACTGCCAGCATGTTTGATCTGTCTGCCAAGGACAAGTCTCGCTCTGCTTTTGGCAAGCTGAAGGACAAGCTGAAGGGGAAGAGGGGCAGTGGCTTTTCTGACACGGCCTCGGCCATCGTCCCCAGCAGCACTCACTCCTCCGGTGACAGCGACGAGGAGGCGGTCGAGAGGGAAAAGAAGAAATCCAAGCTCAAAAGTTTGTTCTCCAAACCTGGCCTGCAGAAGAACTCCCTCTCCCAGTCCATGTCAGTCCTGCCCACGCAGCAGCCTGTGACCCAGAGGGTTCTGCTCAGACCCAGTGACTTCCAGTCGCAGTGGGACGATGAGGAGTCCGAGACCTCTCCTGCCTCAGACAGTGAGTGCTGGCACTTGGGGGAGCACAGAGCCTCTCGCCAAGGGTTTGCTTACACTGCTTTAAATTCTTCTTGCTGAGTGGAGTCTGGAGGAGGTCACTTCTGTCAGTGGTGGTGGGTTCACATATCAGGCACTCACAGCCAAGCTTGCCTCGGGGAGGAGTAGTACAGAAACTGTGCAAGCAGTGTCTGCACGTGGTGGTGCAGCTTCATGATGTGGCCTGTGGTAGCTTTAGGTGACTAAGTGGCATGTGTGATCTGCTCTGCTGAGAGCTGGCAGTGGGAGGGGTCCCTGAGAAGACAAGGCTCAGGGGTGACCTCATTGCTGTCTACAACTACCTGCAGGGAGGTTGTAGCCAGGTGGGGTTGGGCTCTTCTGCCAGGCAACCAGCAACAGAAGGAGGGGACACAGTCTCCAGTTGTGCCAGGAGAGGTTCAGGCTGGATGTTAGGAGGAAGTTCTGCACAGAGAGAATGATTGGCATTGGAATGGGCTGCCTGGGGAGGTGGTGGAGTCCCCATCCCTGGAGGTGTTCAAGACAAGCCTGGATGGGCACTGAGTGCCATGGGCTAGGGCTGGGGGATAGGTTGGACTGGATGATCTTGGAGGTCTCTTCCAACCTGGCTAATTCTAGGGCCCTGTCCTGGCTGCAAGGAAGAACTCTGCCACCCACCCAGTGCCATGGAAGATACCCAGGGACAGCACAGGAGCCCCCTGTGATGCTCTACCCTCAGCCCAAGCAACAGTTGCTCAAGGAGCATCATTTCAGCCCAAATCCCTGCTGGGTGGGGAGGGAGCCCAGAGCTGGGTGGGATGGGCATGGGGCCAGGTGCTGGGTGCTGGTTGTACTGGATGAGCTTGGAGGTCTCTTCAAACCTGCCTGATTTTATGAAGCTTTGAAAGGGGCTGCTGTAGTCAGGGTAGGTTTAGTTTGGACATTAGGAAAAAGTTTGTCATGGAGAGAGTGGTCAGGGACTGGAATGAGCTGCCCAGGGGGGATGGTGGAGTCACCAACCCTGGACATGTTTAAGGGTTGTTTGGATGTGATGCTTGGGGATATGGTTTAAGGTGAATCCTGTAGAGTAGGGTTCTAGGTTGGGCTTGGTGCTCCTGAGGGGCTTTGGCTACCTGCATGTTGCTTTGTGTTTGTGATGTTTCTGTTGCTGCAGTCTGCTGATGACTGTGTGAAGCACTGAGGTGACAGCCTCAGAGGAGAAGTTGTTCTTGAATTTCTCCTTGTTTGTTTCTTTTCTCCAGAAGCCTTTGGAAATGCCCTGGAAGGGAAATCCTCTCCTTCTCCTGTGCTTAAATCTCGTAAACCAGCAACTTTGGACAGGCACCTAAACCAAGTGGCCACTAACCACCCCAAGAAGGAAGGGCTCTCTCTGTTCAGTGGCCTTAAATCCAAAAATGATCCAGTGTCCAAGTCTAGTCTGTGTATCAACGGCAGCCACGTTTACATGGAAGAGAGCAGGACCAAGGATAACACTCCAGCCTCTTCCCCCTCTCCTCACAACTTCAGGAGGAAGCAGCTCTTTGCATCAGAGGAGAATCTGGCTTCCAGATCTGCTAGACCACCTGAAGAGGTGGGAAGAACATCTCCTAGTCATGCTTTCTCTGGGTCTGCATCCTTGGAGACCTTCAAATCCATGACCTTGCCATCGTACAAATTGCTTAGCAGCGAAGAGCACCTCGAACCCAGCCTTCCTCCAAGTGTGGAGGTCGTTAGAGAGCCCAAAAAAACAGAGCACAAAAAGTCTGCTTTGCTCTCTCTAGTCACTGGAAAGAAGGATGGAGTGAAGGGCAGTGATGCTGAGAATGTCCCTGACAGGACCTCGCAGGATGAGGCAAACAAAGCTCCAGAAGAGAAGAGTGAGCAAGAGAGCAAACACCTCGAACCTGCAGCAGATGGAAGCAGAGGGAGTCCTTCAGGAGACAGCCCCCATGCAGAAGATGCCTGTGCAAAGAAGCAGCCACTCAACCCTTTTGAGGAAGAACAGAGGCCTGAGAATCCTCCTGCACCGGCAAAGACCAAAGCTGTCAAGCCCAGGTCAGTCATAGGTGACGCAGCTGGTGCCAAGCAGTGGTGGTGGCAGGTTCTAACTTCTAACTGGGCTGCTTCCTCCTGCCAAGCAGCTTCTTGGCTTGGCATCCTGTGTGGGTCCGAGGGGCTTTGGTAACAGATGAGAGCTGTTGGCTGCTTTGATGACAAATAACACCTCTGAGTTCTTTTTCTTGGCATGAAAAACAGATGGGCAGAGCTTGGGGAGGGGATCCCGAGAAGTGACACTGGGACAGTGACTCTCTGGGTGCAGATGCTGCCAGGAGTGGGTTTGGTTTTGTTTTTCTTGCTGGGTCTCCTGCATAACACTAACTTCTGCCTGAACCCAGGGTGTGAGATGCCAGTCCTAACAGCTCCTGTTTGATCTCTCCTCTCTGTTTGGCTGTGGTCTTCAAAAGTGGTCGTTTTGGAGCCCTCCTGCTTTTGGCACTGGTGACAGGGGAGGTGAAGGAGAGCTGGGTGAATTTGTCCAGCAGGCTTTTTTTGGATACTCTGCTCTTTTTTTTTTTTTTGTTGGTGTCCTTCAGATATATATAAAACAAGAGGTTTTATGTTTTTATATATATATATATATGGGTGTGTCCTACTAATAAGTCTACCTTTTGTGTCTGTCTCTAACTCCTCCTTTCCTCTGCTTCCTCCTGTTTAAAACATCTTGCATCGTGATACTAATCCAGTGGCTTGGGGTGCAGAAGGTGACAGTGCTTAAAGGCAGCCACCTCAGGGACCTACCTGTGTGAGCTCCAGAGCAGAAGTCTTGTGACACAGCTGCAGTGCTCTGTCAAGACAGAGCATAAAAGCCTGCTGGGAAGGCTCCGAGGTCTGGTGCAAGTCTTAATTCATCTCCAGTTGTTAGAAGCTGGTGGAGCCTGGTGCTAACAGCTTGTCTGTTGCTGCCTGCTGTTGCAGTCACAAGTGACATGCGAGTTTTTTGTCCCTTTTTGCAGACTGGGCCTGCCTGCAGAGGAGGAAACCAAAGCCACACTTCCTACTCTTGCACCTGAATCCCTTCCTGCTTTTCTTTCTGGACCCTCTCTCAGGAGTGGCAACAATCCTTTTGTTCCTAAAACAGGGCAGAGAGCCCAAGGGCCAGACCCTGAGAACAGGCCTGGGGCTGCTTCATCTCTCACCTCTCCTCCTCCTCCTCCTCTTGCTGCAGAGCTTTTCAGTGGCAAGAATCCCTTCGCCCTGGAGTGGGGCAGGGCAGCCTCAGCCCCGCATCCTGAAGGTGTTGCTCATTTCCCTTCATCCCAGCATCTTGCAAGCCCTGTTCCCAGAGCATCTCCTCCTGGGCAGGTCACTGGTAGCACAAATAATCCTTTTGCTTCTGGATGGGGGCAGAGTTCGTGGGGCCAGGGGCCAGCTTCCCAAGGTGTGCCAGCTTCCCAGGCTGGGCCAGCTTCTGGCCCCTCTGAGTGTCACTTTAATGGCAACAATCCCTTCGTATCCGAGCTTGGGTGGGAAGCAGATGTGGCAGGTTTCAAAGCTGCTGCTAGTTCTCCCCCTCTCTGCCTTGCTGGTGCTGAAGGCTGTTCCCCAGAGCTCCCTGTTGAGCTGGAGCACTCTGGTCGTGGGGCTGCAGGGAGCAAGGCAGGTGTGGCTTTAACTGGTGGTGGTGTCAAAGCTGCACCAAACCCTCTGGGCGCTTCCTCTGACAGCTCTGCTCTGGCTCCAGAGAAGCAGGTTGAGACTTCTTTGGAAAGAAGCAAGCCAGGCAGCAGGCAGTCTGTGTCCTTTCTCCTTGATGGGTCAGAAGGGGTTGCTTCAGGCAGGCAGGAAGGTGCAAAACAGGACTTGGATTTCAGTGAAATGTTACTTAAGGGTTCAGGTGTGACAGGAGAGGGAGCAGGGTTTGCTCCAAGGCTGGGACCAGGGTGCTACCCATCAGCAAAACTCTCTAGTGACAGGGTAGGTCCCATCCAGAGCTGTGAGACTGCTCTCCAGGCTGGTGTAAGTGCTGGACCCTCTGTGAAGGATGGGGAACACTTTGGCTCTCCCTCCAAGTGCAGCAGCAGCCTCTCACCGGGGATTGGTGCTGAACAGCTGCCTTCCCCTGACAGCAGGCTGGAAGACGAGCAGGAGAGCTTTGGTGGAAAGAGGGGAGAAGGATATGCACCCAGAGAAGCTCCACTTGATACAGGTGACTCATTTTCTCCAGCAGCACCTGTCAAACCAACCCTGGGAGCTTGTGGGCTGTCACCTCAGCAAGCTGAGGTCAGGAGGGCTGGCAGTGAGGTGCCCAAGCCAGCCCCACACTTGTCTGTCACACCGAAGTGCCTGCCAGCTTCTCAGGCTGCTGAGCTGAGTGCTGCAGTGCCTTCTTCAGGCCGTGGTGTGAAACCTGCTGCTGGGCCCCAGTCACCCAATGGCAGAGCCTCAGCTGCTGCTGAGTGCCTCCCCCAGAGCAGCTCCTCAGTGTCTGGCACTCCACCAGCGGCACTCAGAGACCACAGCAGTAGCAGGCACTCCAAAACTGAGGCTGAGGATGATGTAGTTGATTGTCTCCTGAAGCTGAAACCTGCTGTCCCCCTAGGTGGGGAGCGTGGCCTGAAGCTGGCCAGCCTCCCTGTTATTCTGGAGGGAGGCTCTGATGATGAGCTGCTGGGTGACTGTCAGGAGACCCCAGGGCTTGCTGCAGGTGAGCCAAACCTTTCAGAGGTAGGGAAGCAGCCCCTAGGTGCAGTGCCTTTGCATGAAGACCTGCACCAGCGCTCCAGCAGCTTTGTTGCAGCCCTAATAACCTCAGCTGATCTGGGAGGAGGAGGAGGAGGAAGTGCTGCTGGTGCCTGTGAGCCAAGCAGATCACCAGAGCTGCCTGCCAGAGTGGGTGTTGGCAGTGCCAAGAAGCAGGGAGCTGAGTCAGGCTCAGGTGTGATGGACCAGGACACTCCTTTGGAGGAACAAGAGCTGAAAGGAAGTGCAGGTGCTGAGCGAGACTTCTCTGAGCCTTCTGTTTCCTCTTCCTCCCTCTCCAGTCCTCCCCAGCCCTGCTTTTCCTCTCCCCCTCTCCCTTGTGACACCCCAAATGATAGAGCAGAGTCTCCGAAAAAGCCACCAGCCGAGGGCTCCGCAGATAAAGCAGGAAATTGTGGCAAGAAGAAGCTTCTTCAGGCCTGGGTTTCACCCTCTGACATATGCCCTAACCTAAGCCAACAGAGTGGTGAAACCTTGGCTCCTAAGCACAGGTGAGAGAACGTGGGCAAGGCACAGCAAGTGCCTGGCTGCTGATGTCAGCCTTGCTTTTTCCCCTTCCTGTCGGCACAGATCTGTCTCTCCCTCAGGAATTTGCAGCACCTGGCATGGTACAGCCTTGACAGCCTTGATTTGGTAGGGCTTGGGTCCTCTGGTGCCAGGGCAGGGTTGTTGCTGGCAGCAAATAAACCTCCTTGGCTGCAGAGGAGGCCCAGAGCACTGGTGGGGAGCTGCCCTTCATCACAGCACTCCCTCTGAGCAGAAGCCTGAGGGGAAGCTTGGTCACAGTTCAGCAGCTGGAGTCATTTGATCAAGAACTGGGCCAATGGGCTGGGATTGATCCAGTTTGCAGGAGTGGGAGAGTGGGCACAGGAAGCCTCATACCAGTGTATGTGTATACCACTGAGGATGCTTCCTTGGCTGAGCTGGGTCACAGTTCAGCAGCTGGATTAAAAACTGGGCAAATGAGCTGAGATTTGTCCAGTTTGCAGTAGGAGAATGGGCACAGGAGGCCTCATACACTGGGATGCTTCCTTTCCTGGCTGAGCTGGGGTGCTGAGCCTCAGTGGCTCACAGTTTAAGCCTCTCCTAGAGCTCAGGGCTGCTTCCTAGAGCTGTCTCCAGCTCCTCTTTGGCTACTGATAGCCAAGGAACGGTTCCACTGATCTGCCAGCCCTCAGTACTCCACCTGCAGAGCTCTGTCTAGGATCTGGAGTGCTTCTGGGTTGGAATTTTCTGAAGAACCAAGTGAAAATTTCTTGCTGTATTAAAATTAGCAGTGGAAACCCTGCTCGAGCAGATGGAGTAGTGTAAGTTTCAGAGCAGAAAAGGCAGGATTCAGGCTTGTCCCAGGAGGGGTAGAAGCATTTGAGATGTTGCAAGGGGAGAAATGTGGTGGTGTTGGGAAGGTCAGGCTCAGCCAGCAGAGTAACTGTGGCTGTTGTTCTGCCTTCTCCTGCAGGCTCTGGCTTTTCCCCTTGTGATGTAACCCTCAGGTTGCTGCTGCTTTATCTCCAGTGCCTGCAGTTGTGAAAGATAGCAGAGGACTGGAGCATACTTGTCAACACCCTAGGGCTCAGACAGAAGTGCCTCATCTTCCCAGAGCTCTTATCTCTGGGGATGGAGCAGGGCAGGAATTTTCCCCAGCTGCTGTATTTGCTTTTGAGTCTGGAAGATCTGTGTGGTGCTGCAGCTGCCCCAACAACAGGAGCTTGTTTTCGTGTTGCAGGCTCCATCCTGTGAAGCCCATGAATGCCACAGCAAACAAGCCCCAGACTAAAACCCTGAATGTCATCAGCACCATGAATGAAAAGCTGCTGGAGATGAACATGAAGGTACAGAGGAATGGGGCACTCGAAACCAGAGCTTGGGCAGTAAACCCAGCAGAGTCCCTGTGGGGTTTGTCTGAGCTCCTGTCTTTATCCTGAGCAGAAAAGGAAGAATCAGAATCATAGAATTATAGAATCAGTCAGGGTTGGAAGGGAGCACAAGGATCAGCCAGTCCCAACCCCCCTGCCATGCCCAGGGACACCCTACCCTAGAGAAGGCTGCCTACAGCCTCTGCCAGCCTGGCCAAAAACACCTCCAGGGATCTGGCCCCAAACACCTCCCTGCAGGGGCAACCCATTCCAGGCTCTCCCCACTCTCATGCTCAAAAACTTCCTCCTCACATCCAATCTGAATCTCCCCACCTCCAGCTTTGCTCCATTCCTCCCATGGGATGTGTGTGAGCCATGATGTGGCAGTGACAGCAGCAGTGGGTGACTCTGTGTGGTGCTGCCTCTGAAGATGGTCCAGGCTGGGTTTGCTCATGGCCCAAAAGGTCCTTTGAGACAGAAAATCACAGAATGGGAAGGGGCCTCCAGGGATCATCCCCTCCAACCCCCTTACCAAAGCATTCACTCAGGGCAGGGCACGCAGGAATGCATCCAGGTGAGTTTTGAAAGTCTCCAGACAAGGAGACTCCACGAACCTCTCTGGGCAGCCTGCTTCCAGGGCTGCAGCACCCTCACACCAAACAAGTTTCTCCTTAGGTTGAGGCAGAACCTCCTGGGCTCCAGCTGGTCCTCATTGTTCCTTGTCCTGTTGCTGGGCACCGCTGGAAAGAGCCTGGCATCTTCTTGACACCCATCCCTCAGATAGATCCCTCAGACAGATCCCTTCTCAGCCTTCTCCTCTCCAGACTAATCAGCCCCAGGGCTCTCAGTCATTTGGAGCAGGAATCTTGCTTGGCCTGGCCCAGCTCCCATTCTTCTGCTCTGCTGAAGTGCTCAAGTCTCTGTGCTGACCTTGTTTGTTTGTTTTTTTTTTCCCTTCTGCCTCAGAAATATGAGCCCTCAGACCCTGCCTATGCTTATGCTCAGCTGACACACGATGAGCTGATCCAGCTGGTCCTGAAACAGAAGGATACAATTACCAGGAAAGATCTCCAGGTGCGGGAGCTGGAAGACTACATCGATAACCTCCTTGTCAGGGTCATGGAGGAGACCCCAAACATTCTGCGTGTCTCCACCTCTGGAAACAAAAAAGCTGGCAAGATGTGAAAGCTTCTGAGGGGCTCTTGGTTGGACAAAGGACTGAATTCCTGCTGCTGGAGTCAGGTTAATTAAGGAGATGATGTGAAGTAGGTGGTTACAGGTTGTGCTGCCCACGGAAGATGACCTCTTTCCCTCTTTCTGCCTCGAGCAACTCTCTGATTAGGAGTTCCAGCAGCTCTCTCCCATGGAGTCCAGAATTGGAATCAACTTATTTATTGGTTTGATCCTTCCCATTGTTTGGGAAGGTTTTGTTCAGGCCTCTAATCCAAAGGCAGGTGGCTGAAGGCTTTTTGATGTGCTTTGCTTGCCGGCAAGGCACTGATGACCCTTCCTCCAGATGGGTTTTTAGTGCTGGTTTTATTTTGTAGCAGCTCTGACAGATCAATCTCTCTCCATTCCAGACCTTATGTTGTAGTGCAATATGAAATCTGCTGCAGTAGAGCTTGAGGGGTTTGATTGTCTTTCAAAAAACCAAAAAAAACCCAACCAACCAACAGCTGGAGAAGTCCAAAGAGGAGTGGCCAGAGCAGGGCTGTGTTTTAAAAGTAAATGATGCCCTAAAAGTTGAATCTGAGCTAAACCTTAGGTTGGAAAGAAGGAAGCAAAACTCAGTTTGTCTCCTGAAGTCCATATTGTCTCCAAGCTGCTCTCCAGGGGGCAGGCTTACAGGGGGGATGGATGTAGGAAGCACTGAGATGCCTTGGTAGATTTGCCTGCCATAGGAAAGGTGGTGAGGAGTCTTAAATCAGAAGCTGTTCTCTTGTGGGCTTCAAATTCCTGATCCAAAAAGGTCCTTCAGAGGAAGGAGATGGAGCTGCACCCAGGTTCTGTGGTCTCCAGTGGGTGTGGATTTCACAGTGCACTTGCCTGGCCTTTGTCTCTTGCTGTAGGGGGGGTTCTGGGGTGATTTGTACACCACTGCAGCTTATTACATCTGAATACCCTGGATTTTGGAGCTGGCCTTACCTTGGAATGGCCTCCAGAGGGGATCAGTCTCACAACCTTCTCTTTCCGGTGTTCTTTAATGAGGCCAAGTGAGGAACCAAATCACCCTCCCTTGGGGACAGGAGCCATCACTGTGCTCAGATCTGCTTTTTCGTTGTGACTTGCTGCTCAGAATGGAGGGGAAAATCTCCTGTAGCTGAGAGGGTGAATCTGAAGAAGGATCTGAGTGTATCAGCTGGCAGGGTGCTGGTTTTGCTGGGCAATTGGCAGCTCCATCTCCTTCCTTCATGTCTGGCTGCTTGGTTTTCTTTGTGAATGGCCTCCAGAGGGGATCAGTCTTACAACCTTCTCTTTCCTGTGTTCCTTAGTGAGGCCAAGTGAGGAACCAAATCACCCTCCCCTGAGGACAGCAGCAGTCACTGTGCTCAGATCTGTTTTTTTTTCTGTGACTTGCTGCTCAGAACTGAGGGGAAAATCTCCTGTAGCTGAGAAGGTGAATCTGAAAAAGGATCTGAATGTATCAGCTGGCAGGGTGCTGGTTTTGCTGGGCAATTGGCAGCTCCATCTCCTTCCTTCATGTCTGGCTGCTTGGTTTTCTTTGTGACTTGCTGCTCAGAACAGAGGGAGAAATCTGCTGTAGCTGAGAGAGTGAATCTGAAGAAGGATCTGAGTGTAGCAGCTGGCAGGGTGCTGGTTTTGCTGGGCAATTGGCAGCTCCATCTCCTTCCTTCATGTGCGGCTGCTCTGCAGCTTGACAGAGGCAGGGATGTTCTCCCCACCTCATCAGACAGCACAGCCCTGTCGAGCAGCCACCACAGCAGGCTTCTGAAAAGCTGAATGTGGCTTTTTTCCCCCCTTATTTTGGGTGAGCTCTTGTCAAAGGGCGAGAAAGAAAATAACCTGGTGGCCACTTTGCATCTCTGGGATTCCTCAAGGTTGGGAGAGTCCTTTAAAGGCTTCGAAGAAAGTCGAGAGACTGAAAGAGCAGGTGGCAGAGAAGCAAAGCAAACACTCCTGCCTTGGGCTGTTGAAATGGGTCTCTTGGGTCACTCCTGGCTGAGCTTGGAAGTGAGGAGTTCCTAACTCTTGTTTTCCTCCAGCAAAGCACTTTATCGAGGGACCAAACCAGCTGGATCAACTCCCACCCTGCAGCAGGCTGCTTCCTGTTTCTCCTAAATCACTGAGACTTCTTCAAGACTCTTTCATTTTTGGAGCAAAGAGCAGTTTAATCTATTTTCCTGTCGTGTGTGTGTGTGTGTCCCCCAAAATGTTGTTAATTACCTTTTAATGACTCTTAACTACCAAAGTCTGGAGCTTTGCTCAGAGCTGCCCTCAGTGGGAAGCTGGAGCTGAAACGAGCCTTAAAGCATCGAGGAGTCCTTCTTGAGACTTCAGCTGCTGCTTTTTTTTTTTCCTTTTTCTCTAAGGTTCTTTCATTTGAGTGGATGCTGCTGGGGAAGGGGCAGTTCCTTTTCTGCTCTGCCCTCTTCAGTGAAGGAGAAAGGCAGAAAGGATCTTGGCAGCATCTTCAGCTCTTGGCTGCTGGTTTGAATTTCGAAGCGGCTACCGGATGGCCTTAATGAAATCTGCTGCTGCTGCTTTCTGTGCCTTGAAATAGTGAGGAGGAAGCTGAAGGATTGATTTGCTTCCTCCTCGTGCCTTGGGTGGATCTCTGGGAAGATGTGGTTGCCTGTACCTCGCTAACAAACTTGGCTTTGGGATTTGATGCTGGTGCTCTAGGTCAGAGGGTGAGGGGGGAAAAAAAACCCCTCCTTGTGCCTGCCTTTGAGTGGTGGCTTAGCAGGTCAGGAGCTGGCGTTACTGGGAGCTGTTGTGGCTGGAGAGGTGGGAAGGGAGGCTGAGCTCTTGCTTTGTGCTCATTTGGAACTGAAGTGGGTATTGCTGAGGTGCTCATTTTGAGCTGGAATGGGTCTGCTGGGGTGGGAGGCAATGTTGAGCTCTTGCTTCGTTCTCCTTTTGAAATGAAATTGGTACTCTCGAGGGGAGAAGCAAGGCTGAGCTCTTGCTCCCTACTCATTTTGAACTGAAATGGGTACTACTGAGGGTGGGAAGCAAGGCTGAGCTCTCTCCTCATGCTCATTTTGAACTGAAATGGGTACTGCTGAGGTGGGAAGCAATGTTGAGCTCTTGCTTCGTGCTCCTTTTGAAATGAAATTGGTACTGTCGAGGGGAGAAGCAAGGCTGAGCTCTTGCTTCATCCTTATTTGGAACTGAAATGGGTACTACTGAGGGGAAAAACAAGGCTGAGCTCTTGCTTCCTACTCATTCTGAACTGAAATGGGTACTACTGAGGGTGGAAAGCAAAGCTGAGCTCTTGCTCCCTACTCATTTTGAACTGAAATGGGTACTGCTGAGGTGGGAAGCAAAGCTGAGCTCTCTCCTCATGCTCATTTTGAACTGAAGTGGGTACTGCTGAGGTGGAAAGCAAGGCTGAGCTCTCTCCTTGTCCTCATTTGGAACTGAAATGGGTACTGTTGAGGGGAGGAGTAAGGCTGAGCTCTTGCTTCCTACTCATTTTAAACTGAAATGGTTACTACTGAGGTGGGAAGCAAGGCTGAGCTCTTGCTTCATCCTTATTTGGAACTGAAATGGGTACTACTGAGGGGAAAAACAAGGCTGAGCTCTTCTTGCTCTTTTTGAACTGAAATGGGTACTACTGAGGGGAGAAGCAAGGCTGAGCTCTTGTTTCCTACTCATTTTAAACTGAAATGGGTACTACTGAGGTGGGAAGTAAGGCTGAGCTCTTGCTTCCTGCTCACTTTAAACCGAAATGGGTACTACTGAGGGGAGAAGCAAGGCTGAGCTCTGTGCTCATTTGGAACTGAAATGGGTGCTACTGAGGGGAGAGGCAAGGCTGAGCTCTTGCTTCCTACTCATTTTAAGCTGACATGGGTACTACTGAGGTAGGTAGCAAGGCTGAGCTCTTGCTTTGTGCTCATTTGGAGCTGAAGTGACTCTTTGGCTGCTGAAAGGCACTGAAGTGCCCTGTGCCATGCTTTGGCAGGGTGGATTTGAGGACAGTTTGGGTGATGAGCAATAATGTGCTGCTCTCCCTGGAGACAAAGCCTTAAAACTTGGCATTCCCTCTCCTGGCAGCTCTTCTTTTGCAAGCTAACATCTGTGTCTGCTGCTGAGGTGGAGCTGGGTTATGTCTGACAACCTGGAGTTGTTCTCTGCTGGTTGGAGGCGTTGAGCCTCCTGCCAGAGCAGCACAGGGAGGGGTCACAGTCCTGCACCATGCAGGCTTCGACTTCCTTGGCTGTGAAAGCATCTCACAAACCTTGTACCTCAGTCTTTTAGTGGCAATGACTAGTGAAAGCCATGCTTTGGAGTAAGGGGCTGGCATTTTGTGGCCAGCGAGGTGCTTCACCTTGACTTTAAGGGCCTTAAGAATCAAATGTTTTATATGGCTGAAGGATCTGAATGTATTTTTTTAACCTGTTTGTACTGTCTTGCTTTTAGCTTGGGTACCTCTTTTGTTTTTTAGATGCCTCTTGGTTTCCTGGAACACTAAAATAAAACCACCTTAAATCCAGCCTTCTGCTCCCTTCACTCTTTTGTACTTGAGCACTTTCCAAAGAGCCTCTTCATCCCCTCCCCTGCTGCCCCAAACTCCTCATCCTCCAGGTATTTTGGGGCTCATTCCATCCCTGCGAGCTATAGGTGCAGGAAGTTCATGGTAAACAGCTCAGAGGGGTGGGGAAACCTGTTGGACAAGCTCGTCCACATCACCAGAACAGAGAGTTTCTGTGTAGCAAAAGGAAGAAAATGAATGTGTGAAAGGTTCTTGGCCAAGAGCCAGTGAAATGACCTCGGTGACAGTGTTTGCCTCTACCCCCTCATTGGAATGGCTCTGAAATTAGAATCCTAGAATCAGTCAGGGCTGGAAGGGACCACAAGGAGCAGCCAGTCCCAACCCCGCTGCCATGCCCAGGGACACCCTACCCTAGAGCAGGCTGCCCACAGCCTCTGCCAGCCTGGCCAAAAACACCTCCAGAGATTTGGCCCCAAACACCTCCCTGCAGGGGCAACCCATTCCAGCCTCTCACCACTCTCATGCTCAACAACTTCCTCCTCACCTCTAATCTCAATCTCCCCACCTCCAGCTTTGCTCCATTCCCCCCACTCCTGCCACTCTCTGACACCCTCAAAAGTCCCTCCCCAGCTTTTCTGTAGCCCCCTTCAGATCCTGCAAGGCGACCAGAAGGTCCCCTGGGAGCCTCCTCTTCTGCAGCCTGCACAGCCCCAACTCTTTCAGGCTGTGCTCACAGCAGAGCTGCTGCAGCCCTCTGAGCATCCTCGGGGCCCTCGTGGACAGGGATAGCAGGGACGAGGACAGCAGGGGCAGGGACAGCAGGTACAGGGATAACAGGGACAGGGTTGCTGAGCTGCGGCCGCTGAGTCTCCCTAGGGGAAGGTTTCGCCGCTTTCACAGCTGCCCGCTGAGCCAGGCAGCGACTTGTCCGCTTCGTCTTGCCCCGGGAGCCGCCGCCGACGCTGCTTTTTTTTTTCGCGGGGTGTGTGGTTCCGGCCGGGCGGAACTCGGAACGCTCGGTGAAGTCCTATGCCGGACAGGCTGCGGGACGGACCGGGCGGAACTCGGAACGCTCGGTTAAGTCCTATGCCGGACAGGCTGCGGGACGGACCGGGCGGAACTCGGAACGCTCGGTTAAGTCCTATGCCGGACAGGCTGCGGGACGGACCGGGCGGAACTCGCGGAGCGCGGAACTCGGAACGCTCGGTTAAGTCCTATGCCGGACAGGCTTTGGGACGGACCTAGGGCGGCTCGGCTATTGGCTGGGCTGCGGTGCGCTCCCCTCAGCGCTCCCCCCCGGCCCCCAACCCGGTGCCGCCGCAGCCATGGCGGAGCGGAGCCGCTGCCCGGAGTGCGGCTCGGCGGCGCTGGTGGAGGACTCGCACTACGCGCAGCAGCAGCTGGTCTGTGCCGCCTGCGGCTGCGTCCTAGCCGAGGGGCTCCTCACCACCACCTACACCGACGAGGAGCATCTGAGAGGTGCGGCCCGGGGCGGGGGTTAGCTCCCGGAGGGTTTGACCGGGAGCGTTTGGATTCTTTGGGTACGTCTAAGTGGGGCTGAGCCGACGCAGCGCTCCGCGGGCAGGCGTTTCTAGCTTGGGCGGAGGCTGCGCTGTGCCCGAGAGGGCCCACAGAGGAGCTGGGTTACAGC
>VWZI01018140.1:149837-182113 GCA_013396835.1 Psilopogon haemacephalus | reverse complement strand
TTGGACCAATTCTAGGGTATGTGTCACCCCATACCGGGACAAGACCTTATTGTGGCATTCCAGTATCTGAAGAGGGCCTACAAAACAGATGGGGAGGAACTTTTTAGGGTGTTGGGTAGTGATAGGACTGGGGGGAATATATCCAAGCTAGAGGAGGGCAGATTTAGATTAGATGTTAGGAAGAAATTCTTCACTATGAGGGTGGTGAAACACTGGAACAGAGGTTGCCCAGGAAGGTGGCTGAGGTCCCATCCCTGGATGTTTTAAAGACCAGGTTGGGTATGGTTCTGAGAAACTTGATCTAGTGAAAAGTGTCCCTGCCCATGGCAGAGGGGGTGGAACTAGATGATCCTTGGGGTCCTTTCCAGCTCTGACAACTCTGTGATTCTGAGATACAGCCACATGTCTAGTGCACATGGCATCTACTATTGTAGTGGGTTAGGCATCAGCCTAGTACAGATTTGAATTTCTGTGGAAATAGTATAATTGGTTTTTTAAAAATTGCACACCACGATTACACTCACTGTAGCTTCAATTTCAGAGCCCACAGAACTTTCCAAAATCAGGCTAAAGTCTGCCCACAGAACAGCGGCAATGTTCACAGCACCTGGCTATGGAATAAGGCATATATTCATAGTGTACATAGGCAAGAATCAAGTCCAGAGAGATTGACTAACCTGAGCTGTAAGGCAGGCAAATAGTAGTAGGGGTGAATTATCAAATCAAATGTTTACAAGCAGTCTGTATGTGGTGAGGATGCACAGGAGAAGGTCACAGGAAGAGGTGAATTTTGGTGATTGGACTGTTTGCAAGCATAGAATAGAATCATAGAATGGTCTAGGTTGGAAGAGACCTCAACGATCATCCAGCTCCAACCCCTGCCATAGGCAGGGACACCTCCCACTAGATCAGGTTGCTCAAGACCTCATCCAGCCTGGCCTTGAACACCTTCAGGGAGGGAGCAGCCACAACCTCCCTGGGCAACCCGTTCCAGTGTCCCACCACCCTCACTGTGAAGTACTTCCTCCTAACATCCTGTCTAAATCTCCCCTCTGCCAGTTTAAACCATTCCCCCTTGTCCTCTTATTGCAAGACCTTGTGAACAGTCCCTCCCCAGCCCTCCTGTAGGCCCCTTCAGATTCTGGAAGGCTACTATAAGGTCTCCTGGAAGCCTTCTCTTCTCCAGGCTGCAGAGCCCCAACTCTCTCAGCCTGTCCTCATAGCAGAGCTTCTGCAGCCCTCTGAGCGTCTTCATGGCCCTCCCCTGGACTGGTTCCAACATGTCTATGTCCTTCCTGTGCTGGGGGCTCCAGATCTGCACACAGTACTGCAGGTGGGGTCTGAGGAGAGCAGAGTAAAGGGGCAGAATCACCTCCCAAGCAAGTTTTTACTTGTTACCATTAGCCTGGCAGCTGCCTTCAAGATAAGTAAAGCTTTCTACATTGATTATTCATTGTATCCACATGCATTTGTCTGATAGAGATTCTAAAACACATTCTAATGTCCTGAAATGGAATACGTCTGAATGTTAAATGACCTCTTTATCTTTACCAGAGACAAAATCAAAGTTTAAATCTTGCTATTTTACATGCAGCAAGAGAAATGGTATTTTGGATGCAAATGTAATCACAAGCTTGTACATTCAAACTGTAATTAAAGGATTTAAGAAAGTTGAGCGTTTAATGATGCTATCATAACTTGATAAGGCTTGGCAAGACCTTCCCCAAGAACCATGGCATTTTAAACTTGGGATTATTTTCCAAGGAAATAAAAGTAATTACCTAAAATTAATCTGTGATTTTATAAACATGTGGGCAGATCGACTGATAAGTATTAGAATGTGGCTCCTTTCTACCTTCTCTCAATTCTTGATAGATTTCTAATTAACAAATACAAATTCAGATTGCACCTTTGCACAAGAAATGGATATTTTGACCAAAGAACACTTGTACTTAGAATCATAGAATGGTTTAGGTTGGAAGAGACCTCAAAGATCATCCAGTTCCAACCCCCCTGTGCCATAGGCAGGGACACCTCCCACTAGACCAGGATGCTCAAGGCCTCATCCAGCCTGGCCTTGAACACATCCAGGGAGGAAGCAGCCACAACCTCCCTGGGCAACCTGTGCCAGTGTCTCACCACCCTCACTGTGAAGAACTTCCTCCTAACATCCCCTTTANGCAGTTCCATGTCCTTCTTGTGCTGGGGGCTCCAGAACTGCACACAGTACTGCAGGTGGGGTGTGAGGAGAGCAGAGTAAAGGGGCAGAATCCCCTCCCTTGCCCTGCTGGCAATGCTTCTCTTAATGCAGCCCAGCACACAGTTGCTGTATGGGCTGCATGTGCACACTGCAGCCTCATCTTGAGCCTCTTATCCACCCAGACCCCCAGGTTCTTTTCCTCAGGACTGCTCTCAGCCATTCCCCACCTAGCCTGTATCTGTGCTTGGGATTGTACCGACCCAGGTGCAGGACCTTACACTTGGCCTTGTTGAATGTCATGAGGTTGGCCTGGGCCCACCTCTGCAGCCTGTGCAGGTCCCTCTGGATGGATCCCTGCCTTCCAGCAAGTCGACTGTGCCACACAGCTTGGTGCCATCTGTAATCTTGCGGAGAGTGCACTGATTCCTCTGCCCATGTCACTGACAAAGGTGTTAAACTGCACTGGGCTCAGCACTGACCCCTGAGGGTCATTCAGGGAGGGAGCAGCCACAACCTCCCTGGGCAACCTGTTCCAATGTCTTGCCACCCTCACTGTGAAGAACTTTCTCCTAACATCCCGTTTAAATCTCCCCTCTGCCAGTTTGAACTCATTCCCCCTCGTCCTGTCATTACAAGACTTTGTGAATAGTCCTTTAAAACAGATAAAGTGATAATTTCAGTCAATATGCAAAGATTATTGTTTGAAAACTTAAAAGCTCAGTGAATGAAAAATGCTTTTCATAAATACTGAAAGCTGAAATAGGAATTCTTGAAACTTGGAACTAATAGGGTAGATGGGCAGGTGATTGCAGACTGTGCTGGTTTGAACTAATTGGAGAATTTGGGTGAGAAATTAGACTATTGGCTGAGAGAGGTGAACACAGTATGTCACTTCACCAGAGTTTTACTGAAAAAGAAAAAAAAGTTGTTTTTAAGAATTGTACCCAAAACATTAGATATCAGAGGGTTTCTCACCGCTCTGTCTGTGGCTGCTTCTCTCTGCATGGTCTTCTTTGTCTCTTTGTCTTGGTAGCTAATTCTCAGTAATCCTACTACTTTCCTACTACTAATCCCCCTGGCCGATCTACTTCAGCTTATCTGCAGCATCAACAGGTGGTGAGATAAGAGTGGGGAAGGGGGGAAAGGTGGTAGGGAGTGGTTGGTTACCCTCTCCTGGGGATTTTGGTCTCTGGGAGGGCTGTGGTGTTTCTGTATTATCTTTTTATTGTATGTATCTGTAAATATCTCTTCTATCTTGTAAATATCTGCTTGTATATTGTGCATTGCTGTAAATATAAAGCTTCATTTATTAACTTCCAGTGTTTCTGAGTCCTAGCCAGGGTTTATAAAAGGTGTGGGGGGCAGGTAACTGCTTAAACCACCGCACAGACCATCTAAATCTGATGAGATCTACATGCAGTAGTAGGTGATAGTTCAGTATTTCCCTTAGGGTTTAGGCAGAGTTGTTAGGAGACAAAGGGAAAAACCCACTTGGTAAGCAAGTAATAAAAGGGTTTTTTTCCTCAATTACACCATCTCCTTCTGACAATTTAGCTGTCTGGGTTCGAGAGTGTTCCGTTTTTTTGAGCGTGCTACGTGGTAGTGAACTTCATGCCCCTGGGAGTGCCAACACTTTGAGTTAATATTCTGTGTCCCTCCTGGCAGTTTATTTACATTGCTGTTGACTGCTTCTCCTTGTGCAATGCAGGAAATGTTTTGGGATTCCTGTTGAAACAGGGATGAAGCAGCTGAGGTTGGTGGGTGTACTGGGTTAGAGCACATCCCTGCCCCAGTAGAGTAAACTCACCACAATACACACTATATTTTTCGAAAGCCAGGGGAAAAAAAAAAAAAGAAATTTTATTTTCTTATAGTTTAAATATAACAGTATAAGGAGAATAAACTACTACAGAAAAATAAAAAAAGAATAACCTTAAGGAGGATGGGGAAGGGGTCAAGTGGTGGTGAAGTGGCAAAAGCAGCAGCAGCCAAAACAGCAGCAGGGGAAGATAGCAGCAGGCACAGCAGAAGCCAGGAAGAGGAAGGTACAAGCTGTGCTTCCAGACATGAGGCTCTTGATGTTCCAGTGAAATTATATCAGCTTATTCATTGTTGCTATTATATAGCCTGTCCCTAGAATGTTCACCTCTCCACTCAGAGCTTCCACTTCTAAAGTTTTATTTCAATGTCTGAGCTAGAAATTTAGCTGAAAAGGGTACAGTGGGATAGCTGAGGAGTCAACTCTGTGAGTACTTCAATGATTTAAAGGTTTAATAGGTGGTCTGGGTTTTTACCAGTGGTGCCTTCTTTCTCAAGGTCATTTCAGTTTTACATGATTGTGAAGAGTTAGGAGCTCATGGCTGGATTTGAACCATCAGTCATATTTTCTTCCCCATGAGGTGCTAGGATAAGTTCCACGGAGAACTTAGGGCCACGAGGATGATCAGAGGACTGGAGCACCTCTGCTATGAGGACAGACTGAAAGAGTTGGGGCTGTTCAGTTTGGAGATGAGGAGGCTCCCAGGTGACCTTCTTGTGGCCTTCCAATATCTGAAAGGGTCCTACAGAGAAGCTGGGGATGGTCTTTTTAGGCTCTCAGGTAGTGACAGGACTAGGTGTAATGGAGCAAAGCTGGAGGTGGGGAGATTCAGATTGGATGTGAGGAGGAAGTTCTTCACCAGGGGAGTGGTTAGACCCTGGAACGGATTGCCCAGGAGGGTGATGGGGCCCACATCCCTGGAGGTGTTTAAGGCCAGGCTGGATGAGGCTCTGTCCAGCCTAATCTAGGGTAGGGTGTTTCTGGGCATGGCAGGGGGGTTATAACTAAATGATCCTTGTGGTGTCTTCCAACCCTGACTGATTCTATGAGAAGTTATGGAGTCTCCAAGGCTGGAAGTGTTCAAAGCCAGATTGGATGGGACCTTGAGCAAGCTGGTGTAGTAGAAGGCGTCTATGGCCATGGCAAGAGGATTTGAACTAGATGGCCTTGGTGGTTACTTCCAACACAAACCAACCTGTCATTCCATGATTCTATGGTGATTTCTGTTCTACCCTGTTTCTAATTCCTGGGCTCAGGTGGTGCATAGCGTCTCTTGAGGGTAGTTGTGTGTACTTAGAAGCAAAAGAAAGAGACTTTCGAGTCTCTTAAATTCCACAGACAAGTTGGATTTATGCCTTCTGGTATATCAGTTCCTCTCTAGTAACCTTTCAGTCTGATTGCCGATTTCAGTCAAACTCCGACAGAATGGAGCTTTTTTTGTCTTCATATTCCTGAAAGGGTTTGCAAATATGGGTAGGTAGGGAAGGCCAAGTAAGTAATGACACTTGACCTGCCAGCTGGTGAGCCTGTCTGCTTCTGGATCAGAATACAACAAAGGATTTGCTTGTCTTGCCTGCCCTGGTGCTTAGTAGGGAGGGATTTACGTGTGTGTGGGTGAGAGAGGCTATGTGAGATGAAACAAGCAGAGTAAGTGGAGTGACTGTCAGAAGAGCTCGGCAAAGAGTGAGGAACCTGAGATTGCTTCTGCGTGAAAACTGCAGAGGTAGAGTGGAGAACTTAAGAAACCAGTTCTATTACTTTATCTAGGAGTACATGGTGACTTGAGAGCAACCCTGAGGAAAAGGACTTGGGAGTCTGGGTAGATGAGAAGCTCAACATGAGCTGACAGTGTGCACATGCAGCCCAGACAGCAACTGTGTGCTGGGCTGCAGCAAGAGCAGCTGTGGGCAGCAGGGCAAGGGAGGGGATTCTCCTCCTTTACTCTGCTCTCCTCAGACCCCACCTGCAGCACTGTGTGCAGTTCTTTAGCCCCCAGCACAATAAGGACATGGAATTGCTGGAGAGAGTCCATAAGAGGGCCATGAAAATGATCAGAGGGCTGGAGCACCTGTGCTGTGAGGACAGGTTGAAAGAACTGGGGCTTTTCAGCCTGGAGAAGAGAAGGCTTTGAGGAGACTTCATAGTAACATTCCAGAATCTGAAGGGGGCCTACAGGAAGACTGGGGAGGGACTATTCACAAGGTCTTGTAATGACAGGATGAGGAGTAATGGGTTCAAACTGGCAGAGGGGAGATTTAAATGGGATGTTAGGAGGAAGTTCTTCACAGTGAGGGTGGTGAGACACTGTCACAGGTTGCCTACGGAGGTTGTTGCTCCTCCTTCCCTGGAGGTGTTCAAGGCCAGGATGAGATCTTGAGTGACCTGATCTAGTGGGAGGTGTCCCTGCCTATGGCACAGGGGGGTTGGAACTGCATGATCTTTGAAGGTCCCTTCCAACCTAAACCGTTCTATGATTCTATGAATATTTACAGATACCAGAAGGGTAGGTGTCAAGAAGAAGGGGCCAGGCTCTTTTCAGTGGTGCCCAATGATATGACCAGGAGCAATGGACGCATTGATGGAACTGGATGATCTTTGAGGTCTCTTCCAACCTAAACCATTCTATGATTCTATGATACATTGTTTAATCTGAGATGTTATAGTATCCAAATACAGAATTAAAGGATATTTTTGCTTAGATACGTATCATTTTAAGCAACATTGACCTAAGGCAGAACTAATTTTGTTCCGGAATGGAGGGGATAATTAAATGTAGTATGTTCTGCATGGCTTTTCCCTAATAGTACTTCCTTGAGCCAAATCACTGGTAAAATCAATGGAAACCTTTAATTAACGTCTCTAATTTAATCATGTTGCTTGCATGCCTTTGTGGAGCTTATTGTTACACGTGAAACCTATCATCAAGATACAAGGCTTGAAATTGCAGCAAGTAATACAAGGCATTTTAGTGTGCATTTGTAAACAAATACTTGTATGATCCAGTTTAGCCATCTCTGGGGCTGTTTGGTTATGAATACTGCTCTCTGGTGTTGATTTCATTTCAGTGCTTCATTTCAGATTTACAGTTACCGCTGTAAATGTCATTTGTTATGGAGAAACGAGATGAAAGGGTTTTCTCCTCTGCAAGATAATTCTTTTCAGGGACGTTTGTCAGCTACTGATGTCTAATTATAACCAGGATTTTTGGTAGTGATCGATGGTGATTCATTTCATGAGCCCTTAATGGGAATATGAACACTTAAATGCTCTTTTAAAAATCTTTACTATCATGTGTGTGTTTCATAAGAAATTGAGATAATTTCTCTGGGTGGCAGTTTTTTTGGTGTAGTCATTGCTTCAGCTGTGTTCAGTGAACTGCATAAGGAGCAATCATCACTGGCAAGCTGGGTTGGAGGAATGCTTCTCTGTACCATTGCGTAAAAATAAACCATAGTAAAGTAAATCACAGATATTTAGAGCTGACACAGAAAACCTTTGTACCATACTGGAGCAGGGAGATCGTGTGCTTGTACAAGATCCATTTGATAGTGTTCTAACAAAATGCTTCTAAAGTGTTGCTTTTAAAAGTTACTATTTTTATTTACGTGTGTAAAAGATGAAAGAAGTGGTTTCATTTAGCAGGGGGATGAGAAGAACCTGTTACAGAGCAACATTGCCATTCAGTAGCATGCAACTGGTGCATGGAATTCCTCACCTCCTGTACTTCTAGTTACCATGCTTGGCAGTCGTCTTCTGTACTTGTACTGAATGCCTCCTGGTTATGATCCTTACATGTGTTGGTTTGAGCTAATTGGAGGATTTGAGTGAGAAATTAGACTATTGGCTGAGAGAGAGATAAACACAGTATGTCACTTCACCGAGTTTTACTGTGGAAAGAAAAAAAAGTTGTTTTAAGAACTGTTCTCAAAACAGCCAGATTAGCGGTTTGTCTGTCTGTGCTGGCTGCCGCAGCTTCTCTTTGTCTCTCTGTCTTGGTAGCTAATTCAGAGTAAAACTACTAACTCCTTCCTATTACTAACCCCCGTGGCCAATCTATTTCAGCTTATCTGCAGCATCAACAGGTGGTGAGATAAGACTGGGGGAAGGGGGGAAAGGTGGTAGTGGGGGGTTTGGTTACCCTCTCTTGGGGATTTTGGTCTCTGGGAGGGGTGTGGTGTCTGTATTACCTTTTCATTGTATATATCTGTAAATATCTGTTATACCTTGTAAATATTTGCTTGTATATTGTGCATTGCTGTAAATATAAAGCTTCATTTATTAACTTCCAGTGTCCTGAGTTCTAGCCGGGGTTTATAAAAGGTGGGGGGGGGCAGGTAACGGCTAACCCACTACAACTACCTCAGACTTTTCCATGTCCTGTGTCACCAGAGCCTAGCCCCTGCAGCAGCAGGCCTACATTTCCCCCAGTCTTCCTTTTGTCACCTGTGTGCCTATGGAAGTCCTTCACATTGCCTTTGGCATCCTTTGAGATTCACCTCCAGGTGGGCATTCAGTGACAGAATTATTTATATTGCAAGGATTTTTTTTAATGGGAAGTTTTGTTTCACATCTGTGATGTTATGCACACTTAGGTTCCTAAAATGTGCAGGTCTTCTGTAGAGGTGACACTAATTCTTAAAACTAAATGCAAGTTCTGGGTTTTGTATTAATGAGACATTAATATAGTTCTTATAAACATCAGTTTGGTACTTCTAAGAGTTATACCAGTATCTTCAGACGTTCTGGTTTTTAGTGTGGTGATTGGTGGGTTTGTAATCTGATCATTTGTGTTGCCTTTCCGTGAACCCCATATTCTGCAGCAGAGTTTTGGAGTTGGAGTGATCAGTTGCACACAAAGAATTCCAGCTGAGGTCACACCATTTTTTTTTTCTATAAATATTGTAATAAGATATGATATCCTCATGTGTTTACCCTTTGTGTAGCTGAAAGTCTTGATTGGGTGGCAGAGGAGTGTTATCTGAATCACAGAATGGTAGAGGTTGGAAGGGACCTCAAAAGATCGAGTTCAACCCACTTGCCAGAGCAGGATCACCTAGAGTTGGTTACAAAGGAACACTTCCAGGTGGCTTTTGAAAGTCTCCAGAGGAGGAGACTCCACAACCTCTCTGGGCAGCCTGTTAGAGTGCTCCAGCATCCTCACCGTACAGAAGTTTCTCCCTGTGTTCACATGGAGCCTCCATTGCTCCAGCTTGCATCCATTGTCCCTTGTCTTATCATTGGACATCACTGAGCAGAACCTGGCTCCATCCTCCCAGCACTGCCCTTCACATATAAACATGAACGAGGTCACCCCTCAGTCTCTTCCTCTCCAAGCTAAAGAACCCTGGCCCTCAGCCTTTCTTCATGAGGAAGATGTTCCACTCCTTTCAGGATTTTTGTGCCTTCGTGCTGGACTCAAGCAGTTCAGTGAGGTCCTTCTTGAACTGAGGGGCCTAAAACTGGACACAATATTCCAGAACTTGCCTCACCAGAGCAGAGGGGGAAGAGAACCTCTCTAGACACCTTCTAATACACCCCAGGATGCTGTTGACCTTCTTGGCCACAAGGGCACATTGCTGGCTCATGGTCATCCTTCTGTCCACCAGGACCCCCAGGTCCCTTTCCCCTATGCTGCTCTCCAGCAGGTCAGTCCCCAACCTATACTGGTCCATGGGGTTGTTCTTTCCCAGATGCAAGACTCTGGATTTACCCTTGAAGCTTCTTATTAAACAGAGGCTTTCATTGCAAGAAACAATGAGCCACTTGATTGTCTTTTGATGTTAAATAATTTTGGAATGCTCAGGGGTTTTTTTTGTTAAATAATTTTAGAAAGCTCAGATCTCTGTCTTGAAATACTTAAGTAGCTGTGGCATTGCATAGCTTGACGTTTAAATAGTGTAAACTATTAGTGCTCCATGCCAGACTACACTATCTTGTAGCACCTAACCAACTGCAAGTCTGCTTCTTCGTTCTTCTTTTCCTGTGTTCTTTTCCTGGTAGTTTCCTGTATGGGACCTGATGCAGAACTGTGAGTACCTGCAGTTTTTTTTTTTCCCAAAGAAGCATCCACTCTGCAGTTGGCAGTGTTGTTCTTTACCCATTTTCCTGTGGGTTTTCGAGGAAAACTGAATACCTTGTGGTGACACCAAGCTGTAAAACGTAATAAATATCTTCAGTTTGCCTGCAGATTTGCTGTCAAAGGCGACCTTGGCTGTGTTTATAGTTTCTTGATAAAAGAGAACTATCTCCACGTTGTTCTGTTTGAGTTAGGAACAATGTTTCCATCCCTGTCTTTTGTAGCCTTTTTGAGGCAATACCTTCCTAAACTGGTTCTAAAGAATGATTTTACTTTCTCCAGGACAGTGTTTTGGTTTCCATTCTTCCCTAACAGTGACATTTGTAGAGGAGATGATTTGTGCTGGAGCATTACTGCCTCTAGATTGATTACTTTACCTTGTCTTCATTAGAATCAGCAGTTCCAGTATTCCTGGAGTGTATGAACTGGGAAATTTTTTGCTTGTCTTAATCTTTCTGTGGCTATTTGAGGCTTTTGGTACAGAGAACTCTGTTTGTGATTTGGAGGATTGGCCTTTGACAGCATTGTCAATTTTGTATTATATAAAAAAAAAATTAACTGAAAAAAACACAGCTGAACTGATGGACTCTTTGCAAACTTTTTGAGGGTGAATAAGCTTCAGGGGACCTGTGTTGTTTACTCACAAACAGCTCTGCATTCTGCTTTTATTTGTAGATGGTTCCTGGTAATGCTGGGGTATTATTTGGGTAGACAGAAATCAATATCAATGTTTTCATGTTAAAAGAAAATGAAATGTCTTGAATTGTTGTCTGTGAACCAGGACGATCCTTGAGCTGGAAAAATCCAGGATCTGGCAATGTAGTCTCCCTTTTTCCCCACCCTCAATCTACATAACATAAACAATGAACCAGACTGCTTCTCTGTACAGGTCTTTTTGTGCTGCTGTTAAGCCGAGTGCTCTAAAGTCAGTGTTTCTAAACATATGGCTTGCACATCTCATGGGAAATGTGCAATGCAAAGTGGCAGCAAGTAGTGATGCAGTGACAGTAATTTGGCTGCAGCTCTTTTCTGCCAGTCAGAACAATGATTTGGAGTTCACATTCAGTAACTGTAGGGTGCTCCCCTCATTTTTTTTGCTCCTGGATGAACTGTGTGCTGTAAGGAACTTCTGGCATAACCCTGAACCTGAAGTGTTTACACTTAACTCTGGGATAGGAAGTGATCATTGTTTTCTAGAATCACAGACCATGCATCTTCCTGGAGTCTTTGTTGTGCTATGTTGGTCATTTTGGTGCTGGAACACAGGAATAGGGAAGAGAAAAAGAAAGTGAACATTTAATGCTTCTTTGAACATAAGCACTTAACTCTAGGATAGGAACTCTGGGATAGTTAAGTTTGCACTTAACTCTGAGATAGGAAGTGATCATTGTCTTCTAGAATCACAGCCCATGCATCTTCCTGGAGTCTTTGTTGTGCTATGTTGGTCATTTTGGTGCTGGAACACAGCAATAGGGAAGAAAAAAAGAAAGTGAACATGTAACACTTCTTTGAACATAAGCACTTAACTCTGGGATAGGAACTCTGGGGTAGTTAAGTTTGCACTTAACTCTGGGATAGGAAGTGATCATTGTTTTCTAGAATCACAGACCATGCATCTTCCTGGGGTCTTTGTTGTGCCATGTTGGTCATTTTGGTGCTGGAACACAGGAACAGGGAAGAAAAAATATAACATAAGCATAGTTACAGCAGAGTTGCAATTTGGAATTTGTCTATAGCAGTTTCCTTAGAACAGTTCTTTCAATGCATCAGGTGAATACTTTCAAGTTTTAACATCCTTTTAAAGGAAGACTTACATTTTGAATGCTTTTTAGTGCTGTAAATATGCATTTGATTAATGGGTGAGCATCTTATAGTCAGTGAACCTTTCTTTTGCTTTAGAGTACATATCTAGGATCACTAAACATTGCCAACAATATATTGCTTTATCACATCTTGATGAGTCTAGTTGTATCTAAAACATCATTTTATACTCAGTGCTTTTGTTAAGCAGTGTTGGTTTTATTTTTTTCAAGAGAGAAACAGCTCTTGCAGCCAAAGACTTTTTAATTATTTTGACATTTTCGTCCTTACTTGGCACGTCAGGATCATGAATATCTTCTAAGGACTGTCTGAGCCTTTATACCCATAGGTCTTAATTTTTAAAAATGGATAATTAGAAATGCATTTAACAGAATAAATATCTTTAAAATATTACATCTGAAGCACCCTGAAGTTGAGTGTTGACAGTTTGTTTTTTTTCTGAAGCCAAAACGTAGCAGTGACAGGAAAAATGTTGCCATGAAAAGTGGCATTGAGATTCAAATCTTGAAAGTGCCTCAAAAGAAGTATTCCATAAGCATTTAAATGACTTTCTAGTGAAAGAGGAAAAGTCATAATGAATAAAAATGTTTAGATGTTTTATATTTTTTCCATATTTCCTAGTGATGTACTTAATATTTAGAGTGTATCTTTGTGGTGATTTGGGAGTTCCCCACCCGCCACACTTTGAAATAACCCAGGCTAGAACTCAGTCATCTGGAAGTTAAGGAAATGAAGCTTTATATTTACAGCTTTGCACAATATACAAGCAGATAGTTACAATATATAACAGATATTTACAGATACATACAGTGAAAAGGTAATACAGAGACACCACAGCCCTCCCAGAGATCAGAGTCCCTAAGAGGGGTTTCCAACCACCTTCCCTCACTTCCCAATCTTATCTTGCTCTCTGTCTTACGTACCAGATAAGCAAAGGTAGATTGGCCAGGGGGATTAGTAGCAGGAAAGTAATTAGTGAAGTTATTCAGATCCAGCTAAGAAGGCAGGGAGAGAAATGCAGCAGCCAGCATGGTGCAAAGCACTCTGAGTTATCTTTATTTTGGTTATAACATTTATACCATTTCAGTAAACAAATGAGTGAAGGAGACACTGGAACGTTTTCCTTTCTCAGCCTATAGTCTAATTTCTCATTCAAATCCTCCAGTTAGTTCAAACCAGCACAAAATACACAGTAGAAGTATCTTAGGACAAAAAAAAAAGCCTAAATTTTAAACAGTTATGCTGGATTTCAGTCTTCCTTTAGCACTTGTGTGAATAGAAATATTATATATAATATCGAAGAATGTCAGGGCAGTGGAGTGGGTTTTTTGGTTAATAAAAAAAATATATATATATATATATCTCTGTGGAGAGAAACTGTGTGGAAGATCTTGAAAAGAGCAATTTATAAAGCTGTGGTGCTGTGGTTTTGGTGTTCCCTATTTGCATTTAAATGTTTTCCTTTTGTTCACAATGCAGAATCTGGGAAACTCTCCCCCACTGATAACGCCAGGAATTTATTACTTTGTGGAGCTGCTCATGTGAGAGAAGTTAGGTATTGAATGATATTCCTTAAGAGCTGAGCCATCTGAGCAATCTGATCAAAACTGGAGTTCTCAAAATTGTTTTCACAGTAAGCTTACACACCTCATTAATGTGAACAAAATTCTCTCCCCAGATATCTACCTGCGTATCCAAATGTTTTTATTGGTCATCACAAACCAGAAAATCACTATTTAGCTGCAGCAGTCACAAAGGTCAGGGAAAAACTTACAATCATAGAATCATTTTGGTTGGAAAAGACCTTTAAGATCATTGAGTCCAACCATTATCTAACTCTACCAAGGCTGGTGCTAGACTATGTCCCTCAATACTGTATGTCTGCAGCTTTTAAACACCTCCAGGGATGGTGATTCAGCCATCTCCCTGGTGGGCCTATTCCAGTGTTTGAGAACCCCATTAAAGTGAAGAAGCATCTTATCATATCCAACCTAAAGCTCCCCTGGTACATCTTGAGGCCATTTCCTCTCCTACTGTCTCTTGTTACTGTGCAGAAGAGACTGACACCCATCTGCTCCAACCTATTTCCAAGGAGTTATAGAGACTGAGAAGGACTCCCCTCAGCCTCCTTTTCTCCAGATCATACATCCCCAGTTCCCTCTGCTGCTCCTCATCAGACCTGTTCTCCAGAATGGGTGTAGGAACTCGTTTGGTTCTTTTTTTTCATTAAATGAAAGCTTTTGCCTTACATGAAAAATATATTTTGGAATGCTTGCTTACATTTTTGGCAGATTTATCAGAAATATGTGAGAACATTAGAACGAGATATGATGGGAGGCCACAAACTATGGTTGGAGATTTAGGTTTGTGAGCACCAAACACCTGACATGAAGTCCAAAGATGGTACTTGGGTGATCCCTGTAAGTGAAAGTCCTAACAGTTCATTTGAGGTGAACAGAAGTGTGTCAGCTCCTGTCAGAGGACCTGATAAAGGCAATAAACATCATCCAGAACAAGAACTGGCCCTCAACTACTTCCGAGCAATGTTGTCAATTTAAAATGAAGAATTAAGTTGCATGCAATGCTAATTTGTATCTAATTTATATGAAGCAGAGGAATATTGCAGATATTTATGCAGTTTGTCTTAGAACTGTAATTTGGGATTGTATACAGAGGAGTGAGAGTTTGTATAATCACAGAACTGTAGAGGTTGGAAGGGACCTCCAGAGATCGAGTCCAACCTTCCTGCTAAGGCAGGATCCCCTAGAGTAGTCTGCACAGGAGTGCATCCAGTTGGGTTTTGAAGGTCTCCAGAGAAGGAGACTCCACAACCTCTGGGTAGCCTGCTCCAGGGCTCTGTCACCCTCACTGTAAAGAAGTTTCTCCTTGTGTGGAGGTGAAACCTTCTATGTTCCAGTTTGTAGCTGTTGCTCCTTGTCTTATTACTGCACACGGCTGAATAGAGATTGGCCCCATCCACTTGACACCCACCCCTCAGATATTTATAGACATTGATGAGATCTCCTTTCAGCCTTTTCTTCTCCAGACTAAACACCCCCAGGTCCCTCAGTCTCTCTCCATAGGGGAGATGCTCATGTCCCCCAGTCATTGTCATGGCTGTCTGCTGGACTCTTCTCCAGCAGGTCCTTGTCTCTCTTGAACTGGGGAGACCAAAACTGAACACAGTATTCCAGGTGTGGTCTCACTAGGGCAGGATAGAGGGGGAGAAGAACTTCCTTAGATCTTCTAGACACACTTTCCTTGATGTACCCCAGAATGCCACAAGGTCACATTGCTGGCCCACGCAGAACTTGCTGTCCACCAGCACTCCAAGGTCTTTCTCCACGGAGCTGCTTTCCAGCAGGGCAGCCTCCAACCTGTACTGGTGGCTGTTGTTATTCCTCCGCAGATGCCCCCATTCTAGGGAAGGAATGAAAGAAACTAGAAAACACTTCTGTGTTTTGGTCTCTTAAAACTGCAGCACATTTTGGTTTCTAATCTGTTCGAGCCCAGAGCTCCACAGCTGAAGCGAAGCATTAATTAGGTTGCATTTCCCAGCAAGGCAGGAGAAAGTGCTGAAAAAGCACTAGAATTGGCAAATCTGCCATTGTCTTAGTGGAGTTGTTACTGGGACAGTTTGAATTTTAAATGAGTCTGTTTATGCGAGAAAGAGAATCCAGGTCAGCCCTTATGTATAATGGATTTCCCATACCAGCGGAAAGAAAGGTATTTAAAGCTTGCTTTTCATAGTTAAATGGGTCATTAAAATACTACAGCCTGGCTGAACGCTACCAAATGCACCAACCATTCAGCTGTCCTGCTTCTCCACCCTTGATGAACGTCTGACACCAACACAAACTGTAAGGAGAGGATAACAAAAGGGCGTTTTAAAAAACCCTATTATTTCTTAAGCTGCATATTTTCCTGTTACCCAACTTGCAGCTACACAAATGATGGTTCTTGAACGCTGCACTTGAGCTTTTAAACAACAATTAACTGTTCGTGCAGAAGATGGGTAGGGTCTGCGTGTCAGAGCAGTTTGGTTCAACATCTGTACGCTTTTTTATGCTGATGGATTAAATCATTATCCCTCTTAAACATTTCCTGGCGCTGTGATTAAATGAAATCCCCAGCAAAGACGTTCATTCACCTGCTTAATCATCTCACCTTCCAAGTACCTTCAGCTGTTCTGCGGTCGTGCTGCGAAGCCCTGGGTATGAAGCTCTTTGTGGGGCAGGCTGCTGGCGAGGTAGACATCCTGCAAAGCAGCTCCTCTTTGTAGGGAACAGCTGGAATGCTGTTTCTATAGAAATGAGCCTCACTCGCGCTTGTGAGAAGTACTTTGATAAATAACTGCGTTCTGAGCAACGATGGGTGAGCTTTTCAGGTTAAAACTAGCCCTTCCAGCATTGTGGTTTCCAAGAAAGCTTGATTTACTTCTGGCAGTGAGTATGAAACGGAGTGTTTGCCTTGGGCGGGGCAGGGGGGGAGGATAAAATTGGGCACTGTTTAAGTTTTCCTATGGACTCTGCCTATAGCCTGTGTTTAAAGAACGCTGCAGGAGCTCTGATTACAAAATCACCTATTTTGTAGCCTCATTATGTTAATCCGAGAGAGAGAGCGCGACTTTCACTTTTGATGACAACTGTAGGCAGAAAAGAAGCACTTGTTAACTAATTTGTTGCCTGTGTATCCCGGAGAGCTGAACAGACTAACTGAACTGTGAAGTTTGAGAACATAACATCTGTTTATCGGAGGGCTGATAAAAACCCAGGGCTTCTTTTGTTGCTCTGGGAAAAACTGCTGTTACTATCCGCATGTGACTGGAATTGGGTCTCAGCGTTTTATACCTAACTAGCTCCATATGCCATAGAGGAAAGGGGCTGTTTTTCATAGGAAATGTAAATTGGGCATTGTGTCCTTTGTGTCCTTTTTGGCTTTCTCTTCCTCAGTCAAGTAAAAAAAAAAAACAACAAAACTTTCGTTGGCCGTGTGAATACGTTACATAAATAATCCTATCTAGAGGGAATTGTGTCTCAAAAGTAGGCATCTCTTTTGTGTTGCTGCTCTGGAACAACTGACTGTTATGTGATTAGAAAGGAGCCTTTTGAGAAGTTGCCTTTTGGTTTTGTTTGGTTTTTTTTTTTTTGTTTTGCAGAGGGGTGCTTAGCTTTTGCTTGCTTTCGTTTTTTTTAATGATGTCTGAGTAAGTGGAAGCCATTAGCTCATTTCAGATAGAAATTTTCAGTTACTGCAGACCTAGATTTGAATCAAAGCACATCAAGATGAAAGGCTCTATAACCCAGTACTAGTCCCTGGAGCCTTCCAGGCTGGTCTTGTCCTTTTTAACTTAGTGCATGTCCTGTAGTGGGAAAAAAAAAAAAGAAAAAAAAAATTATTTACAGTTCAGTTTCTCTCCAGTATAATAAGTTATTTTTGGATTGGTTTAAAGTATTTTCTGTAATTTTTTTTTTTTTTTTAGCAGCACAGGAAGAACTGAACTGCTTTTTGATTTTAATTTTTTTTTTGTTTTCCTGCTCTGTAGTAGCAAGAGTTAACAGAGTAAGCAGAGATTCTAAGATGCAGTGCAGGAATTACGTTCTCTGTCATTTGTGGTTTAAGAAAAGGGGGTGGTATTCAGCTCTTGAAAGGGCTTTAATGAATACTCTTTGGTGTTTTTGAAAGCTAATGGTCAGAGGAGAGCAACAGAAACAGCCTGGGAGCTTAGAGGGTAAACTGATTAGCATTTTTTCCTGATTGAGGTGATCGTTTCACCTCCTCTTTTTATCTCTGGATTTTTTGCTGTCTGTTGCCTTTTGTTTATATTCAAATGACATGCAGTTAAAGAAGCTTTCCTCTTTTTTTTTTTTTTTTTTTTTTAATAATGTGAACGCGGTGCTTTCTCCTTTCCTGTAGAAAATCTACTTGCCACAGCCAGGCAGAGCCATGTGTTCCTCTTGTCTTGGTTGGGTGCACAAATCTTCTTTTATGTGTGCTGCTTCTTACCCTGTTGCCTAGACGATCACTGGCTTTCACTAAGGATGTCTGGTCCTCGTAAAGAGTTTGACGTGAAGCAGATTTTAAAAATCAGATGGAGGTGGTTTGGTCATCAGGCATCAGCCCCTAACTCGGCAATTGAAAACCACCAGGGAGACTTCTGGAATAGAGGACAACATGTAACAAGCGGTGCTACCAAGTTTTTAGATTCAGGTAACCTACCTTTAACATCAGTCGGTTACAGAAGGTCCAGCCAACAGGATTTCCAGAATTCACCTCTCTGGCCAATGGCATCCAGCTCAGAAATCCCTGCATTTGAATTTGCAGCAGAAGACTGTGGAGGTGCACGTTGGCTTGACAGACAAGAAGCAGATGATAGAGCAAGTGAAGAAGAACATGAATCGGACAGCAGTTCGTGCAGGTTAATGACTACTTTCCTGTCGTGAGAAATGCCTTTTCCTTGCATGTCTGCAGATAGCCTGCATAGCTAGGCTGGGCTTTATGCTAGGCTGAAATGCTTCAGGAAGCTGGCAGCTGTTGTGCATAGCAAACAGAAAACGATTTGTAATGGGGGGTTCTGTGAGCTTGCTAGGAACTGCAGGCAGTGGGAGAATGAAGTGCATATGTGGACGCACTCACTTGTGTCTTAACTGGTACACCAAGTACATGCTGCTGTGAACAAAGTGCTGTCTGTGAAGTGGTACTGTTACAGGATGCTTTCTAAATTATTTTGAAGCGACACCAATTGTTTAATTATGCTGAGAATTAATCTCGTGCCAGCTAGCAGAAAACTATGATAATGAGAGCTTCTCATAATTCTTGTCTGATGTTTCCATGTGCTTCTGTAGATGGGGAAGATAAAACTCTGAAAGTTACTTAGGATATTGATTTTTTTTTTCTTTTGCATCTGCAACTTGTAGGGGAAAAAAAAAAATCATCTGTTGAAACCAACCAGTCTGTGCCGTGAAGTGATTGCAATTACCTGTCCAGTTAGCTTAAACTCCTTATCTACCTTAAAAAAGAAAAAAAACAAGTTTCATTGTTTATAGATAGGTCTTGATGTCCTTCTTTTGCACATCATTAGAAAAGGTGAAACTGCAAAATTTGTGCTTTGATGAGAGGTGTTTGCCAGTTGTAAGTTAGGCAGGTTAATCTTTCTTAATTAGCATCTTAATTCTGTTATTTCCTTTTGCTGCGTAGGTCAGCCCTTCTTCACTGAAACTATTTTTTTCCTGTTTTATAGTGCATGTAGTGCATAACAGTTTACCGTTTCAAATAAATTTTATGGTGTTTGCTTTCCTGCTTTTGAGAGAGCTTTGCATTTCACTCAGCATTTCAGAAAGCACAGCTATGTGAGAGGGGGAACTGTTTAATAAAACCTGTTAAGGACAGATCAATCTAGTCAATGTTTTGCATTCCCTAAGAGAAGAATTAATTTAGCACCAGGCAAAAGTAATCCTCAGTATAAACACTAACTATTTATGGTTTAAATAAGCTTTAAAGGCTCAAGCTAAAAATGCTTGGGAGCCAGCAATGTATTTGCAAAAGTCCTAGAATTACAGGGACGGGAGACCCAGCACATTGGTGCTTCTGAATCCTGCTGCAGCAACTATATAGCTACAAATAACATAGCTCTGAAGAGATCCTTTTCAAAGTGATGTATTCAGGTATGAATTTTTAAAATAGCTGTGCCACTGGATAGTAGATGTGATACAGGACATCACCTTCCATTTCGGCAGCGCCTTCTTGTGATGTGAAATTTTTATGTGCAGCATTACCCCAGATAGGATATTCTCACCAAAGCAAGGCAATCAGTGCAGGAAAGACATGGAATTTTGAGAGAAAAGTGTGTAGACCTAAAATGCCACACGTTTGTTCTTAATTGTAGGAGAAGAATTTACATATGACAGAACTAATTTGTTACTTGGTAGAACTGGAGAACTGCAAATACTTATTTAGGGAGTATTAAAATTCTAGATAGAGCTGGGGGTTTTGGAGGTTTCTTGGTGGTTTTTTTTTCCTGTATACTACAGGAAATGAGTGCAGAGTTTGAACTTAGTGAATCTGAAGTGTATTTTTAGTGTGTGCTTGATCATCTGTAGCAACTCCTTTCTTGTCTTGTAATTCTTGCTAGCGCTTTACCTTCGTGCGGGAAAAGAAATATTTTAGATCAATTTGGAGTTCAGTGTTGGTACAATTTAATATGTAATGGCAATTGTAAGCACTTGCTTTGTATTGTTAGTTCCATCTCTAGTCTCCTGGGGAAGACTGTACTTAAATCATGTTTTGTTCACTCCCTTTGTTAAGAGTGTATAAGCTGTTGGGCAGACTATGCAAGCTTGCCTAACAGATGGACTTTTCCTGATGTTAAGAGCTTTAATTAAATTGTTGCTTTTTTAAAAACCTGATCTAAAATAGATCCTATTACCTATTGGCTTGAGCTAAAAAAAAACCCCCAACCAACCAACCAAACAAACAAAAACAAAAAAAAAACCACCAAACCAAACAAGCAAAACCCAAAAAACCAAAACAACCAAAGCACAACACTCATCTGCATAGTTGTTGAGAGGTTGGTTTTCCATGTGAAACTCCTGTTACATCCACTAGAAACAAACACTGTGCATGGGGGGAAAAAAAATCCTTGGTTTAAACTTTTTGTAGAAGTTAGGAAATTCCCTTCTTCACTCCTCTGTAACTTACTGCACGGTTAGAAGCCCTAAAAGCCTGAAGTAAAAGAAGCAGCTCCACTGCTTTGTGTGTATCAGTCACCCTTCCTCTTTGCCACATCATATAGCACAAGCAGAAAAGTGTGTAGATCAGCTCTGTCATTCTGAAAGCTCTAGATCATTATATGATTCATTTAGAGGAAAGCCACTGCAGAATTCATTTGTTACTCACCTGGAGGCATAAAGAATAAGCAAATTCAAACTTTTGCACCAGATCTTTGACAAGGGTGCATCAGAGATGCAAACAGATCATCTGGATTCAGGGACCAGAACTAGTCAGCTCTAATGCTCCTGTGTGGTGTTTGTAACCAGCATTTTGCCTGGATGTTTGTTTACTAAGCCAGTGAGGTTGGAATTCTTCTGCTGGATTTTGTCTCCTCGATTTCCTCTGCTGCTGCTGTTTGTTAACCCTCTTACATTCCTGAGGCAATGGTCATCATTCTGCATTTGTGCACTTTTTACAGTTTCCCAACAGCTGTACAGAATCTTGCATAGCAAATTTAAGTCTGTTAGCAAGATATTTGGTTTTCCTCCATGTTTTGTGGGTGCTTTAGCAACAGTCCACAGGCCTTGGAGGCATGGGGGGGGATACCAAGCTAAAAATACCCTCGTATGCAGATTATTGTGTCTGGTTCATTTCACCCAGGCATGCATTAAAATATTGAAATTACTTTGCTGTAGTTTAAAGTATGGAGATGTATTCAAATATAATGTAAAACGTCTGTTTATATTTGAGCAATAAATACAAAGAGTATTTCAGGATTCATCAGTTATGTCCTAACCTTGAACAGTTGGTAAGGTGTCTGGACTTGATTTTAAGGCAAGGTCTTGGATGTACCAGGTCGTAGCTGCTCTGCAGTATTGTTCTCTATGAACAGTCTTGGAGTTAGTGCATTGTAATTTACATCCTAATCTGCTCCCCCCCCCTCAAAAAAAACCCCAAAAACCTCCACCCCAGTTTTCAGTCTGTAGAAAACTTTAATGTACCATTTATTTCACCTCAGTCCTACTTGACATTTGAAGCTGTAAATTCCCTAGGACCCCTAGTTGTGCTGTGTATTTCTTTGTAGCTCTTACCATGAGACAATGCAAACTGTCTAATAAGGAGGGTTGATAGATTCCCCAAGTGTGGCGTGGTAGTAGCACAATACTTGCAATTAACTAAAAACCTATAAAAGGAGCATTTTTATTGCTACTTCTATGCATAGATTAGGTAGAAGTAAGAAACTGTAAATTGGAAGACAAGTTGTTTTACAGGGAAGCATCTCCAGCCATCTCATTTTATTCTTTCAGGCTGCTGCTGAATTCTTTCGTTTTCCTCTGTGCCTGCTACATCTTCACTTGGGCTATGTCTGTGCAGATTTGAAAAGATTTGCAGCAGCACAATTATACAGCAAAGATGAGGCAGATTTAATCTGGTAAACTTGAGCAGTAGCTGCTGTAACAGAGATAAAGTAACAAGAGGCTTCAGCATGGGCTTTGCAAAGCCACAGGGGACTTCAGCTACCTGTTTGGGTGGAATGGGCAGCCAGGCAAACTGTGTGCTACTGGTGACATTTGTGTGGGTGGACAAACTCGTTGCACTAAATGTCTCAGTGAAGTAAGACAGGAAACATCAGTGCTGCAATCAAAGGTCTGGCTGCACTGCAACATGCTGGCATTTCTATCTTACCCAGAAGAGAAGCATAGATGCAGTGGTGTTGGTTTAGCAGGCTGTGTATACACATCTTTGTTGGACTGGCAGTGGTTAACACTGAGGCTGTGCTCCAGCCTCTCCAGCCTGCTGTTGCTCACACCAGTTAGATTAAGGTTAATGCAGATGTGTTTGCTCAAACCTGTGCCTTTTCGACTGTAAGGTTGTAGTTCTGGCTGTGGCTGTAATTCTTTTCTCTAGCATGGAGTAAGTCACTGCCCCTCAAGTTGACATGCATGTATAGCCTTACTCTGCCTAATGTTTAATGTCTTGTTATTTACATGTGATACTGAGGTGGTTCTGGCAGTTGCCTGCTCCCCCACACACTGTGAAATAACCCAGGCTAGGACTCAGTTGGCTGGAAGTTGATAAATTAAGCTTTATATTTACAGCTATGCACAATATACAAGCAGATATTTACAATGTATAACAGATATTTACACATATAGAATCATAGAATCGTAGAATGGTTTAGGTTGGAAGGGACCTTAAAGATCATCCAGTTCCAACCGCCCTGTGCCATAGGCAGGGACACCTCCCACTAGATCAGGTCGCTCAAGACCTCATCCAGCCTGGCCTTCAACATCTGCAGGGAGGGAGCAGACACAGCCTCCCTGGGCAACCTGTTCCAGTGCCTCACCACCCTCACTGTGAAGAATTTCTTCCTAACATCCCATTCAAATCTCCCCTCTGCCAATTTGAACCCATTCCCACTTGTCCTGTCATTACAAGACCTTGTGAATAGTCCCTCCCCAGCCCTCCTGTAGGCCCCCCTCAGATACTGGAAGGTTGCTATAAGGTAGTACAGAAACACCACAGCCCTCCCAGAGATCAAAATCCCTAAGAGGGGTTTTCTAACCACCCCTACCACCTTTCCCCCCTTCCCCAATCTTACCTCACCATCTGTTTAGGCAGCAGATAGGCAAAGGTAGATCAGCCAGGGAGGTTAGCAGTAGGAAAGAAGTTAGTGGAATTATTAAGAATCAGCTACAAAAGGCAGGGAAAAGGAGCCATGCAAGAGCAGTCACAGCCCAGAGAGGTTTGAAACCATCTGAGTTATCTATATTTGGATTACAACTCTTAAAACAGGGTTTTTTTTCTTTCTCAGAAGCTGTGAGTGGAGTAGCACTGTCAGTGCTTTCCTCTCAGCCTGTAGTCTAATTTCTAATTCAAATCCTCCAATTATCTCAAACCAGTAGAGATATTAACAAAAGTAATATATGAATTTAGATTTAAAATGTAATTTTTTCCCCCTTTTCTCAGAACCAAAGTGGTGTTCCCTGGAAACATAGAAGTGAGGAGAGAAACATGGGTTTTTTTCCCTATCTGTACAGTTTTGCAGGTTTTGGTACTTCCAATGCTTTAATTTTCAAACAGAAATGTATGTAACACAGAATTTAAGCCAGTTACATAGAATGGTTTGGGCTGGAAGGGACCTTGAAATCATCTAGTTCCAACCATCCCTGACATTGGCAGGGACACCTCACACTAGAACAGATCATCGCTAGACCCTGGCTTCATCCAACCTGGCCAAGGAGAGAGCATCCAGGACCTCAAGTTTTTCTTGCCTTAGTTCCCATTTTGCACCATTTTCAGTGTCTCTCTGGAAGCCACATGTGTTGTCTGTGGCACAGACAGAGAATTTATTTTGAGGTGGACTTCCTGGAGTATTGTGTCCAGTTTTGGGTCCCCTATTACAAGAGGGATGTAGCCATGCTGGAGCGTGTCCAGGGGAGGGCCATGAGGATGCTCAGAGGGCTGCAGCACCTCTGCTATGAGGAGAGACTGAAGGAGTTGATGCTGTTAAGTCTGGAGAAGAGGAGGCTCCCAGGTGACCTTCTTATGGCCTTCCAGTATCTGAAGGAGGTGTACAAAAAAGCTGGGGAGGGACCTTTTAGGCTATCAGATAGTGACAGGACTAGGGGCAATGGAGCAAAGCTGCAGGTGGGGAGATTCAGATTGGATGTGAGGACGAAGTTTTTTGCCATGAGAGTGGTGAGAGGCTGGAATGGGTTGCCCAGGGGGGTGGTTGGGGCCAGTTCCCTGGAGGTGTTTAAGGCCAGACTGGATGAGGCTGTGGGCAGCCTAATCTAGGGTAGGGTGTCCCTGGGCATGGCAGGGGGGTTGGAACTAGATGATCCTTGTGGTCACTTCCAGCCCTGACTGGTTCTATGATTCTGAGATTCCTGAGGGGTCCAAGTTTATGGAGTCGTGTTCTGCATTGCCTCAGCCATTTGCCTGGTAGCTTTGAAACCCACGGACCATTTTCATCCTGATGTGAGCGCAGGCAGAAATCTCAAGGATAGCATCACTCCTCTCAAATGGCAGCTAGTTAATGGTGAGAAACTCAGCTTACTGCCTGCTCTGAGAAGATCAGAATTCGTCTGCTGCAAAGCTGGCTGCACAGCTTCCCTTAGTCACGTTCTTTGCGGTCTCTTGCCTTGTGAGGCATTGCCTTAAGGAATTGAGTGGAAAGGAAAAGAGCTGTCTTGTGGTGGGAGATGGAGAGGGAAGAAACGGTGTAGAAATTGTTTGAAAAACAGAGTTTGTTTGTTGATTCTCTGAACCAGTCTGAGCTGGTGTAGTAGCATTGTGTTTGGGGTATTTTCTCCATCAAGGCGACAAGATCTGTGGATCTGCTTGAGGGTAGGAAGGCTCTGCAGAGCCTGGCCAGGCTGGATCAGTGGGCAAAGGCCAGTGGTATGAGATTCAACAAGGCGTAGTTCTGGGTCTTGCCCTTGGGTCACAACAACCCCATGAATGCTCCAGGCATGAGGCAGAGAAAGACCTGGGGGTGCTGACTGACATCCATCTGAACTTGAGCCAGTGTGTGCCCAGGTGGCCAAGAAGGCAAGCAGCATCCTGGCCTGGGTCAGGAACATTGTGGCCAGCAAGACCAGGGAAAGGATTGTCCCCCTGTACTCAGCAGTGTACCCAAGGCCACACCTTGGGTACTGGGTTCAGTTTTGAGCCACTCACTAGAAGAAAGACATTGAAGTGCTGGGGCAGGTCCAGAGGGGCAGCAAAGCTGGTGAAAGGTCTGGAGAAGAGGTCTAGCTGAAGAGCAGCTGAGGGAACTGGGGTTGTTTAGTTTAAAGAAAGAGTCAGCTACATGAAAGGAGGCTGCAGCCAGATGGGTGTTGATCTATTGGTCTATTCTTTCTAGTATAAATCATAGAATCAGTCAGGGTTGGCAAGGACCACAAGGATCATCTAGTTCCAACCCCCATGGCAACCCTGGATCAGGCTGGCCAGAGCTTCATCCACCTTAAACACCTCCAGGGATGGGGCCCCAACCACCCCCCTGGGCAACCCATTCCAGGGTCTCACCACTCTCATGGTGAAGAATTTCCTCCTCATAAAGTGATAGGATGAGAAGAAATGGCCTCAAGTTGCACCAGGAGAAGTTTAGAGTGGATATCAGCAGTAATGTCTTGGCTGAAAGGTTTCTCAAACACCTAAACAGGCACCCCAGGGTTGAATCCCCATCTCTGGAGGTGTTTAAAAGCTGCAGAGATGTGGTGCTGAGGTACATGCACCAGAACTGGCAGAGTTAGATAGTGGTTGGACTGAGTGATCTTAAAGGTCTTTTCCCACACAAGGGATTTTATGACTAAAATTTTGCAGATGTAAATCCTATTGTCATGCTGTCCAGCTCCTTTGTTCTGTCAAGGCTGTAGTGTAAGCAGCTGCACTTCAACATGTTGCTTCTGTCGAAAGAAATGTGACTTTTAAATGCAAGAAAATAAGCTGTTACTTGCTGCAGAAGGTTAAAAGAGACAAGGTGGCACTTGTGTATAAAGTCAGCATCTGTGCTACATACTCTTGATCTAACCATGTCACTCTTACAGTGCAGTCAAACTTTATTTTTGCAGATTCAGAGGATTTCTTCTTGTGGAGTCGTTGACCTTTTTTTGAGAAGTACTAATGAGGCTGCAGTTAAATTAGGTGAACTGATCATGGCAATTAAGCAGTTTTAAATATGAATGAATTTATGCATAATTTTTCAGAGGGGACTTTTTCAGGCATGATTTGACATAATTTTTCATTAAAAAAAAATATATATATATACCCTCCCCCCCCAAAACCCCAAACCCAACATTTAAAACTTATTCTAAAATTTCAGGTTTCATTCCTCTATTTCTGTTCCAAAATGAATAGTTTGAGATGCGTATTGCCTTTTTTTTTTCCCTTAGTCATAATGAATTCTTTATTGCTTTGTTTCTATTTCAAAGGCAGATGCAGAGATGTTTAAGGTAAAAGATGCCTTCCTAAAATAAACACAAAATGCTTAAAATAAAATGCTTGGCAAAAAAAGTTGTGCAGCCTTTGTTCTAGCCAAGCTTTATAGTTACTTAGGCCTTGAGCAACCTGATCTAGTGGGAGATGTCCCTGCCTATGGTGGGGGGTTGGAACTGGGTGATCTTTGAGGTCTCTTCCAACCTAAACCATTCTGTGATTCTAAGTTGCTAACTAATATGTCTGCTATAAAACAGCTGTTCTAAGCTCTCCTTTAAATTCAATTTTCTAGCTTTCAAGTAATTAAAATAACAAATTCTGTTATTTGGAGCAGGTTGTGTTTCTCCCTCATAAACCAGGAAAAGCACTTGTGGTGGTTTGGCAGTTATCTGCCCCCCCACCAAAACAAGAACCTGCTTCTCACTCTGTGTTGCTCTTGTCAATACCAAGTATTTGAGTATAGCATAGCAGAGTGATGCTTTTTGTACATAGTGTTGTAAACTTAGTGCCCAGACAGAGCTTGAGAGATGCCCACTTAAGCTTGATATCTTCCTCTTTCATTACTCAGGTCTGATAAACTAAAAGTACAGGGTTATAAAGAACATGAGAATGAAATTCAAGTGTCATTTGGGCTTCCTTCAGATGCCTTGAGATTCAGCTCTATCTACAGAGGTATTGACCCTGTTTTATTTATCCTCTTCCTTATCCGTTTAGAAGCCTTTCCCGGTGTGATGGTTTAGCAGTTGCCTGCCCCCCTACCCTTTGAAATGACCCAGGCTACGACTCAGTTGGCTGGAAGTTAAGGAATGAAGCTTTATATTCACAGCTGTGCACAATATACAAGCAGATATTTACAATGTATAACAGATATTTACAGATATATACAGTAAAAAAAGGTAATACAGAAACACCCCAGCCCTCCCAGAGATAAAAATCCCTAAGAGGGGTAACAAATGACCCCTACCACCTTCCCCCCCTTCCCCAGTCTTCTCTCACCATCTGTTTCATGCAGCAGATAGGCAGAGGTAGATCAGCCAGGGGGATTAGCAGCAGGAAAAGAAGTTAGTGGAATTATTCAGATTCAGCTACAAAAAGAGGAAGATCCATGCAAGAGCAGCCACAGCCTGGAGCTGTCTGAAACCGTCTGACCCTCTTACTTATCTATTTTGAGTTACAGCTCTTAAACATTTTATTTTCTTTCTCAGCAAAGCTATGAGTGAAGTAGCACCATCAGTGCTTTCCTCTCTCAACCTATAATTTCTCATTCAAATCCTCCAGTTAGTTCAAACCAGCACAGCACTGATTCCTCTCTTTAGAGAGACTTCAGTAGAAGTGGGAGGAAAGAAGACTTGTGGCTGCTGCAGTTTGGTTTGGGTTTGTATTGCAAACTGTGGCTTTGTTGAAGCTACAACAATGAAGCTTGAAACGACAATAATGAAGCTTGAAACACCACCAGAAGCAGAGGTGTGAATTCAGCTCTCCGGTCAGGAGAGGAAAACAGGATTTGGTGGTTTAATTATTTCAGAATCACAAGATGAAATTTAAAGGAGTTGCAACGGTTGTTTTATAGCCATGACACATAGTAGTTAACAACTCTTCCACTAAGTGTGGAGCTTGACTATAACAAAGGCTGCAAAACTTTTTTTTTTTTTCCCCAAGCATTTAATTTTATTTATTTTTATATTCATTTCAGGGAGGCATCTTTTACATTAAGCATCTCCACGTCTGCCTTTGAAATAAAAACTAAGCAATGAAGAATTCATTATGATTAAGAAAAACACATCTCAAACTATTGGGATGTGCTTTTACTTTTCAAACTCTTTTTTTTTTCTCTTCCCACCGCTTTACTGGCCCAGTTAATTGCTTCATTACTTTTCAGTGATCTGTTCTATTGAGCAGAGCTCCTTAATCCAAACATCCTACTTCAAGATATAAAATCCTTTAAAAATGAATGGGTATATAGCAGAGCTTATACATAATTTCAGTTTCAAAAGGCATGATCGTATAAATTCTTTATTAGACAGAGAAGCAGATGAAAGCTACCATCTTTAGTGCAGAAATGTTTGTCACCAGGGCACTGAGATGTGTAGTTAGCATGAGAAAGACCTTGTCCTTTAACTTCTCTTTTTACAGTCTTCCTGGAATTACAGCATAATAAAAATTTGTCAGTGCTAGATGGGATCTTTATTGACAGAAATAGAGAAAGGAAGGAAGGAGCAAGGAAAATGTGACTGAAGTTTAAGGCATAAAGGAAACCCTACTGAGCAACGCTCTAAAGATATTAGTAGAATCATAGAATGAGTCAGGGTTGGAAGGGACCACAAGGATCAGCTAGTTCCAACCCCCTTGCCAATGCCCAGGGACACCCTACCCTACATCAGGCTGGACAGAGCCTAGAAAGAATAGACCAATAGACCAACACCCATCTGGCTGCAGCCTCCTTTCATGTAGTTGACTCTCTTTCTCCCCGGGCAACCCATTTCAGGCCCTCACCACTCTCATGGTAAAGAACTTCCTCCTCACATCCAATCTGAATCTCCCCACCTCCAGCTTTGCTCCATTCCCCCTAGTCCTGTCACTACCTGATAGCCTAAAAAGTCCCTCCCCAGCTTTCTTGTAGGCCCCCTTCAGATACTGGAAGACCACAAGAAGGTCACCTGGGAGCCTCCTTTTCTCCAGACTTAACAGCCTCAACTCTTTCAGTCTGTCCTCATAGGAGAGGTGCTGCAGCCCTTTGAGCATCCTCCTGGCCCTTCTCTGGACACACTCCAGCATCTCCATATCCCTCTTGTAGTAGATATTCCAGAACTGGACACAGTAAATAATATTTTTACTTAATGTGTTTAAAATGCTTTCTTCAGTCCTAATCTTAAAGGATTATTTGGGGGTTCTTGGGATTCTAAGGGTTCTTTGATACCCTTACCTTGTGCCCTTGTGCACTGGCAGCCTCAATCTTTAATGTAATTTTCTTAGTAGTATGTGAGGTATGCAAAAGTAGTAATACCTCTAGCTTACGGGAGGGGAAATTTGCCCTAGATTTACATTGGACTTGAGAGCCAAGCCCAAAAGGACCAGAACCACCTTGATACTCAAGATCTGCAGGACCCTCATGGCTGAGTGTTCACTCTGAGCATGGGATTTACAGGTCAATGTTACATGTCCAGGTTTGCTCTCTCTGTTCTCTAGAAGGCATTCAGTACAGCTGCTGGGAGAGGGCAAAGCAGCTTCTTCCCTTCCTCTCTTCCTTTCCTTTCTCGTGTATTCTCCCAACCTATCATAGCTGTGGCAAACTCAATGGTAAAACATGTTCATAAAACAGTTTGGGGACAGAGAGGGAAATAATTATTTCCTTATTGTGATAGGCATCTTTAGCCCTTAAACCTGTATTTTTTTTTTCTTTTTTTTTTTTTTGTAAGTACTTCAACTATTAGATTGTCTCTTTTGTGTTCTCTTTATGAACCGCTGAAGTTTAAATCTTTCTTTTCTTCTCCTTTTCCTTCTTATGGAAAATGGTTTGTGAGTTACTGGCTAGAGGACAAGAATAAGGTCGAACATCTTCAGCTGAGGGGAAGAGCTAAGCCTGGCTCTGCTGTGTCCTTAATAAGTGCTTTGTTATGGGCAGTGGCAAACACACACCACTGCAATTATTTTCTCTTTGTTGAACAAGAGTGGTGACTGCCACTGAGTGCATAATATACATGTGTGCTGTTTTGGGGCTGACAATAGCTCTAGTGAGGGTGGTCCAGCAAAATGATGCCTTGGAAAGTTTTTGCCTTCTCCATGCTAGTCTGCAGCTCACGTTTTAGCAGCACAGCTCTTTGTGAAGGTGTAGTGTAAATCAAATCCCTGATATTATTTTTATTTTTGATTTGAGGAATCAGGGACTATGATTCAAGAAAAAAAAAAAAAACAAACCACATGCAAAAAAAACTCCAACAAAAGAAACCTAAAAACAGAAAGCAAACCCACAGCAATCTGTATCAACACAATTGAGGATGTGATAATGTGTGATAAGGAATAAGAATTTCCTAAGCATGTTACCCAGCACATTGTTCTTTCCATTTATGTTTCTTTAGCCAAGTTGCTGGTTTAAGAGTTGCTTTCCCCAAATACTTTCTGCTTTTTTGCTGTGAGAATGCCACTCAGTTTTGCAATATAATGTTGGGTTGTGGGTTTTTTTTGTGATTGCATGGTTACATTTTTTACATAGAAGTTCCTCGATTCAGTTTCCCAAATGGCCACAAAGAATACTTGTTCCAGCTTGTAAGAGGGCTGGTGGTGAAGCAGAGTAAGTGACTCGTTCGGGGTGAGAAGTTAACCCAGCTTAAGTAAGGGCTAACTGCAGTTTTGGAGAGCATGTTTAAAATAAAACCCTCCCAAGGAAGTAGGTAGGGGTAGGCAGGTGTATCTCATTTCTAATCCATTACTGCATTTAGATTTAAGTGCTAGATTGCTTGGATTTTTTAACAACCTGGGCACGTTTTTTTTAAAAAAGCCAAAAAAGAAAAAAAAAAAAAAAGAAAATAAATCCTCTACCATTGCAGGACATTTTCTGCTTAAAATTTAGACTGATTTTGAGGAGCTTCGTCTTGAAATTAGTATCCTAGGCTGAGGACTGAGCTAAATCTCTTGGTGGATTTAGCTCTGAGCGTGCTGCCTGTGTTCATGACACCTTTGTGAAAGCAGGGGTCTGGATGCAGATCTTGTGAGCGAGAAACAGCACTTCCCTTACTATACATAGTTAGAATTAATCTCCTTTCAGTCTCAGGCCCATGCATTCCTTTTAAGTTTTCTGTTTCTCTTTTCTCCCACGCTGCTGTGTGTATGCACAGGAATCATTTTTCTCCCCATCCACCCTTGTGTTTTCTCTGTGTTGGATTCTGCTCTGCTAGATCTCATTTCAGGCATGTAAGACATAAGTAGGAGTGATGATGTGTTTCTTGATTATTTGCTTTAATATTTTTTCCCCCCATGCATGCTCACATTCTTTAACTAGGTTCGTATATGCTGAGTTTTATTCTAGCTACCTTAGGCTAAATGTGAAGCAAGACTTTAACGTGTGTGAAGTAAAATCTTATGGCAGAGAGGGGTTTGATTCCTTATTGCATCCTTCCATTGTTTCTCAGTTTGCAGGGTTTTGGTAGATGTCTCTTCTTTAACCCTCTGACATTGATACAGATACAAGGAACTGCTGGAGAGAGGTCAGGAGAGTCTAGAAAGATGCTGAGAAGGCTGGAGCCTCTGTTAAGGAAAGGTTGAGAGACCTGGGGCTGTTTAGTCTGGAGAAGAGCAGCCTGAGAGGGCTTCTCAGTATCTAAAAGGTGGTGGGCAAAGGGATGGAACCAGATTCGTTTCACTGGTGCCCAGCAATAGGACAAGAGACAGAAGAGGCAAACTGGAACACAGGAAGTTCCACCTTAATGTAAGGAGAAATTTGATTGGGCCAAGCACTGAAGCAGACTGCCCATAGAGCTTCTGGAGTCTCTGTCTTTCGTAACCCTTGATCCCTGATCTAGGTGAACCTGCTTTGGACTCAATGATCTCCAGATGTCCTTTCTGATCACCACTATTCTGTGATTCCTGGACTGATATTTGTCTGTTAGTTGAAGTGAAATGATCATACTTTTTCCACAATGGTTTAGATAAGGTTTATGGTTTAGATAAAGTTTGGAGGAAGAGAGGAAGTATGAACATGAGTAGAACTC
>VWZI01018140.1:131153-149817 GCA_013396835.1 Psilopogon haemacephalus | reverse complement strand
GGATGAGGAGTAATGGGTTTAAACTGGCAGAGGGGAGATTGAAACGGGATGTTACGAGGAAGTTCTTTTACAGTGAGGGTGGTGAGACACTGGAATGGGTTGCCCAGGAAGGTTGTGGCTGCTCCCTCTCTGGAGGCGTTCAAGGCCAGGTTGGATGAGGCCTTGAGCAACCTGTTCTAGTGAGAGGTGTCCCTGCCTATGGCAGGGGTTGGAACTGGATGATCTTTGAGGTCTCTTCCAACCTAAACTATTCTATGATTCTGACTTTAAATCAGATGTGATTTTTGGTTTATCATCTGTAGACAGAAGTACTGCAGCTAATGAATGTGTGAACTAACGATTCTGTTACTGTTTTCAGCAGAACTTCCAACAGCAGCCATACCATATCATCTTGTCAAACTATGGAGCCCTGTGCCTCAGATGAGTTTTTTCAGGCTCTCAACCATGCTGAACAGACTTTCAAAAAGATGGAGAACTATCTCAGACACAAACAGCTGTGTGATGTGGTGTTAGTGGCTGGCGATCGTAAAATCCCAGCTCACAGGTAAGCTTGTTATCGTTCAAAGTAACTTAATCTTAATTTACAAATGCAACTTCAAAGTGTGTCCTGTGTTTTGTTTGGAAAGGATCAGAACGCCCTAAGCAATTTTGAATTCTTTAAACGTGCTTTATTTTTTTTTCTTTTCACATCTATTTGGAAGCTAAAAGTAAACTTCTGTCAGTTGTATGCAACACAGCATCAAAAATAACTCTGCTTTCACTTTCTGCTTTTTGTTTTCGAGCCTATAGCAAGAGATTTGCATAACAAAATAAAGACCCCCATTCACCCTCAGGGTATAAGTGGTATATAAGTATATAGATAAGTGGTGTGTAAGTGGTATATAAGTATATGTATAAGTGGTAGCTTCTGTACCATAGAATGGTGTAATTTTTTTGTTCTTAGGTTTACTTTTCTCTTTTTACTAACAGTGAAGTTGTTGGAACCATAATTAGTAATAAGGACAGTCTTCTGTACACACAATTTTTTTTTTTTTCCTCTCATAGTAAGAAGAATCCTTTGATAGTAAACTACTGAAGACTGGCAGTAGGTGTTAGGTGGCTAATTAGATCAAACATTACCCTATCTGTGTAATTAACAGATCAGCTAGTGTGCCACTTAAAAGGCTAGGAAAATACCAGAGATTGCCAAACAAAAGTATGAATAACTCAGGCATTTTATGGTATTTAATGCATAGTATTTATAGTTCAAGTAGGAACCTAGGTCTAATTAAGCTGTGGTTTCATAAGATTAAGTCTACAACAGAAAATAGTAGCCTGAAGCATTCCTGTTTTCCATTGCTCATCCCTGCCCCCGCATTGAAACTGCAGCTTTGTACTCTAGCAGTAATAAAAAGATGGGAAGAGGTTGCTGGTTTAAGTTTGGTATTCTTCTTAAAATGCCAGATTTCTGCATTTCTTCAAATGTCATCCACTCTGTTGTGCTGACACAGCTGAGGGATGGTAGCCTGAGGCTGAGAACTAACTGTTTGAGGAGCTGGGAGGCAGGTCTGGTCTAACTTGCTATTGCTTTCAGAGGCTTCATCTTACAAAACTTCATTTTTAAACAATTCAACCTATCCCTGGCTTTTTCAAGCTGATTTAAGCAAATCTTACTGCAATCACTGCTAGAATGGGTGATCCTGCTTTCCACCCAACTCCTGACCTCAATTCCTTTGTAAACATTTATAGCTGGGGGTGATGATGAATCATTTTTTGAGAGACAATAGGGTGAACAAGATGATTTGGCTTTCCCTGTGGCTACAGAGTTGCTTAAGCTTGGTCTTCAGTTTGTTCAAATTAGTTGCAAAACTGCACTGTCCCTGTGGAAAGAGTGAATCAGAGGAAAACAGGGAATGCTCACCCTGAGTAGATTTGCACTCACTGGGGTAATTCAGAAGTCAGACAGTTTTGGAGTGCTGTAAACAGGAAAAATAGTCATAGTAAGAAAATAATTTTACTTCCTTACGTGGCCAAGGCAACATCTTTGCAGTATGTAGTTCTGGAGTGTAGTTAAAAGGTGTAGAAAGGGTGCAGAGGACAGCTGCAGATACCTTGGAAAGGGCTGGAAGGTTATGGGGTTTTTGCAACAAGATAAACAGAAAGACAACATGCAGAAAACTTCTCTAATGTGGTTCCTCCTGTTTTTCATTTATTTAGAGAGCTGACTTTGCTCTTCCAGATTCTGCTGCTCTATCAGTAGTGCATTAGGCATGTGCTGCCACTTGTTAATTGCTCTGGTCTCTTCTTGGAAGGAGAAACAGCTTGCTGTACATGGCCATGTGCTTGGAGCAGGAGGCTTATAATTGTCCTTAGTTCACTTTATAATGTTGGAGCAGCTTAGAAAGAAGCTTTGCTTTTTGCACAATGAGTTCTTTCTCTTACTGTTTTGTTTTCACAGAGAAATGTGTCAAATAGCTACAGCTACTACAGTCTTCATCTCAGTACGTTCAAAATACCTCACTGAAAACTGAACTTTTCTATAGTGGGGACAATAAAGGTGGAAATCATGAAACTGGTTCAGAATTTTACAGAAATTGAGTGAGAAGGCCAGCTTGGTGTACTGCTTGTAGCCTATGTTCTGAGATAAAAAGTCTGGAGAAGTTTTTACTGCCTGCATCCAAGTCTTGACTTCTTTGGCATTGACTGCAAGGTTGGAGCAGTTTCAGAACATTAGTGGTTATTTTATCTTAACATTTAATAAGAAGCAAAAGCTGTCTTAAATATTTGATAGCTTAATGGCATTCTGAGATGTGTAGGAAGTTTGCTTACACTGGGCAGCTCTTTTTCTTTAAGAAAGATTAAAGGCTTTTTCTTAATATGTGGTCATCTAGAATTGGTAAGAAAACATTTTTCATCACTAGTATCTGATATATAGAGAGGAGTTTTCAGACCTCCTGGTTTGAACCTGATATTTTTAATAGTTTCTGGGGTGTTGTTTGTTTGTTTGTTTGTTTGTTTTTTTGTTTTGTTTTGTTTTCTCACCTTTACTTCTGGTGATGCTTGAATGTTCTGAGGCGTACGGTGTATGTTTTTACAGTAGAGAGCAGCAAGTTTGGCATCTGCAATAGTAAGAACACAGGTGACACATTACTGTGAAAGTCTGAAGAGTTTTTGGTTTGTATCTGTTTGAAAAATTCAGGCTATGAGTCTACCACAAGTAAGGGTGTCATATGCAGCCATGATGTTTCTCAATATCACATGCTCTATTATTCCATGACCTTTTGTCTTCTCATTCTGTGCTAAAAATTATTTAGGAGATCAAAAATCAAGTAGGAAAGGGGGCAGTTCTCCACAAGGTAAAAAATGCTGTCCCTGCCCATGGCAGGATGGTTGGAACAGGATGATCTTTGACGTCATTTCGAACCTGAACCATTGTGTGATCTACAACTAGCTGAAGGGAGGCTGGAGCGAGGAGGGGGCAGCCTCTTCTCCTTGATAACAAGCAACAGGACTAGAGGAAATGGTTACAAGCTGTGCCAGGGTAGATGTAGGCTGGATATTAGGAAATATTTTTTCACTGAAAGAGTTATCAAACATTGGAGTGGTATGCCCAGGAGTCACCATCCCTGAGGGTGTTCAAGTGCTTGGTGCTTAGGGACATGGTTTAATGTAGCCCTTCAGTGCTGTTTGAGGGGTGGACTGGATGCACTTTGAGGTGTCTTCCAACCAGATATGTTCTGTGATTTCATGATTCCCACACTCCCTTAGCCTGCAGTTCTGTAGAGAAATTTTGCCACATTAAACTAAATTTACTTTTTTTTATATCAGGTGCTTTTTTTCAATATACACTGCAATTTCAGACACCTAAGTCATTTATTGCATTCTCATTTATTACATTCAGTTAACTGCTGTATCCATAATAAAAGTTGGTGTTGTCTTTTTTTTTTTTTTTTTTACAATTATTTACTGATCACAACATTTACATAAGAAAAGAGAGGTCTGTGTAAAATCCCTGGCCAGAGGGGATGTAAACCCTGCTCTCTGTCCTGCAACCAGCAATTCAAAAATCTTTGCAGAACCATTTTCTGTTCTCCTGTTGACACTGAAATATGGAAATACAAAAGACACGGGGCTGAAGGAAAGAAGGCAAATGGAAGCTTAAGTACTCTAGGGGATAGGAAGCTTATTTGGAAAGGCACAAATCCTGGGCTTGCAGACATTTTTTATCTTTAGGCTTATTTATCTTTGTGCTGCTTTGCCATACAGCTTAATAATACTTCCTTTCTTTCACAGTTGTATTGCCTTAGTTTGTAAATCCTTCACTGCAGACTTTTTGTTTTGTTTCAGCTACATGTTTATAAAAGTTTAACACAAAGTGCCATTCTAAAAAGTCAAAAGAACGTTAAAAAAAAACTTCGTTCTGTGATAGCTTTGTGTTAAAAAAGGTTCTGTTGCTACTATCAGTGTGGTTATTTTGAAGACTTCTACAAAAGGGTCTATTGTAACCCTCTTTTCAGTGTCAGAAGCACCAAACAAATTTTGAAGGTTTGATTTTCCTGGGAGAGAGCTATAACTGGAAATCTTTTTTAACACCAGCATACTGCATGTATAATTTTAGGTACTGCTTGCTTTTAAACAAACTACATTGCAGTAAATGCAGATACGTTACTAGTGTGGGATAGTACTGCTTCCAGATATTGTTTTTATTACTGACATGCTTTGTTAAAGAATCACAGAACCACAGGATGGTTTGGGTTGGAAGGGACCTTTGAGGTTATCTTATCCTACCTGGAGTACTGCATCCGGTTTTGGAGCCCCTGTTACAAGAGGGATGTGGACATGCTGGAGCATATCCAGAGAAGGACCACGAGGATGCTCAGAGGGTGCAGTGCCTCTCCCATGAGGACAGACTGAAAGAGTTGGGGCTGTTCAGTCTGGAGAAGAGGAGGCTCCCAGGTGACCTTCTTGTGGCCTTCCTGTATGTGAAGGAGATGTACAAAAATGCTTTTTAGGCTATCAGGTAGTGACAGGACTAGGGGGAATGGAGCAAAGGTGGAGGTGGGGAGATTCAGATTGGATGTGACGAGGAGGTTGACCATGAGAGTGGTGAGAGCCTGGAATGGGTTGCCCAGGGAGGTGGTTGGGGCCCCATCCCTGGAGGTGTTTAAGGCCAGGCTGGATGAGGCTGTGGCCAGGCTGATCTGATGTGAGGTGTCCCTGCCTGATTCTATGATTCTAATTCCAACCCCTATGTGATGGGCAAGGGACACACACGTCCTTCTAGACAAGTTTGCTCAAGGCCCCAACCAACCTGGCTTTCAACACTTCCAGGCTTGGAACCTTCACAACTTCTTTGAACACCCTGTTTCAGTGCTTCACCACCCTCAGTGGGAAGATTTTCCTCCTAATGTCTAATCTCAGTTGAGCTTCTTCCAGTTTGAAGCCATTCTCCCTTGTTCTGTCACTCTACGCCTTTGCCAAAAGTCCCTCATGAGCTCTCCTGTTGCCCCCTTCAGATACTGGAAGGTTACAAGAAGGTCTCCATGGGCAACCTGTTCTAGAGTTTGATCACTCTCATACTGAAGAACTTCTTCCTAAGAAGAAACCTATTTTCTCTCAGCTTCAAACCATTCCACCTTGTCCTGTTGCTACGTACCCTTAGGAAAAGTCCCTCTGCAGCCTTCTTGTAGGATCCTTTCAGGTATTGGAAGGCAGTTCTAAGGCCTCCCTGGAGCCTTCTCCTCTCCAGACTGAACAAGCCTGACTCTCTCACTCTTCTTTATAACAGTGGTGTTCTAGCCCTCTGATGATTTTCATGGTCCTCCTCTGGACCTGTTACAGTTCCATGTCCTTCTTGTATTGGGAGTTCCAGAGCTGGAGACGGGACTTCAGGTGAGGTCTCAGGAGAGTGGATTGAAAAGAGAGACTCAAGAAGAGAAACCAGCTGAAACCACTGGTGTGTGAGATTCTTCATCCCAGGGTGCATCAACTACTCAGTATCACTTTACAACTTAAGTAAATGCTATTACTGAGCTATTACACAGCTACACACAAGGAGTTGCCTAGAAAGTGTCTCTTATCTTTAAGGTGTTAAGAAGCCTCATTTCATCCTGTGAGATGAATCAGATGAGGAGATACTACATTTGTGAACTGCCAGGTTCACCAGCTGTCATCACTGTACCTAGTAATTGATCTGAGGATGTAGAAAGCTATCAAGAGGTCTTGAGGTCTTGAGCGACCTGATCTAGTGGGAGGTGTCCCTGCCTATGGCACAGGGGGGTTGGAACTGGATGATCTTTGAAGTCTCTTCCAACCTAAACCATTCTATGATTCTAAGAAGGTGCAGCTTATGGCAATTTCATAAAGAAGGACAACTGAGACGTGCCCCACCCTGCTTACACAGGCTCTCACTAGAAAACTTTTCAAAATAAGTTGTTGTCGTAGGTCCTTTGTATGTTTGGCTCAGTGCAAACCACAGACTCTGAAGACATCAGTAGCATCCCTGTAAGAATAGGGAGATGTACTGAAACACTTGGATTTTGCCAGTAATTAGCCCAGTAGCTCTTGAGTGTTTTCCCAGAGAGGTTTCTTGGATGAAAATTTGCTGTGTTTCTGTGGTTTTTTTTCTCTACACTGAAACAGAGCAGCAAACCAACTGCATACAATTCAGTAGCCAAATTCTCATGACCTTATCTATGCAGAATTAAGTACTTGGCAGTAGCTGGTAATTAGGTAAAGGTGGAGAGTAAAGGTAAATAAGTCTGATATCCACAGCTGAACAACACAATGCCAACTGCATTAAGGCTTTTCCATTATTATTTTGTAGTACTGTTAAGAGGCCTCTTTGATGGCAATCTCTGCTGCAGGCATTTTATTTGGGCCATTTAGGAAAGAAATATTACTCTTGGAGGGGGAAAAATAAAAAAAAGCAGAGACTCAGAATACCAAACCCAGAGCTTTCTTCACTCTCTAGACAGAGGAAAGCATCAGTAGTGTAGTGGGTTAGCAGTTACCTGCCCCCCCACGCCTTTTGTAAACCCCAGCTAGAACTCAAGACACTGGAAGTTAATAAATGAAGCTTTATATTTACAGCAATGCACAATATACAAGCAAATATTTACAAGATCTAACAGATATTTATAGATATATACAGTGAAAAGGTAATACAGAAACACCACAGCCCTCCCGGAGACCAAAATCCCCAAGAGAGGGTAACCAAACCCCCCCCTACCACCCTTCCCCCTCTTCCCCCAGTCTTATCTCACCACCTGTTAATGCTGCAGATAAGCTGAAATAGATTGGCCAGGGGGGTTAGTAATAGGAAGGAGTTAGTAGTTTTACTCTGAATTAGCTACCAAGACAGAGAGACAAAGGAGAAGCAGCTGCCGTGCTGAAGGGTCAGAAGCCCTCTGCTCATCTGGTTGTTTTCAGAACAGTTCTTAAAAACAACTTTTTTTCTCTCTCAGTGAAGTAACACAGTGTTTACCTCTCTCAGCCAATAGTCTAATTTCTCACTCAAATTCTCCAATTAGCTCAAACCAACACAAGTCGTTCCCAGTGAACTCTAGATATGGATGAATATGTTAATTTTAATGCTTAATAAATGACACAAAGAGATTCTCCTTATGTTAAATATTAACGGGGACACGATGGCTCTATTTAACAAGAAGGTTGTGAATGGGAGTGTAGTTCTTATAATCATTGCACAGATTTAGAGCTGATTTATAGCTAATTCGTAGCCTAAAAAGGTCAAATATGAATGGGGAAAGCCTTCTATGGATTCTTTGGCTATATGAAGGGGATTAGCTTCTTTGTGTCATATTTTCTGCATGTAGGGGCGGGGTTTAATTTCAGTATAAAAACAAGATTCAAAGAAAAATCTGTTGCTAGCTATGAGATTAAAAAGATCAATGAAAAAGTGGGTGTCGAATGGCATGAGCAAAGTAGTAATTGATTTTTATTGACTAGTGGGAACAAAATAGGACAAGAAAAGGCAATTTGGCTGAAAGTCTGGCTTTGTTTTCATTTTTTCTAGCTCCGTGTCACCTTGATGCATTGTCACTCTATGTTTTAATCCCCTTTCTTTATCTAAAAGACCTTTTAATTCACAGAAACATCCAGGTTGGGAAAGACCCTCAGAATCATAGAATCAGTCAGGGTTGAAAGGGACCACAAGGATCATCTAGTTTCAACCCCCCTGCCATGCCCAGGGACACCCTACCCTAGATTAGGCTGCCCACAGCCTCATCCAGCCTGGCCTTAAACACCTCCAGTGAAGTGGCCCCAACCACTCCCCTGGGCAATCTGTTCCAGGGTCTCACCACTCCCATGGTCAAGAGCTTCCTCCTCACATCCAGTCTGAATCTCCCCACCTCTGGCTTTTCACCAAGTCTAGCTTTGTTTTCATTTCTGCTAGCTCGGTGTCACCTTGATGCCTTTTCTCTGTACGTTTTAATCCCCTTTCATTATCTACAAGACCTTTAATTCACAGAAATGTTCAGGTTGGAAAAGACCTTCAGAATCACCAAGTGCAACCAATATCCCTACTCTATATAAGGTATACCCTAAACCATATCCCTAAGGATGACTTTTAAAGCACATCCAGAGTTGGTGACTCAACCACCTCTCTGGGCAGCCCATTCCAATGCCTGATTCTATTAATTATAAAAAAAAAAAAAAAGATCTCTGGTAGTGGAATTAAGGTAAGTGTGGATACCTCTTCTAAGGATTTTTTTTTTTTTCTCACTGTGGCCATGCTTCCTGGCTAAAATGATTACCAAATGCTTATTAGTATAATTTATGCATTGGGATATTATCTGTACTAATCTACTCCTGGGCTGCACATCCTGTTTCAGCATATGCTAATCACTCTCTGGAAGGCACTCCACGCTGTGAAGCATGCACACCTTCTCATCAATCCAAACAGAAGGTCACAAAAAATAATAAACTCTAATAATTTGCAAAGAAGAATTTGCAACAATTATAAATTTCAGTGGTTTCTTTTGAAGGACTTCAAGACTAGGAAATTGCAGGGAGGAATTGATGTCAGACAGCTGGTAGAAGGAGTTTTTCTGGAGTTTTGGGTTATTGTGTGGCATTTCTTCAATGGTTGTTGCTAAGATATGTATAGTCCAGCCACTTTCTAAGTAATGCTGCACCTAACTAGTTCACTTGCACTGCTGGGGAGAGAGAAGAAAGAACAAACCCCAAAACTGTTAGATTAGGTTTTAAGATCCATTTCTCATCACACAGGACTTCATTTTTCAAGTTGTGTTCTATGTGGAAGTTCAAGTCAGTAACGCCAGGGTGAATATTTTAAGTGGTTTGTTGTTTTGGCTTGTTTTGTGTTTCGTAGTTGATCTTTTTTTGCTGTTTTGGGGTTTTTTCCTATTATTGTAATTAATTCTAGTGGGAGGTGTCCCTGCCTATGGCACAGGGGGGTTGGAACTGGATGATCTTTAAGGTCTCTTCCAACCTAAACCATTCTATGATTCTGAATTGGACCTACAGAGGTACTTAAAATCATGGAATGGTCAATGTCATGCTGAAACAAGTGTCAAGTGTCAAAGAAAGGAAGATGTAGTGATCAGAGAAGAAGCAAACAAAACTTCCTCTCTCCATCATTACAGAATCATAGAATGGTTTAGGTTGGAAGGGACCTCAAAGATCATTCATTTCCAACCCCACTGTGCCATAGGCAGGGACACCTCCCACTAGATCAGGTCGCTCAAGAGCTCATCCAACCTGGCCTTCAACACCTCCAGGGAGGGAGCAGACACAACCTCCCTGGGCAACCTGTGCCAGTGTCTCACCACCCTCACTGTAAAGAGCTTCTTCCTAACATCTAGTTTAAATCTTCCCTCTGCCAGTTTATGTCCATTACTCCTCATCCTGTCATTACAAGACCTTGTAAATAATCCTCCCCCAGCCCTGGTTTATTCAACTCTATCCATCTACATGCTCTCCCTTCTCATGAGAACCCCTCTTTTGTACATACAAATCTGATCTTCTTGTCTCACTCCAGCATCAAAGGCAGCTGTAGAAACTCTACCTTGATGCTTACATGAATGGATTCTCTAATTTCACTACACTTTTACAGATCTCTGGGACCCAGCATTTTCATTCATCTGCAGGTTTCATTAAACCTGAGGTTAAAATGCTTGGAGCTGATGCCAGGGTGCTACCTTGGCAGAGTGCTCTCATTTTTCTCAGCAAGTCAGGCACAGAATAAATCTCATATTTCAAGAACAATATGCTTTTCAATAGCACAGAACTTTATTTCTCATTAGAAAACTTAGCTTCAATCATATAGCATTTTAAAATAAAACTGATCTTTCCCTCATACACTCTTAACTTTTGTGCCTCAGCAACTAGGAGAAAAAAAAGGGATTACCCCACTGTAGGCCTGATCAAATGGCCAATGGTCAGAAAATCAGCAAGAAAATAGTAATTGAAATTAATCAACAAATCATTATTTTGCAGTTAATTACCTAAGAGACAATTCTTTGTAGTTCATGACTCTGTGTATGTACCTGCAAATCCTCCCCATTAATGCATGTTTAGACTCCCCCAAGCATCTGTGTTCAGATTTTCAATTAATTTTACTCTCTTTTGTGGTTTCTGACCTCTGTCATCTTATCAAGCCAATATAATGATTCAGCACAGAGTAAGCTGACATTTCATGAAGTATTTGGTTCACTGGATGCATGCAGATGGGCTCTGGAGTGTGTTTGCTGTTTGTACAGCTCAGTACATATGCAAGTGTATTTATATTTGAATTCCCTGTGACCAAGGCAACGGTGAACTGCTGCAGCACAAAAAAAAGCTGCAAGTCACAGGCTGTTCCTGGAGGTCTCTTAGGGCAGAGACCAGCAGACCTCATCAATTGCCATGGTGGGTTTCATAGGACGGAAGTCTGGGTTGAATATTCCTGCTGCACATGATTTGTTTTCTCTTTCACCCTAATCATGCATGCACATTCTGAGGCATGAAAATTCTTGCCCATTTTGTGGAGCAGCATTTTTGGTGTGTACTCACGTTTGAGTAAGCCAGGGAAACATCTGTTGTGCACTAACATGTTTACTTAGGATCTTCAAATACTCAAATTGTTAACAAAAGGCTAAATACAGACCCACAAAAGGGGTTACTCTGTCTATACCATCTCCACGTTTGCCATGCCTGGTTATGATATCAGTATTATGATATCAGCATGATTCAAGGCCAGGCTGGATGAGGTCTTGAGCAACCTGATCTAGTGGGAGGTGTCCCTGCCTGTGGCACAGGGGGGTTGGAACTGGATGATCTTTAAGGTCTCTTCCAACCTAAACCATTCTATGATTCTATGATTTCAGTAAATGAATACACCAAGAGCAAAAAGCATTTAAAAGCACTTTGCAAAGGACTAGCCAGCCATTCTTTTACATGCAAAAAAAGCAACTGACATAATGTAAGTCTATGTCAATTAAATCTTTTTTTTCTCCCTTTCCATAATGTATATTTATATTCCTTTTCCAATTTACGTGTGGGGCTTTTTTTTTCGGTTTGTAGTTTTTTGTGGGTTGTTCCTGTGTTGGCTATTAAAAGTCATTGAGCTTTGAAAGGGTAATTCATTTACTTCAGCAGCAGCAAAATGTGGATTCAGTAACAGTACTTCATTATTCATAGAGGGGAAGTAGAGCATGGAGCAGTTTGTCAATTTTAAAATGCTTTTCTCGGTGGAGTATTTCATCCCAGAGCGAAGTGATGAATAGTAAATTAACAAACAGCAAGTTGACTAAGTTTTCTTTTTTTTTTCTTTTCCTTTTTGTCTCCTTTTCTCCTGCGTGGTGTATTCAGGTTGGTTCTCTCCTCTGTTTCGGACTACTTTGCAGCGATGTTCACTAACGATGTAAGGGAAGCAAGACAGGAAGAGATCAAGATGGAAGGTGTGGAGCCAAGCGCGTTGTGGGCTCTGGTTCAATATGCATATACAGGTAATTAAAACAAAAATGGGAATTCCATCTAGTGAATTACTCTCCTGTGGAACATTACATTCCATGACAATGTGTGGCCAGCTGGAGCAGGAAAGTGACTGTGCCCCTTTACTCTCAGCAGTGGTGAGACTGCACCTCAAATACTTTGTTCAGTTTTGGGCCCCTTACTACAAGAAAGACATTGAGATGCTGGAGCATGTCTAGAGAAGGGCAGTGAAGCTGGTGAAGGGTCTGTAGAACAGGCCTGATGAGGAGCAGCTGAGACCTAAGCTTGGAGAAAAGGAGGCTGAGGGGAGACCACCTGGCTCTATAGCTCCCTGACAGGAAGTTGGAGCCAGGTGGGCACTGATGCCTTCTGCCTAGTAACAAGTGATAGGAGGTTTAGATAGGAGAATAAAAGAAACTTCTTCACTGAAAGTGTCCTTATACACTGGAACAGGCTCCTCAGGGAGATGGTTGAATCCCCATCTCTGCAGGTATTTAAAAGAGGCAGACATGTGGTGCTGAGTGCCATGGTTTAGCATCAGATTTGGTAGAGTTAGATCATTGAATCTTGCAATGCTTTGTGCTGGAAGAGGCCTTAAAGACAATCAAGTTCCAACCCCCTTGCCATGAGCAGGGACACCCTCCTCTAGACCATAGTTCTTAATACCCCATCCAACCTGGCCTTGGAACGCCTCCAGAGAGGGGGCATCCACAGCTTCCCTGGGCAACCTCTTCCAGTGTCTCACCACCCTTGATGATCTTAAAGTTTTTTTCCAATCAAAATGATTCAATAATTCTATGATTCTTAAAATAGGGATCTTCCTGGGGATTCCCTTTCCTTACATCATAATAGGCACTGATTTTGAAAAGCTGAGTATCTGTTGCAGAGGATGAGGATGAGCCTTGAGGAAAAGGACCTGGAGGTCTGGGTGGATGAGAAGCTCAACATGAGCTGCCAGCGTGCACATGCAGCCCAGACAGCAACTGTGTGCTGGGCTGCAACAAGAGAAGTTGTGGGCAGCAGGGCAAGGGAGAGGATTTTGCCCCTTTACTCTGCACTCGTCAGACCCCACCTGCAGTACTGTGTGCACTTCTGGAGCCCCCAGCATAAGAAGGACATGGAACTGCTGGAGCCAGTCCAGAGGAGAGCCACAAAGATGATCAGAGGGCTGAAGCAGCTCTGCTATGAGGGCAGGCTGAAAGAGTTGGGGCTGTTCGGCCTGGAGAAGAGAAGGCTTCCAGGAGACCTTATAGTATCCTTCCAGTATCTGAAGGGGACCTACAGGAAGGCTGGGGAGGGACTGTTCACAAGGTCTTGTAATGACAGGACAGGGGGAATGGATTTAAACTGGCTGAGGGGAGATTTAAAGTAGATGTTAGGAGAAAGTTCCTTCCAGTGAGGGTGGTGAGACACTGGTACAGGTTTCCCAGGGAGGTTGTGGCTGCTCCCTCCCTGGATGTGTTCAAGGCCAGGCTGGATGAGGTCTTGAGCATCCTGATCTAGTGGGAGGTGTCCCTGCCTATGGCACAGGGGGGTTGGAACTGGATGATCTTTGAGGTCTCCTCCAACCTAAACAATTCTATGATTCTATGATGCTTGCTAAGCCTCAGGTTCTGTCATAAAACTGGGAAATAATTCTGTTGCTCCTGAGTTTGGCAGGATTTAATGTAAATGCCAAGAGCAAACTAACGCCATCCTTCTAAACGTTACTAGGTCGCCTTGAATTAAAAGAAGACAACATTGAGTGCCTGTTGTCTACAGCTTGCCTTCTTCAGCTGTCTCAAGTTGTAGAAGCATGCTGCAAGTTCCTAATGAAGCAGCTTCACCCCTCCAATTGCCTCGGAATCCGATCTTTCGCCGATGCACAGGGCTGCACCGACTTGCACAAGGTGGCTCACAATTACACCATGGTATGTTGTTATTTTAACTCTCCACTCCTGTATGTAGTAAGGTAAACACAGAACGCTTTCCTGAATGAGTTACTAATGTTTCTGCCGCAGAAAGCCTTGATCTTTTTTTCCAAGCAAGAGTGCACATGTGTTTCCATCATGAGTAATGACAAAATCACTATGAAGCTGCCAGTTTAGAGTTGGAAGGAAACAGTCAAGTATTAATGGTTCCCTGGAACAGTAGTGGAGTTGTGTGACATGCATTTCATTACTCAAAAGCTTGTTCTTGTCTCTTAGTCAGAAACTACAAACTCAGCAGTAGTCAAGCTGCCATCCTCTAGTCCAAAACAGCACATTACCATATGAAACTGTGGAATGTCCATGTCCAAGTAGAGACCAGTGACAAGGGGAGTCCCTCAGGGATCAGTCCTGGGACCAGTCTTGTTCAGCATCGTTGTGGGTGACATGGACAAAGGCGTTGAGTGCACCCTCAGCAAGTTTGATGATGACACCAAGCTGTGTGGTGCAGCAGACAGGCTGGAGGGCAGGGGTGGCATCCAGAGGGACCTGGACAGGATGGAGAGGTGAGCACAAGCCAACCTCATGAGGTTCCACAAAGCCAAGTGCAAGGTCCTGCATCTGGGTCGAGGCAATACCAAGCCTGAATACAGGCTGGGCAGTGACTGGCTGGCTTGGGGGTGCTGGTGGATGAGAAGCTCAACATGAGGCAGCAGTGTGCACTTGCAGCCCAGAAAGCCAAGCAGAGCCTGAGCTCCATCAGGAGCAGTGTGGCCATCAGGTGGAGGGAGGTGATTCTCCCCCTCTACTCCACACTGGTGAGACCACACCTGGAGTGCTGCATCCAGTTCTGGAGCCCCTGTTACAAGAGGGATGTGGACATGCTGGAGCATGTCCAGAGAAGGGCCACGAGGATGATCAGAGGGCTGCAGCACCTCTGCTATGAGGAGAGACTGAAAGAGTTGGGGCTGTTCAGTTTGGAGAAGAGGAGGCTCCCAGGTGACCTTCTTGTGGCCTTCCAGTATCTGAAGGGGTCCTACAGAAAAGCTGGGGATGGTCTTTTTAGGCTCTCAGGTAGTGACAGGACTAAGGGGGAACGGAGCAAAGCTGGAGGTGGGGAGATTCAGACTGGATGTGAGGAGGAAGTTGTTCAGCATGAGAGTGGTGAGGCCCTGGAATGGGTTGCCCAGGGAGGTGGTTGGGGCCACATTCCTGGAGGTGTTTGCAGCCAGGCTGGATGAGGCTGTGGGCAGCCTAATCTAGGGTAGGGTGTCCCTGGGCATGTCAGGGGGGTTGGAACTAGATGCTCCTTGTGGTCCCTTCCAACCCTGACTGATTCTATGATTCTAATTCTTGGTCTGTAATGAGCTGGAGTTCTCAGCTTCTAAGTTATACTTGTGGGGATGAAGGTGGGCATTTATCAATATAGATTCTGCATTATCCTTAATTTCTTGGTAATGAGATGTCAGGATGGCCTCAAACAATTTCAATCTTAGACTAGCCAATATGTGACTAAACACATCTTTGGCACTGATGTTTTCAGAGTTAATCTATAGAGAGGCTGACCTACCAACTTAATTAAAGTTCATCTTCTTAATAGACATCCTTTTATTTTAATGTAAAATGGTCTTTTCTCCCCTCTCATGAGCATATTTTAGTCATGTTATCAGCAGAAGAAGGCAGGAGAATTATCTCTGAGGCAAGTCAGTTCATCTGCTCTTTGCAGAGGCATCATGAGATGTTTTTTTCTTTCTTCTTGATGAAATTTTGCCTATGTAAGCTCTTGGGACCTGAATGAGGGCATGTAGATACTATGTGAGAGATGTGGGAATGAAGATAGGACTTAATTTGCTTGTGTGTCATGGCACTACATTGCTTTTAAGCCATTGGCTTTGGTCCAAGAAGTGGAATTTCTGTCGTGTAATTAGTGTTAGAACTCTGTGGCTTTTCCTCTTGCCACCTTTAGTTTTTGCTGGTTTAAAAACTTTTTTTATTACTATCTTGGTTTTGTCTTCTTGGCTTTAAATTTAGTATCTATAACAGTTCAGCTTTTTTGATTTGGTTGTTTTATAGGATACAATGCTCTCCCTCAGTGAGTAGATCTCTGATATATTTAAAATCTTGTACAGGTTAAAATTTACCAAAACAGGTCAATATGCAGCTTGTAACTTGATTTTTTTTTTTTAATGGTTTTAATTGCATAATACAGCATGATTACAAAATAAACTACTAAGTATTTGAATGCTCCCATTTCTTCATATTAATCATGTAGATGTAAGTTCCTGCTAAACTTTTGATCTTCATTATTGCTCAAATGAAAATAAGGAGAATGCAATTAGGTAGAGAGCCAGATGAAATAATAAAGATAAATGTGGCTTATGCCTTTGAGGAACATTAGCATTAAGGTTGAGGGAGATAGCAATAGCAAAAGTATGCCAGAAGAGAACCTCCCTTCCCTGACCTACTTGTTCTTTTTCAGGCTAAGTGTATATTTTGTTCTGTGCTGTTGCCACGTCCCTTATAAATGGGCTGCCAAGATCAGAATGGTAATAAATATTAAGAGTTAGACTAATGCCTTTTCAAAGATGGAATGTTAGAGATTATAGCCTTAACTATTTTGCCTGGAGGATTCATCAGTTCTGGAAAGGTGCTGTGAACTTCCTAAAAGCCATTCTTTTACAGCACCTATCTTTCTTTTGTTCAGACCACAAGAAAACAGTCGTCTGCCTCTTGGCCATTTACTTCAGTGGCAAAATTGTTGCTTTTAAGGCTTTGCCGTGGACTAAATTTAAATTAGGTGGATTTTTAAAAAGCCATTTTCCAAAACTAATTAGTTGTGCTAGATGGATTCTTCCTAAGGCCCCTTTTAATGTTGTTTAGTTCCAACAGAGACATGAAATTGAATTTTAGTAATAATGAGTAATAGAGAAGCAGCTTCTTTAGTTTGGAGTGAATGTTGCTATGGAAACTGCATAGAAATGTATAGTCCAATTGAATCTTCAATTAAAATAAATCCCCAAGTAATTTAATTTGTTTTAAAAGCTGTTGGGAAAAAAAAAAAGGCAACTGTTCCACAGTAGTAAGTGGTAGCCACTTGATGCTGTTTCCACTAAGAAGTATTAGAACATACTGAGGTTAAGCATACCTGGAAATTCTGTTTGTGAAAACAAAGAAATTGATTTTTTTATGCTGCAATGGGCAGCACAGAACAATGAGGGATTACACTGAATATAGTATAGGTACTTTTAATGCATTTGAAGTAATGAAGAAGATAAAGTAATTAAATTATAACTTAAATCCATTGTCTTCTGTGACTTTTTCTGTTCCTTTGGCAGAAAAAAAAAAAAATCAGATTGCCATGTAACTTTTTTCTGCGGTTAAAACATCTTGGCTTGAAAGGTTTTTATGACACATGCTGTAATAAGGTAATCATCTCACCTGCTTCCCTAAACTAGTGACGAAAACTAAAAATCCAGGTGAACTGAGCATTTGGTTGATGTGAAGGACTAATCAGTGAGTAATCCCCATAGGCCTGCCTCTGTTAATAGTCCTGCTCTGTCTGAATAATGTTCATTACTGTCACTGGAAAGCATTAGCGTGATTCTCTGGCATGGTTTTAATCACATAATACAGTGTGATTACAAAATAAATTAATAAGAAGGATTTGGATGCTTCACTTCTTCCTATTAATGATGTAGGTATAAGTTATGCTAAAAGGACTTAAGTATTGCATTACTTTATTGCTTACTGTGTTGACAGTTGATAAGCTGTTTTTTATTGTTTTTTTTTCTTTCCAGAGGAGATTAATTTTTAAGGTTATCATCAAAACAAGTCAGTTTTTGACACTGCAAATTAAAGCCATGATGCATTAAGTGAAACAGGAGATAAACTGAAGTGATCAGCGGTGAATTTAATGCTGTATAAAGAGCAGCTCTGATTAATTTTCTTATTCATCAGTTTTAAAATACAGCTGACAGCATCATGAAATGTAACTGGGTAAAGGTATCTTTTGAAAGAAGTTATGTTTTGCTATGGTTTATATATATATATATATAGTTTAGAGGTCATACAGTTATGAATGTAGGGATTTTATTAGGCTGGGCACTAGTGTGTCTGTTTAATTTATGTAGTCTTTTTGCACAAAATGGCTTCTGTGCATTTTTCTTGGATTTGCCACAGAGTCAGAAGAAACATCTCTTTTCTCATCTTGTTTGTTTGAAGCAGTTGCTAGCATGACCAAAAACCAAAAGCTCCTCTTCCACACAAAAGTAAAGCAAGGGGAAGGCAATCTGCTGGAGAGAGTCCAATGGAGAGCCACAAGGATGACTGGGGGATTTGAGCATCTGCCCTATGGAGAGAGACTGAGAGCCCTGGGGCTGTTTAGTCTGGAGAATCTGAAAGGAGATCTCATCAATGTCTATAAGTATCTGAGGGGTGGGTGTCAAGTGGATGGGGCCAATCTCTTTTCAGTGGTCCAGAGCAATAAGACAAGGGACAACAGCTACAAATTGAACATAGAAGGTTTCACCTCAACATGAGGAGAAAGTTCTTTACAGTGAGGGTGGCAGAGCACTGGAGCAGGCTGCCCAGAGAGGTTGTGGAGCCTCCTCCTGTGGAGAGTTTCAAAACCTGCCTGGATGCATTCCTGTGTGGACTACTGTATGAGATCCTGCTTTGGCAGTGGGGGGTTGGACTCGATCTCTGGAGGTCCCTTCCAACCTCTACGGTTCTGTGATTTCAGATGAGGGGAAACTAGCCTGTCTTATTTCCAGAACATGAAATACCTATGGTGAGTAGTGAGGTGTTCTTATGTAAGTGCC
>VWZI01018140.1:83024-131087 GCA_013396835.1 Psilopogon haemacephalus | reverse complement strand
CAAAAAAAAAAAAAAAAAGGTGAAGCAGGCATTGAAACGTAATTACCTGATAGTGCCTGAGTCAATCACTGTGTAGGTAGCTTTGTAGCCTTTGCTGCTGAGCCTTCCATGCTTGAAGCAGAGTGAAAAGTCATTCTCATTTTCATCAGAAGTACATGAGCAGCAATAATGTCACCAGATTGAGGTAAGGTTAGGTTTGGAGCTTGAATAATTTCTGAGCACAGCTAATGGCTGTTTATAGGAGGAAAACCTTAGAAAGTACATAGTAACAGAGTGAGGCCAAGCAGAGGAGCTGGGAATTTTGCTGAATGGATGTCAGCCACTTAGACTTGCTTTTTCTGCTGTAAGGCATGAGGTACATAACAAAAACATCATTGGAATATGGAGTTCAGGATTTGGGAGGAGGAATCAAAAGAGGCATCATTAATCTTTTTTTCTTGGAACAATCAGGGCATTTTATTCATTTGGCAAGGGAATGAAAAGGGGGGAAATTTCAGTAATATTTTTTTCTACACTAGGGAACAGACCCTAAAATAGTTTGTGCCTAAAATAAGGAATCATATCCTGTTCAGTAACTCTCTATCTGACTTGGATAATACTCATTCACTTCTTTTCACCTGTGCAAACCCAAGATATTTGTGTCTTTTTTGATTTCTGCCTAGCACTGCCTTGGCAAGGTCTCTGCATGCTGTTTAGACTGTTCTGGAATCCAGAAGCTATGCAGTGAGGAGTCAGACTACAGTAGTTGTACTCTAAACAAACCTTGGGCACACTAAAAGCATTAGGTTGGTTTATCACTTAATGCAGCAGTTAAAGCTGGCTGAAAGTAAAGTAGCTGCTATCTGACATCTGTCTGACTATTAGGTCAGATAGTTCAGTTCTTAGTGAATTCACACCTCAGCTGACTGAAGCAGCTGATAGACAAACTCATTCAGATCCTGTGAGTCAAGCTTTTCATCTGTCTAGGTTCAGAACTTAGAGACATGTGGTTAGAGCTGCCTGTTGGGCCACTGCAGGACACTGTCCTTCACAAGCCACTGATGTTCTTATTTCAACAAGATCAAGTGTGAGGTCCTGCACCTGGGTGGGTGCAATCCCAAACACAACTCCAGGCTGGGTGGCGAATGGCTGGGAGCAGCCCTGAGGAAAAAGGCTCTGGGGGTGTGGGTGATGAAAAGCTCAATATGAGGCTGCAGTGTGAGTGCAGCCCAGACAGCAACTGTGTGCTGGGCTGCAGCAAGAGCAGCTGTGAGCAGCAGGGCAAGGGAGGGGATTCTGCCCCTTTACTCTGCTCTCCTCAGACCCCACCTGCAGTACTGTGTGCAGTTCAGGAGCCCCCAGCACAAGAAGGACATGGAACTACTGGAGGGAGTCCAGAGGAGGGCATGAAGATGATCAGAGGGCTGCAGCAGCTCTGCTATGAGCACAGGCTGAGAGAACTGGGATTCTTCCGCCTGGAGAAGAGAAGGCTTTGAGGAAACCTTATAGTAGCCTTCCAGTATCTGAAGGTGGCCTACAGGAGGGCTGGGGAGGGACTATTCATAAGGTCTTGTAATGACAAGACAAGGAGTAAAGGATTTAAACTGGCAGAGGGGAGATTTGAACGTGATGTTAGGAGGACGTTCTTTGCAGTGAGGGTGGTGAGACACTGGCACAGGTTACCCAGGGAGGTTGTGTCTGCTCCCTCCCTGGAGGTGCTGAAGGCCAGGTTGGATGAGGCCTTGAGTGACCTGTTCTAGTGGGAGGTGTCCCTGCCTATGGCACAGGGGGCTGGAACTGGATGATCTTTGAGGTCTTTTCCAACCTAAACCATTCAGTGATTCTATGATTGTGCTCTCTGAGGTTCTAATCCTTCTGACACGGTAGAGAGGGAGATCAACCATCGCTCCGGATCACACTGAAGATTAAGTACTACTCAAGAAATAAGTATCATGGTGTCTTATCTCTTATGTGACCCTAGAATTCTTTTGCTTTCTATCAAGTGCAAGGCAGACCTGTGGTTAAGTGTGTCACTATTACTCAATCTACAGTTGCTGAAGGGTGAATTTAAACTTAAAATGTGAATGAGCAGTGCACAGCATTCAGCACGGGGACTGTGTGTCCCTGCTCCAGCTAATGCATACACCTCAGGCTACTCATCTGGTAAAGTGTCCAAACTTTTCGAGGAGCTTGTTTTGGGGGTGGGAAACTTTTTTACTTTCGGGACCAGAAGGCAATGGACTGAAAGTGCAGACCATTTGTTCTCTGAAATATCCTATTCTTCCACAGAGAGTTCCCATAAGAAGAAGGAAAGAAAAGGCTAAGGAGGAGGTTAAGGATGCTAGGAGATACACTGGCTCTTCCTTTTTGCCTTCAGAATCTCTGTCTGTAGAGGAAGAGGAATTACCAGATTCTGATTCTAAAAAACCCCAGACATAGGCCAAAGAATGGCTGTATTCCCAGTGGCATGCTTTGATACTATGCTCAAAAGGAGTCTCTGCTTTACAAGTAGGATGGGATCAAGAGGAAGCTGAACTTGTTCCCATCAGAAGGCAACTGTCTGCAAGCAAGAAGAAGGAAAAACAGGCTTTTTGCACACAACAGCTGTTGAAGTGATGAAATCCCGTTGGAAAAAAGCTTTCCAAAGAGGATCCCTGACCGAGTTAATGCAAGATCAGCTTGTCATTGCCTTCAGAGACAAAGGAAACTTTTCCCTGCAGGTGCTTTCCCCTTCCTCTTCCCGTGATGCGAATAGACAATAAGGAAAGTTTAAGGTAGTAAGTGTTGCCTTTTCTCTTTGTGGGTGCTCGCTGCCTGTTTATTCAGCAAAACTAAAAGCACAGCTTCAGCTTGCACACTCTCTAGGACAGAGAATCAGCACAAAATCAACAGTGGAAGGAATGAACTCAAGAGGAATCTGAATTTGTGAGCTGCATGTTTAAACACTGGGAGTAGTTTTGATAATTTTTCAGCTTCAGTTTTACTGCCAAGCATTCGACTTCAGAGTGAAATAAATAACAGTGCATGCCTAGTGCTACTGAATGTTAGTACAGTCCTTTCCCTGGTTTTAATTCCTGTATTTGCTCATTTTCTTAGCTTTTGTTTTGTAATACAAAGATTTAAATGAATTAAAGAGGAAAAAACAGCTCTGTTTTCATTTTGTGTAGCTAATTGAATTTCTCTAGTAGGGAAAGCTTTTCAGGTGCTCAGTGTAAAATGTTCCTTTCCAAATTCTACCCAGCAATGCAGTTATGTGCACAGGTAACACTTTCAATTACTTTCCCAATTTCAACTCCGTAGTTACCTGTGGAGTGGAATGACTTTGATCTTTCCCCTTAAGCGTTCTATAGCCATCGTGTGGCTGTGTAGCTCTCACATGAAGGGGACTGGTTTACTCCTTATTAGTTTTTTCCTCTTTGCTCAGCATTCTTTAATATTTTTGGAGTATTGAGATGTAACTTGGAAATGATCAGACTTAAGCAATAAAAAGGAAGCAGTGTTGCCTGTTTTGTTTTGTTGTCATGATGCATGAGAGTGGTGAGGCCCTGGAGTAGGTTGCCCAGGGTGGGTGGTTGGGGCCACTTCCATGGAGGTGTTTAAGGCAAGGCTGGATGAGGCTCTGTCCAGCTTGATTTAGGATAGGGTGTCCCTGGGCATGGCAGGGGGGTTGGAACTAGATGATCCTTGTGGTCCCTTCCAACCCTCACTGATTCTATGTCTTTTGCATGTGCAATGCCAAACTGTGCTGTATGTTTTCCTTGTCATTTTGTATGCTAAACTGGTTCCTGGTTTGCAGTGCCACTCCTGCTCCCAAGTTTCTTCCTGTTTTGTTTACCTACAAATCCTATGTTTTTTCCAACATGTATGTGCTTCTAATCTATTTTGTTTTGTTAGTGTGCCATTCTTTCTTTTAAACCATTACCCAAGATGCTAAGTTTGATGTTAGAATTGTCTGTGGATCTAATACTATTTATCCTCCAGGTGTTCTGGATAGGATGGCAGAGCAAAACCAGCATCCCACTGACTAGCTCGTGTAGCAATCAACAGAGCTCCTACTAAATTGATTGCAATGTTGTTCTCTTGTCATTAAGCTGTTCTGGCTTTGGGGTATGAGGTAAACTGGGGTTTGAGCTACCAAAATAAAAGAGCATATTGTGATGCACAGACTGCTTTTACTTTTTTTTTTAACTTTGCTGCCTTGTAAAGGTATAGAGGGAAAGGACAGACCTGGTCTCACCCTTTTCTATTACATTCAAGTTTCTGACTGTGAGTTCATAGTGCTAATGATGTTTCTACATACTTGTCTGCTCTTCCTGCCTAAGATCATGGCAATCCTTACAGTATATTCTGCAAGTCCTAGTGTCCTGAAGTAATAGGATATCAGTGTTGGAAATGTTGACATATTGTGACCTTACTAAATAAGTAAGAATTCATTGTTGGAAATGGCAGGATGAAAGTCAGAAAACTAAATCCTGGCAAAGTAACTGTTGTTAATAAAGCAAGGTGTGTACACTATTGTGGGTTCTTTGTGTTTTGTTCCCCAGTCAATCAGATCAACTGTGTGAAGCATTCAAAATACTAAAATAAATGTAAGATAATCCCTTTAAAAGAAAAAAAAAAGTTAGTGTTGCTTATTTCCTGTGAAAGCTTAAAGCTATACTTCAATCTAGCAGTAATGAAGAGCTAGATGCACCTTGTAGTTGTAGCATGCTGTGCCCTTTGCTTGACAAAACATCTTACCTCTTATGTTATGTTGTCAACAGAAACAAATTGCACATTGTATTTCATTTTTATTACACTGAACCTCAGAAAGTATTTCTTCAACTTGCACTGCCAAGATAATAACCCCAACAACTCATTGCTCATATCTGCCCATGCACTTCCCTCTCACTTATATCAGGCACATCTCTTCGTGGCACTGAGCAGTAGTGTTGAAGAAATTATGAGGAGCCAGAATAATTCAGTACAGTTGGATTTTACTTATTTAAATGTTTTTGGGGTTTTTTTTCCCTCCCAGGTGAGTTTTGCAGTGGTATTTTTACTGGCACAAGTGAGAGATGGTGTGAAGGAAGGAGAAAGAGATCCAGTGGGCGTTCCACAAAATGTCTTCAAAGTATGATGGCACCTGTATTAAAAAATACTTCTCTTTTCCAGGAAAACTTCATGGAAGTCATTAGAAACCAGGAATTTCTGTTGTTGCCAGCCACTGAAATTGCAAAGCTTTTAGCAAGTGATGACATGAATATTCCTAATGAAGAAACTATACTGAATGCACTACTGACGTGGGTTCGACACGATCTGGAACAGAGGAGGAAAGATCTCAGTAAACTCCTGGCTTACATTAGACTGCCTCTGCTTGCTCCACAAGTAAATGGTTCACTTCCTCTCTAGTTTATATCATGGTTACAGTGGGCATGTCTGCAGCACCATAGATAGAATCATAACAGCTTCAGGATTCTTAATGATTCTTAAGCTCAACATGTTGTACAGGCATGATGGTTTGTGGTCATGAGCTGTGAATGTTCTCCTCCTGACCTGAGATCAGGACACACAAAGTGGTGGAGCTGCTAGGAAAAAAAATTGTTTTCTGTTGCCTAGAAAATTGTTTATCAAGGATATGTTTGTCACTAGAAGGTGTGTCCTTTTTAAATTCCTCACACTTTGTATCATTACATTTTCTTCATATCATTACAGCTACTCTGGAGATTTAGGAAATACAACTGAAGTGAATTATTTGGAGTGATTTTTCTTCTCCTAACTCCTGAGAAACCATCTTTGGGCACTTTGTGTGCTTCCCAATCAATACTACTTCTCCTTCTTGGATATTTACACATGATATTGAGGAAATCTTGTGTTCAGTTTCCTTGACTAGTTGTGAATTACCATTTTCCTCATCCCATAGGAATGGTCACTCCTGTTAGTGCCATGTGTATCATTGTGTTGGTTATCTGATAGCATCCATGCAAATTAGGTTTTGGTGGGGTTTTTTGGCCTGTTTCTAATTTTCATTTTTGCTTTCTTCTCTTCTACTAGCCTTCATTGACCTTAATGAGTAATATTTAACACTTACTATACAATCAAAAGATTTTACTTTGCAGTTTTTGCTTTGTTTAATGAGAATTATCTTTATTAAACGAAGGATTTCCATGAAACCTGAATAATGAGTAGAATTCATTAGCTCTGCAGAAAATGAGTCTGATTCACTCATAGTGACAAGTCTCTAATCTGGTATCCTCATGCTGGGTACTGAGATTCCCTAGCAAGCATTTCCATACTGCTTATTACATATGCAGTGGAAGGATTTTCTCAGCTGTGGCTTTGACTTTGTACTTCCTTTTTTTTTTTCTATAAACATAATACAGTGTAAGACCTGGAGGAAATAATTCTTTTGTTGAGCATTTAATTAATTGATAATTTTAAGTAGCCACTGCCATAGTAATTTTACTTAATTGCCTGTAATTGAAGCCAGAACGATGTACTGAAATCAAATTATGTCCACTCAGTAACTTAGTAGGAAAACTGCAGAATGAAATACAGATTATCATATTTCACTTACTTTATATTTAGTTTTTCATGTTTTCTTCACTTGTTTTATCTTTATTTTTTTCCCCCAAATACATGCTGAGTTTTAGATAACATTATTTTTCTCTTGTCTTTTTATTTATTACTTTAACAAATTCCTGACGAAGCTGTGATTTTTAGTATGGCAACAATTAGCTCATTGAGTAAATTGAAGTGCCCAAAAGTGTCTTAACATTTCCAGAGTTATGTTTTGCTTCGTGATCGGATGGCATTAGGCAGTCTGACAGCAAACAGAACATAATGAAAAGGTTTCCAATTTTCTGGTTGAAGAGTTAAAGCTATTCGAAGGAAATGAAATTAGAAAATTGAACAACTCACCAAAATCAATAACCATTGCAAGCAGAGATACAAAGAATATGAGATTCAGACACTTTAGACAAAGGAACGCTTTGGGAAATCCTCTGAGATGGTAGAACTGGAAGCAAAAATCTGTCATGACTTGTCACTTTTCTTGGGGTTTGGGTTTACGCATCTCTTCCTACATAGCAGTCTGTCACCTCTTTGAATAATACAAGCAGTGCCCTAAATATTTGTAAGTCTTTTTTTGCTCTTAGACCGAATATGAATATTTTTGTCATCTTCTTAAGCTGTTAAATTGGCAAGTATTCCATCTCTGAGAAATGAACTCAGAAATTGATTAATCATCTTTCTCATTACAAGGTGCTTCAGCTTCCTTCGACAGAAATTCTTTGTGCTTGCATATCTGCATAACCTTTCCCTTCATCAGGTCCCTAATGACTGTAATTTCATGCTCACACACTTGTAACTGCTCAGATGTAATTGCTTTTAGCACAAGGAGCTGTGTAAAGAATAAAATTTGGAAAAACTTTAATTTCAGTAAGCCCATTCCAAGTGCTTTGAGCAAAAAAAAAAAAAAAATAGTTACAGAAAATTGAAATACAATAGCTTTAGGTTCAAGAGCCTGCAGGTTTTTTGGGTGCCAAAGCAGTCTTGATGCTGGAACAGTGTCATGGGCTGAGTTGAATATGCTGCTGGTACTCAATACCATGCTGCCCTGGACAAACAGGTAGCCCAGAGAGGTTGTGGATGTCCCTTCCCTGGAAGAGTTCAAGACCAGGTTGGACAGGGTAACCTGGTCTAGTGGAAGGTGTTCCTGCCTATTGCAGGGAGGGTTGGAACTAGATGATCTTTAAAAGGTCCCTTCCAACCCAAACCATTCTGTGATTCTATGATTTCTTTTTAACTGAGCTGAAGTTTCTTTCAGAGGTTGAGACTCTGTGCCACGAGAAAACTTCTTTATAGGTTGGGAAGCTTAGAAACCAGAGAAAGTGTAGGTTGCATCTTGTTGCAAAGCTGACACACTCATGGTGATGCTTTAAGTATTAAATGCTGCTTATTTGAGGTCTGAATTAGTCATGTTGTATACCAGCCTTCATTTTCATCTGTGAAACTATGGCAACATCCAATTTAGGACGGTAGCAAATAATTGATTGATTGATTGATTTGAAGAAAACATCTATGTGCAATTTTCTATCATTGCATGGTTTGTAATTCACTATTTTATAACAACAAAGTGTCCCTCTGAAGTGATACAAGTGGTAAGTGGTGGTTTGGGTCAAGAGAAGAAGCAATGGGAGGCAGTGGAAGGAAAGAATGAAAAGCAGTTCCCTCTGGTAGCTTACATGAGAACATTTTAATTTGCTGTTCTTAAGAGAGTAATTTCTCTAATTGGCCAATTACAGAAATACTCAAAAAATCAGCCTCATTTTTCTAAAAAGTCATCGATAAAGGGCTTCAGAAGTTGTTTTTATTCTGTGTATGTTAATTGTTCCCCTTATTACTGTTGGTTTGCCTGATTCAGGCACTTTCAGGCTTATACAGGCTGACACAGCATGTTCAGGCTTAGTCTGTGCTTCTCTGTGTCTCTTCTGGAACCCTGATTGTCATATTTGCCTCTTTGCAGTCCTAAGCTAGCTTTTAGCCAGGGCTATGCACACACCAGATCATCTCATGAGTCCTTTTAGTAGTCCTGACTGCAAACTGTGCAGCAGCATCGTACCTGTTACTGGTTGGCTTTAAAGGGTTTGTATTGCAGACATTGACACAATGCCTGGATTTTGTGACACCAATTCAGATGCATTTGCCTTTCTGTCATTGTTCTGACAACTGTCCAGGTCCCAGTGGGGCACTTGACTTGCTTTTTCACAGTTACTCAGGCCATGCCTTGCAGCTCAGGAAAAATGCCAATTGTCTAGACTTCTGGTAATTACACTTGGGACACTCAACCTACTGCTACATTTTTCTGTGACAAACAGAGGGCACGAAAGACTGCATAACATTTAAAATTTTAGAACTTTAATTAGCAGTCCTTATTTAAATTAATTTTAAGTCAGATGTAAAATTTAAGGCTTGCCAAATTTGCATCCTTGATCTGAACATTTTGAACAAAGGCTTGTATCGAGTGGTAAACTGTGGTTGTGATCTGGGTTGCTGTCAGATTAAGAACAGAATATGTAATAAAATATTCAGTCTGTGCCTGAAGTGGCTTTTACAGACCTCTGGTTTGGGTGCATTTGGGAGTAAGAAGGTAAACTGACATACTCAGAGCCTGATTTCATTTCCTTGAACATACCTGGAGTGACACTGTAACACAAGGATTTTGGTTTCTTCCTTTGAACCATCAAGCTTAAATCAGATGGCTTTAATTTTCTATTTTATTTTTACTTAATGGCTTAGTTTAAAATGTGACTCTTGTGTTTGTTTCAAGTTTATTCTTACCCTAGTCTTTTTTCATATGACTGTTTTGAAAATACATAGATTTTAAAATCAGGAAGTGGAAGTCTTTGGAAAAAAAAATTATGATCCTCCTGGAAAGTCTGCTAAAGCAGATGGAAAACTGGAGTGATTAGTGACAGCCAGCCTGGCTTCACTAAGGGCAAATCATCCTTGACAAATTTGGTGGACTTCTATGATGTGGTTACAGTGTTGGTAGATAAAAGTAGAGCAACTGATGTCATCTACCTGGACTTGCGCAAAACATTTGATGCTGTTCCACATGACATCCTTGTCTCTAAATTGGAGAGACATGGATGGACCATTTAGTGGATATAGAATTGGCTGAATGGTCACACTCAAATTGTTCTGGTCAGTAGCTCCATGTCCAAGTGTAGACCAATGGTGCCATTCTGCAGGGGTCAGTATTAGGACCAACACTGTTTAGCATCTCCATTGGTGACATAGATTGAGTGCACCCTCAGCAACTTTGCTGATGATACCAAGCTATGTCATACAGTTGGCACACTGGAGGAATGTCATCCAGATGAACCTGGACAGGCTGGTCCCATGCAAACATCATGAAATTCAACAAGACCAAGCACACGGGTCCTACATGTAGGTCAGGGCAAATCCAGCACAAGGCTGGACAGAGAATAGATTGAGAGCAGTCTTTAGGAGAAGGATGTTGGGGTCATGGTTGTCAAGAATCTCAACATGAGCCAACAATATGCATTTGCAGGCCAGAATGCTAGCCAAATTCTGAGATGCATCAGAAACAGCCTGGCCAGCAGGTTGAGGGAGGGGATTTTGCCCCACTGCTTTTGTGACACCTCACCTGGAGTTCTGTGTCCAGCTCTGAGACCTCTAATATAAGAAGGACCAAGTTGGAGAAGGGCCACAAAGATGATCAAGAGGTTGAAGCACCACTCCTGTGAGAACAGGCTTAGAGAGTTGGAGTTGTTCAGCCTGGAGAAGAGGAGACTCCAAGGGCATCTTCTAGCAGCATTCCATTATTGGAAGGGGGCCTACAAGAAAGCCAGAGAACAACTTTTTACAAGGGTGTAGAGTGATAGGACATGGGGGAATGGCTTCAAACTGAAAGAGGGTAGGTTTAGATCAGATGTAAGGAAAGAATTCTTCACTGCAAGGCTGGTAAGACACTGGAATAAGTTACCCAGGGAGGTTGTGGATGACCCCTGTAAGTCTTAAAGGCCAAGTTGGGATGGGGCTTTGAGTAACCTGATCTAGTGGAAGGTGTCCCTGCCCATGGTAGGAGGGTTGTAGCTAGATGGTCTTCAAGATCCCTTCCAGCCCAAACCATCTTAGGAGAATGTTTTCCTCAGCTGTTTCTGTACTGCGTGTAGCTTACAGCAATGCAGCTCGTTTAATTTTCTTTCCTGTTCACAGTTTCTGGCAGATATGGAAAATAATGCACTCTTTAGGGATGACATTGAGTGTCAAAAACTCATTATGGAAGCAATGAAGTACCATCTGTTGCCAGAGAGACGACCTATGTTGCAAAGTCCTCGCACCAAACCTAGAAAATCTACAGTGGGCGTGTTGTTTGCAGTGGGAGGAATGGATGCAACAAAAGGTATTGCCTTACATAAGGATAATGAGCAGTTGATGAGCTGTTGTGGTTCTTCTCGAAGGAAATGTTTGATAGATGTTTTTTGCAGCTTCAGTTAGTTTTTAAATGTAAAGATTCTGGGGTGCAGAACGTACGCAGTGCACATTTAAGGTGTTTGGTTGGGTTAGAAAACCTCTGTGTGGCTTTGATAGTACTGTAAACATGCAGGAAGCTGGAGTTGTGATGGATTTGAGATTGTCAAGGGAATAAATTATTTCTGAAGAGGGAAAGGTTGAATGGAGTGAAAAATTAACCTTTATTCACTTGAGTGGGATGTCACTTGGAAGAGGAAGACAATGAGAGAAAAGGCATAGAGGTGATCTGCACATGTATTAAAAAAAACCAAAAGTATTAATTGTTAAATGGTTCTGTCAGAGCTACTTGGATTTTCTTTTACACTTCCACACCATGGTTAGAAGGAATCTGTTATGCTATATAGAATGTAAGGCAGATTAAGTGCTTTAACTGTTGTTTTTAAAGTTTGCACCTGTAGTATTTCCTGTCATAGAACTGTTGAGGTTGAAAGAGACATTTGAGATCATCAAGTCCACCTGCTCAGCTAGAGCTCACAGTCCTACCACTACTACTAAGCCACTACCACTAAACCATATCCCTTAGCACCGTGCATCTTTTGAATGCCTCCAAGGATAGTGACCCCACCACCTGCCTGGGCAACCTATTTCAATGTGTAAGAACCCTTCCTGTGAAGAAATTTTTTCCTGGTATCTAACCTGAACCTCACTTGGCACAACTTGAGCTTGTCACATAGCTTCAGATGGGTTTTTTTATTTGTTGGGTTTTTTTTTTTTATATTGCAGAACAGTTGATTTAAAGATATAATTGCACTTCACCGGGGTTGGTTTATATTCTTTACATTTATCCTTTTTAAAGGCTTAATTTTGCAAAGCAGCTTTTTTTTTTTTTTTTTTAAGTCCTTTGTAACTTTATATAGACATGCTGGAGGGCAGGAATGCCATCCAGAGGGACCTGGACAGGCTGCAGAGGTGGGCACAAGCCAACCTCATGAGGTTGAACAAGGCCAACTGCAAGGTCCTGCACCTGGGTCGAGGCAATGCCAAGCACAAATCCAGGCTGGGCAGTGACTGGCTGGAGAGCAGCCCTGAGGAGAGGGACCTGGGGGTGCTGGTGGATGAGAAGCTCAACATGAGCCAGCAGTGTGCACTTGCAGCCCACAAAGCCAACCAGAAGTGTGGCCAGCAGGTGGACGGAGGTGATTCTCCCCCTCTACTCCCCTCTGGTGAGACCCCACCTGGAGTATTGCATCCAGTTCTGGAGCCCCTGTTGCAAGAGGGATGTGGACATGCTGGAACATGTCCAGAGAAGGGTCAAGAGGATGCTCAGAGCACCTCTCCTATGAGAACAGACTGAAAGAGTTGGGGCTGTTCAGTCTGGAGAAGAGGAGGTTCCCAGGTGACCTTCTTGTGGCCTTCCAGTATCTGAAGGGGTCCTACAAAAAAGCTGGGGAGGGACTTTTTAGGCTCTCACACAGTGAGAGGACTAGGGGGAATGGAGCAAAGCTGGAGGAGGGGAGATTCAGACTGGATGTGAGGAGGAAGTTGTTGAGCATGAGAGTGGTGAGGCCCTGTAACAGGTTGCCCACAGGGGTGGTTGGGGCCACTTCCCTGGAGGTGTTTGCAGCCAGGCTGGATGAGGCTGTGGGCAGCCTGATGTAGGGTAGGGTGTCCCTGGGCATGGCAGGGGGGTTGGAACTAGATGATCCTTGTGGTCCCTTCCAACCCTGACTGATTCTATGATTTTATGATTCTATAATGGTGCAATTAATTCGAGAGGAAGACTTCATATGCCTAGAGTTAAGAACATGCTGCAGGGTGTCATGCTGCCTTGTGGGATCAGCATAGTGCTGCAAGAAGCTCTCTTGATAATTTGATGTGTTTTTTAATAACCTGCATATTGTTGCCATTCAGGAGCTACAAGCATTGAGAAGTATGAACTTCGTACCAATATGTGGACTCCTGTTGCAAACATGAACGGCCGAAGATTGCAGTTTGGAGTTGCAGTCTTAGACGACAAATTGTACGTGGTGGGAGGCAGAGATGGGCTGAAGACATTGAATACTGTGGAGTGCTACAACCCCAGAACGAAAACTTGGAGTGTAATGCCACCTATGTCCACACATCGTCATGGTCTGGGTATGTAGAGGCTGAAGGCATGTTTTTAAAAGGTTATCTGGTTTAGGATTGGTTAAAAAACAGTCAGAAATTGAACCGAGGGGATTGGAAACCTTATTTCAGTGCCAACTGCCTGTTGAACATCTTGCCTTCTTCAGATTATATCCAGCATTGGCCACCAAAAGGAAATATCTTTTAGTTTGCTTTAAAATATTTTGTGGTGCACACTTGGACTGTCACTAGGAAAATGTGACCTTTTTTCCTCTTACCCAGAAATAAATGGTTTTCATATCTGTTTGAGTTGTTGTTTCTTTGATTTTGTTTTTGGTTTTTTTAGGAGTAGCTGTTTTGGAAGGTCCAATGTATGCTGTAGGAGGACATGATGGCTGGAGCTACCTGAATACAGTAGAAAGATGGGATCCCCAGGCTCGTCAGTGGAACTTTGTCGCTAGTATGTCAACTCCAAGGAGCACTGTTGGTGTAGCAATATTAAATGGAAAGTAAGTGAAGGCAACTTCTGTTTTCTGTCTCTTTTCTTCTAATGTAATTATCAGGACCATCCTGAGTGACTATTAATAATTTCCCTGATGGCCTTAAGAACAAGTTTCACAGCAAAGATACTGTGTTGATCAAGCAGGCTTCCCCACAACATCACAGAGCTCCTCATTACCACTTAGGAGACATCATCTCTATGGGTTAATACATAGTTCCACCTTGGCCCTTATTAAAACCTACACATTAGCCATTATTAAGGACTAATTGGTCACACTATCATCACAGACTGCTCATGAACTCTGTACATAAGCTCTTTATCAAATTTGATTAGTTTTAAAGATTGATCAGTGATGGAGTGCTCCTAAAACCTCTTTTCCTTCTAGCCTTTCCCAAGAAAAGTTGATACCCTTTGTTAACAGCGCAGGTTAGAAACCTCTTTGTTAGAACTGAGCGAACAAGGCCACCTAGTGGGTGTGAGGCACCTACCGCAGCGCTGTCGCTCAGGAACTGAAGCTCTTAGACTTGAATGTCTTAAGATGAGGCAGAGCAGATCTGTAGCACGCACAGATCCACTACTGAATTTGTCCCTCTGACCTTGAGCCTTTGTCTTTCAAGGCCACATTTACCCTCACTACGAGAAAGATAATGAGGTACTGGAGCATGTCCAGAAAAGGGGAATGAAGCTGGTGAAGGGTCTGGAGAAGCAGCTGAGGGAACTGGGGTTGTTTAGCCTGGAAAATAAGAGGCTGTGGGGAGACCTTATTGCTCTCTACAACTCCCTGAAAGGAGACTGGGGCCGAGTGGCTGTTGGTCTCTTTTCCCTAGTAACAAGTGATAGGATGAGAGGAAATGGTCCCAGGTTGCACCAGGGAAGATTTAGTTTGGCTATTAGAAGAAACTTCTTGACTGAAAGAGTTCTCAAAGACTGGAACAGGTCCCCCAGGGAGATGGTTGAATTCCCATCCCTGGAGGTGTTTAAAAGCTGCAGAGATGCAGTGCTGGAGGATGTGGTTTAGCACTACACTTGGCAGAGTTAGGTAATGGTTGGACTTAATCATCTTAAAGGTAATTTCCAACTAAAAGGATTCTATGATTCTATAAGTAATTTTGCAAATGTGCATAGGTTGGAACATAAATGCTACTTTAATAGGATATCCATTTTCTGTCAATTATTGTTACTTCATGTTGATCAGGACAACAGCAGAAGATGAGAGCAAAATTTTACCATCATTGTCATAACAGAACATTCTACTGAAGGTTGAAAATCTCCTTCTATGCTTCTACTTCTTTTAACAAACTTGAAAGTCCTTCATACATCACTGGAAACTTTGTCTTGTTCTGTTTTTCTTTTTCTTTTTCTTTTTTTTTTTTTCCCCAATTTATAGGCTTTATGCAGTCGGTGGTCGAGATGGAAGTTCTTGTCTTAAGTCAGTAGAATGTTTTGATCCTCACACGAACAAATGGACCCTCTGTGCTCAGATGTCAAAAAGAAGAGGTGGTGTAGGTGTAACCACTTGGAATGGCTTCTTGTATGCAATAGGTGGCCACGATGCCCCAGCATCAAACTTAACATCCAGGCTTTCAGACTGTGTAGAAAGGTAATATCCTTGCATTTGCTTTACTGCGTTGTAGCAGCAGAACTGTTTCTGGGGTGGTGCTTTCAGACATACAATGAGAAATGTAGTAAGAGGAGCTGTATGTACTACTACGTGGAAAGCAGCACAGAGTAGATTAGGTAGCTGGTGTGCTTACTGCCTGTCCAGATGGCTAAAGAAACTTTTTCAAAAGGAAAGGGGAGAAGTCCTTGGAAATGTACACCCAAATCTGTGCTTTCCTACCAGTACTGGTGAGAAGTTGGAGAACTGTTAAAGGAATCAATTATCTTTCAATAGCCATTTCTAGTTGCAGGGCAATCTTGAATAGAAAGAGTAGACAATTTTACACATTTCTATCTTTGTTTAGGGATTGGACAGTATTCCCATGGGCAGCTCTTCATCACAAAGTGGTTTTCTTGACTGTCTTCCCCTGGAAATATTTCTAAAAGTTACCCCTCTAAAGTGAACCCAGTCATTACTTTCATCTAACCAAATGCAACTTCTGTTGTATCCAATCCTCCGGGACAAGAGGAAATAGCCTCAAGTTGCATCAGGGCAGATTTAGGTTGCATATTAGGAAAAAAAATTCTTCACTGAAAGAGTGGTCAGGCATTGGAACAGGCTGGCTAGGGAGATGGTGGAGTTACCATCCCTGGGGGTCTTCAGAAAGTGTGTAGACATGGTTTATTGGGCATGTTGGTGTTGGGTTGACAGTTGGACTTGATGATCTTAGAGGTCTTTTCCAGCCTTAATGATTCTATGATTCTGCCCATTTTCAACTACTTTGGGAGTGTCAATTCCAATACTTGTGTTTTTTTCCTATTGAATTTTGGCAAGAGTTTCAGAGGATGGGTTGACAGTTGGACTTGACGATCTTAGAGGTCTTTTCCAGCCTTAATGATTCTATGATTCTGCCCGTTTTCAACTACTTTGGGAGTGTCAATTTCGATACTTGTGTTTTTTTCCTATTGTATTTTGGCAAGAGTTTCAGAGCATAACACCAAATTGTCTTTTAGGTATGATCCAAAAACAGATATGTGGACTGCTGTGGCCTCTATGAGCATTAGCAGAGACGCGGTGGGAGTCTGTCTTCTTGGTGACAAGTTATACGCCGTTGGAGGATATGATGGGCAAACATACCTTAATACAGTGGAGTCTTATGATCCCCAGACAAATGAATGGACACAGGTATGGGTTCTGATCAGACCATGCACTACTACTTAACTTACCATTTCAAATGTGCCAGTTTTTCAAGGAGAATTCAAATGCTCCTTCTCTAAGAAGCACTTTCTTCCGATTCTGGCGTCTCCTTTCTTTGTCTGCTGTCCCACGATGATTTATCTTGAGCAGTGATTAACTTCTAATCAACTGCCCCTCTTTCTCTGGCAAGATGATAGCTGTTTTCTTTGACAACTACTCTTAAGAAAACGTATTGGCATGCTCCCCAAGCTTTCATAAAGGGCTCTGTTTATGACTTCCTATTCTGAAAGTACATGATAAATGTAGATTAGTTTTAGCTCTCATGTGTTTCTCAGGGAGTTTAGCAATTTCCTCAAGGTTGTGGATTATTTATTTTTCATAAATAATCCTCTCCTGATGTGGATGCTATGTAGAGTGTGCTTAACTTTCAGGAAGCTTTTTTCCATTTCTCTTCACCTAGCTCAAATAAAATAATAATGAAAAAAAAAATCTCCAATTCATGGTCATAAACAGTTACTGTCAGTTCAAAGCTTGGTTGCTTGTACTTTTTTATAGCTGCAGGAATGTGAACACACAAGTACATCCTGGGCATGCTTTCCTTTGGCATCTACTGCAATTTGAGATCCGCTAAAGTGTCTACACCGCAGAAGGTCAGCAGATATAGCCCAGAATCTATGCCCTTCTGGAGTCCAGTTGCAGGCTAGAATGAATGTCCAACATCATCTAAAGTAGCATTAGACCCCAGTACTTAAGGAGATGAATTCTGACCTTCTAAATACACTGTCCCAATACCAGCCCTAAAGCGCTAATTCAAAAAGTCAGTCGGAATCTCTGTTACACAGAAAACTGAGCTGTCCATTTCTCTCCACTTCATAGTCCTGCAAGATGATAAAGCAGAGGCCATCTAGGAGGCTCACCAGAGCTTGGGGCCTTCATGATGATTACCTGTGCCATTGTTTGTCCTGCTAAAGAAAGAAAAAAGTGTAGAGAAACAGTGCTTCTCACTGTTGCATCTAGATGAGTCTTGCATGATGCCTAGTGGTGACCATCTGTATGTACCTTTGTATCCTTAGCCCTCTATGTCTCACTGAATCCTGTAATCCCAGTATGTGGGCAGTTTTTGAACCCTTCCTAGAGGGATTTGGAAGTGTCTGTGCACCTTCCTTCTCTCTTGGTATGTCAGCAGTCTACCACCACTTCATCCACACACAACTCAGAAGAAAGTAGTGGAATTTTCTCAGCTGAAGTTTGTTACAAGCTCAAGTCTCTTGTTCCTGGATGGGGAAAAAAAAAAAAAAAAGTTGGCATAAACACCTTTTATTGTCTTCAAAATGCTCAGCGTGCTATTCACATGATGTCCAGTACTAGGAAGCTTAGAAGGGGAGGCAAAGTTGAGTGTTAGAAACTACCTTCCTCTTTTTAAAGCCAACAGAATCTCAGCAGAAAAAGGTCTTGCCAGGAGTACCCTTCTATTTACAAAAAAAAAAAAAAAAAAGAAAGAAAAGTAGAGACTGGGAAATCGTTTTGATTTCAAGAACTCTTAGCAGCATTTCATCAAATATTCATATGAAAAGGAGAGATTGACCCTGCTGTGTTTGGCATTTTCTGTTTAAGACAAAAACATATAATTTTGCCAACCATTACACAGTTGTCACTGTCTAGCTCGGGTGTCTGGTTTGCACTGTAACAAAGGATTCCTTTCCCTGTAATACCAAGTAATTGAAATTATCAATACAATTTATTCCATGTTCCTGCAGTTTGCTGTTGCTTTCAAAGTGCTTCACTTTCCAATATAAAATACCTTCACCTTTTCTGTGGGTATTAATCCAAGTTTTGGACCAATTTACTATTCCTTTTTGAGTCACGCTAACAGAGCGTGGGTGATACTCCCACTGTGCTGCAGCTGTACAACTATTATTACAAGCATTAACTAAACACTGTCAGTAGTGTTTTGGATTTCCTTTTACTGGGGAGTAGAAAATGCTTAAAGCTGACTGCACTTATCTCACATCTTTTTTGCTTTTGTTTTGTGCGTTTACAGGTTGCACCGTTATGCTTAGGAAGAGCTGGAGCTTGTGTCGTGACTGTGAAACTGTAAATTATTTTCTCTATGAAGGTGACATTCTCCTCTGTAGACTCAGAGGACTTATTTTTTTTTTTCCCCCCAAAAGCAAACTACCAGTGCACCAGTGAAGACAAGGTGCAGGATACCTACCACCACCAAGTGTTTGGTCTCAAGCTAACACGTCCATGTTGTTCCTAAGGACTGATACTAAGCACTTTTTTAAAAAACAATAATAATCTTTGTTACCCATATGTCTGCAACCAGCCAGTTGCCAGCAGAGGACTTCTGTTTAGGAAGTGCTAAGAAATGAGCGAACTCATTATAATAATAAAATGTTGCAGATCCAGGGCTGCGATCACCCCAACATGGAGAGGAAAGATGCTGTAGAGGGAAATACTTCCACTGCTATAATTAAGGCTGCCTCTGGGTTGAAACAAGTTGCAGGACTGGATCCCATATATTTAATTTTGCCTGTATTAAACACATTTGGCTGTGGGTCTCTGAGCTGTTACAATGCAGGTTGACAAACCAATGCAAACCGTTGTAAATGGCAGGCTTGGCACCTGCCTCGAAAATGAAGTTGTGTATTTGGTGAATCTTTTGCACTTTTATTACCATTCCTAGTCTAGCAAACTTTTTTTATTTAACCAAAGCCTTATTTTAAATGTTGTCTTATGATGCTAACAGAAACCTGCTGTTTAACAATTTCTGCCAGAGTTTGTTGGGTTTTGGTTTTTTTTCCACATACTTGGATTTTCAAAGTTTTTTTGTGAGATACAGAACATCCTACCTTTATCTCTGCTTTTTGTTCATATATTTGCTTTGCTATTNCATCCTATCTTTATCTCTGCTTTTTGTTCATATATTGGCTTTGCTATTTTAGAGGGTGGGGGGGGGTGGGGCGAAGAAGGAATCTATAAGCATGAATTATTGGAAGAAATCTGAAGCGTGATTCAAAGTTAACCCATTTTTAAGTTTAGTATTTGCACTTTGGAACTTGTGAAGCATTCCATTACATCTAGATTAATATTAATTCAGTTTTTTACGTGAGGCTTTGCACTAATTTGGGAAAAAAAAAAAAAATATATATATATACAATTTTATAAGATGAAGTGAAACAATTGTCTGTCTTTCCAGTAAGGTTACTCCAAAACGTAAAGGACCTGATCCTGCAAGATGCCTAAGTGCCACCTTTTAAGCACGTTCGGCATCTCACAGGAGAGTTCTGTGTGCCTCGCAGGATTGTATCAAATTAGTTACCTTCTTTAACAGTCTAATTTTTCCAGATGCTTTATAATTTGCCTTTTCTGAGCCCTGTGCTGTTACAGAGGATTGCTTTGAACGGTCTGAATGTTCTCAGAAAGTCTTTTTGTATTTGCTTTTCTGTGCCTTGCTCCTTATGTTTCCGGAACCATAGGTAACGTGTGTTTGTAACGGGAAAAGGGAAGATTTGAGCTCATTGAATGTTTTGGTTTTTTTTTTTCAGAAGTTTGGAAGCATCTGATACCCAAAGTCTTTGTACGTTTGTAATTCGAAACGTGTTAATGCTCTCGGTGAACTATTTATTGTTTTAAAAGAAGTCACTAAGCAGCGAAACTCCGTGATGAAACCTGCACTGTTCGCAGTCAAATACAGCTGAAGTTAAACACAGCCTTTGTTGAGTCAGCACCTTTTTTTTTTTTCTTGAGCTTTCAAACCATTTTCAATGTCACAGGATAGAATCATAGAATGGTTTAGGTTGGAAGGTGTTGGGATGCGCTAGAAGGCAGCCAACCTTGGATCTCATGGGTAGGGCAGAACAGCCTGGCTGGCCTAAGACCTCTGGTTTCCTGTAGCAAGTAGCTTCCTCCTACAGCAAGTCAGAGATCATAGAATGGTTTAGGTTGGAAGAGACCTTAAAGATCATCCAGTTCCAACCCCCCGCCATAGGAAGGGACACCTCCCACTAGATCAGGTCGCTCAAGGGCTCATCCAGCCTGGCCTTGAACACATCCAGGCAGGGAGCAGCCACAACCTCCCTGGGCAACCTGTGCCAGTGCCTCACCACCCTCACTGTGAAGAATTTCTTCCTAACATCCCATTCAAATCTCCCCTCGGCTAGTTTGAACCCATTCCCCCTCATCCTGTCATTACAAGACCTTGTGAACAGTCCCTCCCCAGCCCTCCTGTAGGCCCCCTTCAGATACTGGAAGGCTACTATAAGGTCTCCTGGAAGAAGAGATAAGGGAAACATGAGGTTTGTGATAGCAACTTGTCATGAATGTTAATGAATGGGTTTGTGCTTAATTGTACCAACCAATTAGTATGCTTCTGACTAGGATGGACAAAGTCTCGCAGAACTTGTGTGGCCAAATCAGAATTGGACACGTTTGCCTTCTGCTAATGAGCTAACACTATAAAAGTGTGATTTGGTCCCTAGTAATAAAGCAAACACTGCAAGTGTGATTTGGTCCCTAATAAAGCAAACACTGTGTCAATGGTGTCGGTTCAGCTCCCTCGCAACAGGAAGGGACCTCAGAGATCATCCAGCACAAGCCACGAGATTGTTTTTGGGTGGATTTTCAATGCTTTGGTGCCTTAGAATCACCCAGAAGTCATATTTGAGGGTTGGGTGTTTTCACCTCTGCAGTAAGCTGCTGACTTATTAGGCAGGGACACCTCCCACTGGAACAGGTCGCTCAAGACCTCATCCAGCCTGGCCTTCAACTCCTCCAGGGAGGGAGCAGCCACAACCTCCCTGGGCAACCTGTGCCAGTGTCTCACCACCCTCACTGCAACGAACTTCCTCCCGTTTCAGTCTCCCCTCTGCCAGTTTAAACCCACTGCCCCTGGTCCTTGATGGATGGTGGGGGTTGGAAGAAACCTCTGAAAATTATCTACTCCAACCTCTCTGCTGGAGCAGGGTGACCCAGAGTATATCATAGAGGGGTTTGGAACACCTGTGCTACGCAGAGAGGCTGAGGGAGCTGGGGTTGTTCAGCCTGGAGGAGATCTAGTAACGACTTTCCAGTACCCGGAGAGAGGGTGGGACCGTTTACAAAGGCCTGCAGTGACAGGGCGAGGGCAAACAGCTTCCAACTAAAGAAGAGGAGTAGATTTAGATTGGATATCAGGAACGAGATTTTTACTATGAGGGTGGTGGAGCTCTGGAACAGGTTGCCCAGGAAGGCGGTTGGAGATATGTGAGGCTCGACAGGCCTCTGGGCAACTTGGTCTACCTAAGGATGCCCCTGCTGACTGCAGAGGGGGTTGGACTGGATGTCTTTCGGAGGTCCTTTCCAAGCCGGAGCATTCTATGGTTCTGGGAACGGGGCTGGGCTCCCTCCGCGTCTCCGTGGTGACGGCGACGCCGCGGGCGGGCGGAGCCTGTCTGGGTGTGTGGGCGGGACCGGGGGTGACGCATGCGCAGGGGGCGCTGCGCGGCCAGCCCGGGGCGCGATGAAGGTGAGTCGCAGGGGGCCCGTGGGCATTGCTTCGGCTGCCGCACGCCCGGGCTGTGGCGGAACGGACCTGGGAGGGAGCCTCGGCACCGGGGCGGCGCCGCCGCGGTGTCCGTCCCGCCTTGCGCCATCTGGGTCAGGGGCGTCAAGAGGGGCTCGCCGGGGCCGGGCGGTGCTTGCGGCCTGGGAGGGGAGGGGAGGGGGCCGCGGCGGGAGCCGCCCGCTCTTGCTGGCTTGCAGCAGGTGTGCAGCAGGTGTGAGGCTTGCGCCGCGGGCAAGGCCTGTTCCGGGGGAGTCAGGGCCGCTCCCGCCGCCTTCGCTGCTTCGGGCTCCCGGCAACGGGCCGCGGAGCCTCGTACTGCGCCCAGGCGCCTTCTGCCCGCCACAGGCTGCCCAAGCGCCGACCTTACCGTTATCCGAAGCTGTTACCGGCCGAGTTCGGGTCTCCCTCCCTCAGGTCACTGTGCCTTAATGCCAGCCCTGGCAGCGAAGAGGGCTGTGAAGAGCTTGAGCTTGCCTGCGCTCCCGTCCTTCTTTTTTTTTTTTTATCTTTGGCTTATTACGGATTTTATGAAATTCTTTTCAAATTCAATTTTCACACTTTCACACTCATAATTTCACAGTTTTATTCACGAAAATGCGAATTCGTCGGGAATTACTGAGTTATATTGGGCCAAAAACAAGCCGCCCCGGTGAGACCCCACCTGGAATACCGCGTCCAGTTCTGGAGCCCTTATTACAAGAGGGATGTGGACATGCTGGAGTGTGTCCAGGGGAGGGCCACGAGGATGCTCAGAGGGCTGCAGCGCCTCTGCTATGAGGACAGACTGAAAGTGTTGAGGCTGTTCAGTTTGGAGAAGAGGAGGCTCCCAGGTGACCTTCTTGTGGCCTTCCAGTATCTGAAGGGGGCCTATAGAAAAGCTGGGGAGGGACTTTTTAGGCTCTTAGGTAGCGAGAGGACTAGGGGGAATGGAGCAAAGCTGGAGGAGGGGAGATTGAGACTGGACGTGAGGAGGAAGTTCTTGAGCATGAGAGTGGTGAGAGCCTAGAATGGGTTGCCCAGGGAGGTGGTTGGGGCCAGTTCCCTGGAGGTGTTTGCAGCCAGGCTGGCAGAGGCTGTGGGCAGCCTGATGTAGGGTATGGTGTCCCTGGCATGGCAGGGGTGTTGGAACCGGATGATCCTTGTGGTCCCTTCCAACCCTGACTGATTTTACAATTCTGTGATTCTAACCTTTGGCAAAGACTTGAGTACAGCTTCCAGGCATTTGGCGGACACCACTTATTGATGATGTGGGAGGGAAAAGCTGTGTTAGCAAACTGTCAAACACAGTTGTGAGCTTTATCTTACACCCAAGTTACAGAAAAAATATCTGAGTGAGTAGTGAGCAAGAAAAAGGAATTTGAGAATCTTTGTTAATCAGAAGTTGGTGTCTCTTATTTTTACTGGTAGGTTGCTTTGAGATCTTGGCTTTTAAGACCCAACAATTCAGAGAGGACAAAGTTGTTTCATAGCTTCAGAAGCATAGATGTTGAGTCTTCTGTTTTACACACTACAGATGCTTTCTGATCCCAGGCTTTGGAAAACTAAATATTCTGGTCTTAGGACATGAAGCAGATTTTTTTTCACTCCAGTAACTCTGTAAGAGAAAAAAAAAAATAATACTTGTGATAGAGTTACAGTAGTTCTCAGCAGGACAGCTAGCACCAGAAAAGTCACATTTTCCAGCACAAGCCACAAGATTTTTCTGTGGAATTTCAATGCTGTGGTGTCTTAGAATCACCCAGAAGTCATATTTGAGGGTTGGGTTTTTTCTCCTCCACAGTACTTACAGTTGCTGATAGATGAGGAAGTTGTTTACTATTCTATGCTTATGTATTTAAGATCTATAATTTCCCCCCTTTTTTTTTTTCTTGTCTCCTAGCAAGTATTCTGTCTATTAGAAAAATCTTGGTCTGGTTCCTCTGTGCAGTTTGCTTGGCAGAAAACTTTGGGAAATATCATTGCTGTAACAGGGTAAGATTATAAATAATTATTCAGTTTGTCCTTAGAGGTCACTGATGAAGAAAGGGAATTATTCTACATGTTAATCTTTTTTTTAGAGGTGATCGTGCCGTGAAAATATTTGATCGTCATGGTCAGAAGAGAAATGAAATCATCTTACCAGGGTAGGTACAGAGACTGGTTTAAATTAATTTCTTTGTTGTTTTCTTTTAAATTGTTTCTCTTCTGGTGAAGTGCTTGTACAATGTGAAAATTTTGTAGAAAGAGACACTATAGCTGGTGAACATACTTGGAAAAGGAGATGAACTTAAGAGCAAGACATACGTCAGTCGTGGTTATTGATGAGGAGCTCAAGAGCCAGCAGCGTGTGCTCGCAGCCCAGAAACCAGAATTGTCCTGCTTTGCATCGGAAGCATCATGGGCAGCAAGTGGAGGAAGGGGATTCTGCCCCTCTGCTATGCTCTAGTGAAACCACACCTAGAGTACTGTATCTAGCTCTGGGGCCCCAACACAAGGACATAAAACTGTTAGCGCAAGTAGAGAGGAAGCCACAAAGATGATCAGAGTGCTAGAGCACCTCTGCTATGAAGACAGCCTGAGAGCTGGGGTTCATCCAGAAGAGAAAAGTCAGGGGAGACCACCTAGCATCCTTCCAGTATTTGAAGGGGCCTACAGAAATGCTGGAGAGGGACTTCTGACAGGCATGTAGTGACAGGATGAGGGGTAGTGGCTTCAAACTGGAAGAAGCTCCAGTGAGCTTAGACACTAGGAAGCAAGTTCTTGCCATGAGGGTGGTGACACACTGGAAGAAGTTGCCCAGGAGGTTCTTAGTCTACAGTATATGGTGCTTTCAGTATGTAAACAAGTTGTGGGTAATTCTGCTGTCCTCTTCCTTCTGGGAACTATTTGCAAGTAGAGGTTTTTCCTGCCTCTGCACAGGTTTCTTGTCCAGCTTTGATATACTTGTTGAACTACGAGAAAAATAATCCTAACGCCAAATAGTCTGGGATAGTGTAGAACCTTACAGGGGATTTTCACTGTCCTTTGACCAGTCAAGCTGGCCCTGTTTCAAGTGTGGGCCCACTTTAATGACCTCCCTTTCAGCCCATCACCTCACTGAGGTTTGAGTGTTGGGGTGGTCGCAATAAAGTCTCATTTTGCAGCTAAATCTGCAGTCTGTCTTGGGTTTGTTTGGAAGGGAAGTGGAAGCACAGGGATTTTGACTAACTAAATCTGGCTGTTTCTCTACCCTTAGAAACATTTTAACATTACTAGTGAAAGTTTTTTTGGTTTGTTTTGTTTTTTTTCCTTCAGCAACTGTGTTGCTATGGACTGGGATAAGGATGGAGATACTTTAGCAATAATCACGGACAAATCTAGCGCCATATTTCTGTGGGACGCAAACACAAACAAAACAAACCAAGTAGACAGTGGCATGAGGTAAGGAAGTTGTTTTTAATGTGGGTACTTGAAGATTTGGACCACCATGGCTTGATAACGTGGAGAATAGACTGCAAACATAATCTTTTTTTCAGGGTCTTTATAGTACATACACTGTTAAACCAATGCCTTAACAACTGTTGCTGAATTTTTTTCTGTATATATCAATGGGTTTTAAATGCATTTTTGTGTGGGTGGAAGTTTTGGAATTGTTGGGGGTTTTGTTTCTTTCTTGTCAACAGTGCTAAAGTCCCCAGAGAGCTTCACTTCAGTGTTTCCACTTAGTGGTAGCAACAAGAATGGGTGAATTTTTGGTGTGTCTGCACTAGCCTACAAATGTAAGGGAAGTGATCTTAGAGGTGCTGAGATTTTTTTTTTTTTCCCTCAGATAAGGGAACTAAATGCTAGTTAGAAATCAAACTGGCTTAGGATGGGAGGAAATATCTAAGGTGATCCTACTCTGAGGTTCAAATCCCTACCTTTCAGAATTTGGCCACAGACTTAAAACTTTCCTGAGGCTTGTATAGCAGTCAAGCACTGGCTTAACAAGTAAGATTGGTTTAACGATTAAACTTTTAGCTTCACAGAATCTATTTCACTAAACTACTGCACTCTCCATAAACATTCTATCTTTAGGAGGGAGAGTGGAAAATTAATCAGTCCCATGTTTAAGGCACTCACCTGAGCACTGAAACAGCTGATTTTGGATACTGCTGCTATTTTATTTAAGACAAACACTCCTTCTGACCTAACCCTCTATTTCTAAAATTTCTTCATCTGTGATTTTGTGTGTGGGGAGAATATATTGTTTTGGGCATTTTTTTTTTGTTGGTTTGTTAGTTTTGGGGTTTTTTTTAATAGATACCTTTGTATTTGTTCGTTTTTAAGATACCAAAATGAGAGTGTTTTATCCATTAAATCAAACTAATTTATTTTGGCTGGAAAGATTGAGGGGTATTGATTGGTTTCCATAAGAGTGGTTTTTGTGTTTTGGTTTGGATTTTTTGGGGGTTTTTGTTTGTTTGGGGTTTTTTTCCATGCCTGGAATATAGAAATATTCCATATTTCCATTAACATGATGCTTGTGTTTTGTCAAATCCGTTTGGAACATTGGCTGTTTGATTATGGGATGTTTCTGTATGTTACAGCCTGATACGTTTCTGTTTGTAGGTATATAAAGGTGAAAGGAATCTCTGCACTATACAAAGTAATTTTTTTTCTTTTATTTTAGGGATACCATGTCTTTCTTACTGTGGTCTCGAGTTGGAACTTTGCTTGCTGTTGGAACAACAAAGGGAAACTTACTTATATATAACCCTCAGACTTCTCGCAAAATTCCCGTTCTTGGTATGCACTGATTTGAAATTAAGCTTGCACATGTCAGAATGGAATTTTGCTGAGATGCTTCCATTCTTTTTTACCTGTGTATATCACTATACCAGTTAAAAAAAAAAAAAATGTTCATACTCAGTTTTCACCTTGTTTTGTTATACTTATCAGAGTATTTTTATAAGTTAAAAGTATATATGCACATACCTGCCTCATAGGAAACTTGTGTTCTCTTTCTTGCAAAAGATTTTTGTCACTTGTTACCAGGTTACTTAACTGCTTAAGGTACCTCTGGGCATAAAGTTTAAGGATATAGTATAGTCCCCAGAACTTCCGTGCAAAGAAATGGAAGAACAGTTCCTAAAAGGTCAAAAGACTTTCATCAAGAAGTAAAAGATATTTTTTTAAAGATCCTTGAGTTTGTAATTGCTCTGATAAGTTGTCTCACATTCTGACAATCTGTGTTGGAGTGGCCAGAAAGAACATATTTCTATTTCAGATGGTTTCTCTTTTTTGGTTATTGAGTGTCATTTGTGCTGTTTGGGTTGCTTTCTTTTTCAGGTAAACACACTAAGCGGATTACTTGTGGCTGTTGGAGTACTGAAAACCTGCTGGCTCTAGGTGGTGAAGACAAAATGATTACTATAAGCAATCAGGAAGGAGATACAATAAGACAGGTAGCATTTATAACCACATTTGATTTTAAGGCGTACATTAATACTCCTAGCTCCTGAGAAAGCTGGGATCTGTGGAAGCTTAGCCTTTTGAGTCTTGCTGCATTCAAAGACCCTTTGGAAGATCTCATATACATGAGGGTGTATCTAAACATATGAGCTTCTGTGTCATGCAACATGATTTATGATTGAGTCTCTGTGATTCTGTTGTTGTACCTAAATGTGCTTCTCTCTTCCTTGTTCCTGATGTGTCTCTGTTAAAAGTGCACCCTGTGAGTGCTGTCTCAGCTTGGCTTCCCCAGAAGCAGCACAGTACAGCTCTTACATGGCTTCAGAAGGTCTTTAGGAAGTACTTTTAGTGTTGTGTTTACTTTAGATCGGTTAAAGAAAGATCTTTTCCTCTGATGTGCAAGGATTACTCCTAGGCTGGACCTCCATTGCATTGCTGAGAGGCTAATTCTAGTGCTTCCTCCAAGTACCCTCAGGTTCTCCAATCAAGCGTTCTGTTTGCTTACATACATAACATCCTGCTGAGCAATGACAGTTGCTGTGTAATGTGCAAATCAATATCATTCCTTTTTAAAACTCTGTTAAGCACCATTATACTCAAGATTTTCAAAGATTTTCAAAACTGTGTCCAGTTCTTGAGCCCCTAGTACAAGAGGGATGTGGACATGCTGGAGCATTTCCAGAAAAGGGTACGAGGATGCTCAGAGGGCTGGAGCACTTCTGCCATGAGGACAGACTGAAAGAATTGGGGCTGTTCAGTCTGGAGAAGAGGAGGCTCCAAGGTGACCCTCCTATGGCCTTCCTGTATGTGAAGGGGGCCTGCAAAAAAGCTGAGGAGGGACTTCTGAGGCTATCAGGTAGGAATCAGGCTATCAGGGGGAATAGAGCAAAGCTGAAGGTTGGCATATTCAGACTGGATGTGAGGAGGAAGTTCTTAATGAGAATGGTGAGAGCCTCGAAGGGGTTGCCCAGGGAGGTGGTTGAGGGCCCATCCCTGAAGGAGTTTTAAGGCCAGGCTGGATGAGGCTGTGGGCAGCCTGATGTAGGGTAGGGTGTCCCTGGGCATGGCAGGGGGGTTGGAACTAGATGATCCTTTTGGTCCCTTCCAACCGTGACTGATTCTATGATTCTATGAAAGAATCGTCTATGTTTATATCTGAAAATCCCCATTGGAGAAGAGTGCCCTAATAAATTATCAGGATATCTGTGCTTTAAACTAGCTGGCTTAGGCAATAGTAGCAACATAGCTGAGACAGCAGACCTAAGTAGAGCTTGGTTATGATGTTTTAAAACTTAATATTGACTGTAGAAGCAACTGGATTGCTATCAATACCTAAGCCCAGATCAGTTATGTCCATATTAAAATGCATTGTAAATATTTAACCTGCAAGCCTTGATCTTCCTTCTTTGAATCTGCACTGAAGTGACCTTGTTCATTCTGCTTCAGTTGGTAGTGTCTGCTTAATATAATTTTGCAACTCTTCTTCCTCATCTGAATCTTCTCTATTTGGGTTTTTGTTTCCTAGATATTTTCAGTATATTCTGTGATAACATGTTATTATCATTCAAACTGAGATCATGTTTTCACTAACTTTTGTCTTTATTCTGGTACTAAGTGCAGTTTCTATCTGTCTGTCTGTCTATCTGTTTATTCATCCATCTCACCATCCTTTACACCAAAATGCACAAAGCAGGACTAATACAATTATCATCAATATTTGCAACATTACCTGTTTTCTCAATCTGAACTTCTTCCCTGCAGACCTCAGTGAGCTCAGATCCCAGTGATATGCAGTTCTCAGTTATGAAGACTGATGAAAGAATATCAACCACAGAAAGCACAGTAAGAATTCAATCCTCAACCCTGCAAAAAGTGTTCATCTGATGTCTTGAGGGTTTCTGCTGGCAACCTGTATGGCCCGGGAAGCAGTTTGTTCCTCCTTGACTTACAATTTTGTGTTGAAGATTTTTTTTTTGGTCTTTTCAAAAACAATCCTTCAAAATTAAAGCCTTACTTTTTTTGTTCATTAAGGATGTGTTCAGGAAAAGTGCAGTGGTTAGCAATGCAACAGCTAAAAGAGCAGCTTTGCAATGGGAGTTAGTGGGGATGTGTGAAAGGACTTAAATACATGCAGGATAAACAAAAAACTGCATGTGCAATATGGCAGGGTAAAATGGGGCAGGTTTGTCAAAATTATTAGTGATGAGATCAGAAAAAAAGGCAACAACCTGCAGGTTGGATCAACAATAAGTAGTGCTAGAGTTAACATCTTGCTCTGCAACATAAACTTCCTGTAATTTCTTAGGTTAAGAAATAGTATTTCTTAAGTAGTGCATCGTTAAGCTGCAGTAGAATTACAAGCAAAGTGTTTTGAAAGGCAGGAAACAATTCTTGTATTTGAGGGAGGTAACTTTCAGAATTATAGGTCAGAATTTGAATTTATGATACTCCTCTAGGAAAAGGAGTAATGGCTTTAGACTGGAATAATCTCTATTTAGATTAGACATTAGGAGGAAATTCTTCCCTCTGAGGGTGGGGAGGCACTGGAACAGGTTGCCCAGAGAAGTTGTGGAGGTTCCAAGCCTGAAAGTGTTTCAAGACAGGTTGGCTAGAACCCTTGAGCAAGCTAGCCTGGTAAGAAGTGTCCCTGCCCCTGCAGTGGGGTTTGGAACTAGATATTTAAGGTCCCTTCAAACCCAAATAATTCTATGATTTATTGGGTTTGAGGCCAACATAGGCCCTTTTTTTCCCCTCACTTTGAAAATTCCACCTCTCTATTTCATACCTCTAGCTCTTAGTTTAGAAATAAACTATTATCCAGTATCTGAAGGGGGCCTACAGGAAGGCTGGGGAAGGACTGTTTACAAGGTCTTGTAATAACAGGACAAGGGGGACTGGGTTCAAACTGGCAGAGGGGAGATTTGAATGGGATGTTAGGAGAAAATTCTTCACAGTGAGGGTGACGAGACACTGGCACACGTTGCCCAGGAGGTTGTGGCTGCTTCCTTCCTGGAGGTGTCCAAGGCCAGGCTGGATGAGGTCTTTAGCATCCTGATCTAGTGGGAGGTGTCCCTGCCTATGGCACAGGGGGGTTGGAACTGGATGATCTTTGAGGTCTCTTCCAACCTAAACCATTCTATTATTCTATGATTCTGTGATCTCCTTTTTCAACATGGAGAACTGAAGCAGAAAGGAAATTTGTAAATAGCTCTTCCAAGTATCAAAAGTGAAGATGAAGCAAGCTTCTCCTTACTTTTTGCAACATTAGTGTTTTACACTTGCCTAACAACTAGGCTAAAATAAGAAAAAACTTATAGAAACTCCCAAAGTTCACCCTGTATTCCACTATGAAGTCCAACATCTCTGTGGGAGAGCCAGTGGCATCCTGGCCTGGATCAGGAACAGTGGCAAGCAGAACAAGGGAGGTTATCCTTCCTCTGTACTTGGCACTGCTCAGGCCATACCTTGAGTCCTGTGTCCGGTTCTGGGCCCCACAATTCAAGAGAGATATTGAGGTACTGGAATGTGACCAGAGAAGGGTTACGAAGCTGGTGAGGGGCCTGGAGCACAGCCCTGTGAGGAAAGACTGAGGGAGCTGGGGGTGTGCAGCCTGGAGAAGAGGAGGCTCAGGGGTGACCTCATTGCTGTTTACAACTACCTGGAGGGAGGTTGTAGCCAGATGGGGTTGGTCTCTTCTCCCAGGCAACCAGCAACAGAGTGAGGAGACACAGTCTCAAGTTGTGCTGGGGGAGGTATAGGCTGGATATTAGGAAGAAGTTCTTGCCAGAGAGAGTGATTGGCAATGGAATGAGCTACCCAGAGAGATGGTGGAGTCTCCGTCCCTGGAAGTGTTGAGGAAAAGCCTGGATGGAGCACTTAGTGCCATGGTGTAGTTGATTGGATAGGGCTGGATGATAGGTTGGAATGGATGATCTTGGAGATCTCTTCCAGCCTGGCTGATTCTGTGATTCTATGATCAGATAAAATTCACTCACCTAAACTGATGTCAGACTGTAAATACTGCTTGTGTAATACACACTAAACAGGCTGGATTTTATTGAACTGTCTTTCTGTCTTTGGAAGCTCAGCAGGGCCCTTTGAGATGGCAGCGGTGTGATAGTCATCCCCTCAACCTTCCATGTGAAATTCTGTGGATGAAAAAAGACATCATATTCAAATCAGAATAGTCCTAAAGGATAAATCCATGTGACCTGCTGCGTTTTCCTCTCAGGAAATGGAACTGGCTTAATGCTTCTCTAGGGAAAAGTCTTGAATTTGAGATGGGTGTTCTCCTGGGCTTGCATTTAGTGAACAACTAACTCGCAAGGGGAATATCCCAAAAATCTCTTCCACTGTTGATAAACATTGGGAATTCAGATCCATGGGATTCTTAAGGGTTATTGAAAGTCCTAAATCTTATCTTTTAGCCTTGCTTTAAAGGGATGCTATTCTCACCAAGTTAATTTCTCTTTTCATTTGTTGGCAGGTTAGTGTAGTGGTTGGCAAGAAGACTCTCTTTCTTTTTAACTTGAATGATCCTGATAACCCAATTGATCTGAAATTTCAGCAGCCTTATGGCAGTATTGTGACCTACAGATGGTGAGCAGAACTTTCTTAATGAGGCAATCTAGTATTAACAAGCTGAGGATTTCCCCAATAGTTCTGATAAATGCTGGAAAGGAAATCATATCTCTTGCTTACACTGGATGTTTTCTTGAATATGTTGTAGCCTTTTAAAGATTTTTTTTCCAAATACAAAGAAGCCTGCATGTTGTAGTTGTTTTAGTTGACAATTCAATGGCTCTAAAAGTAGTATTTGCCAATATAATCACTCTCTGTATGCTCAGTTTTAGGGCACTTACACTGCTGCTGTCTTGACAGTAAATTAAACTGAGGTTTTGTAGGTTGTTTTCTGTTTAGATGAGTAACCAACTAAAGATCTAGAGGTGGAGTTGTGTCCTTAAGCTAATTTGTTGTTTTCAAAGTTGTACAAAGTTCTTGTAGCCTCACCTCTATGTAACCCAATTGGTAATGTTCCTTGAAGAAATCCCAAGCTAGAAATTTGTACTCTGCATCCAAAAAGTAGCTGTACTATTTCTGTACTTTAAAATATGATGCCTGTCTTAGTGTCCTTTCTGTAAATATGGGACTGACATTTATTTCTTTACACTGCAACTGTGTAAGAACACCTGTAGCTGTATGCTTCTCCATTTGTGTCCAGATGTCCAACAAGGCATACCTGGGCTATTTCCCTTGCAGTGACTCTTTTGCAGCTAAGCTGATGAGATATTGGTTATTCATCCTTACATCCTGTAACTATTTCTACCTTCACCTCGTTATTTCAATTTGACACTGTGGAAAGTAAACAGACATGATAGGATGAGACAGTGGCCTCAGATTGCACAAAGGGAGGTTTAGATTGTCTCTTATGAAAACATTCTTTACTAAAAGAGTGGTCGAGCACTGGAACACACTCCTCAGGGAAGTGGTTGGATCACCATTCCTGAAGGTGCTCAGAAACCATGTAGACATGGCACTCCTGGCCATGGTTTGTTGGAGATGATGGTGTTTGGTTGATGGTTGGACTTCAATGATCTTAAAGGTATTTTCCAACCTTGGTGATTCTATGATTCTGTGATTTAGTGGTGACCTAGCAATGGTGGGTTAACAGTTGGACTCAATGATCTCAGAGGTCTTTTCCAACCTTAATGATTCTATCTATGATTGTATGAAATACAGAGTGTAGCTTTGGTACCTTCACTGTGTTTGCAGTTGTGTGCCCTAAGAGCACAGTGACTGGCATTATTTTTAGCACAGATTTGATAGAACCAATGTTGCCAGAAGCAGAAATGTAAGTTTCCGTCTTCTAGCATGTTTTTATGAAGATTCCAGAGGTCTTTCTCCTGGCATCACTGTAATATATGCAGCTTCCTGAAAGTAAAATGTCATTATACAATGTAGAAGAGAGAATAGAGACAACTTTCGAGTGAAGTCTAGGCACAAACATGGTTTTGTCCTTTAAGAATCTTTGGTTGATCTTCCCTTAGTCTGTTTTATACTATATAAGTTTGGTGCTCGAAAATATGGTGTAGTAGTTACCCTGGTAGAGTTAGGTAATGGTTGGATTTGATGGTCTTGAAGGCCTTTACTAATCATACTGATTGTGTGATGATTTCATTCTATTTTACATATGTAAATTTCCATATTTTGACTATTTTTCCTATTAAAGAGGCGCACTGACAGTTACCCCAACAGTCTGAAAGAAAACATATTTTGCACACTGTATAAATAGATCTCTCCATTTTCTTTTTTTCGTTGTTAACAGGTATGGTGATGGCTACATAATGATTGGCTTCTCACGAGGGTATTTTGTAGTCATTTCTACACACATTCGTGAGATAGGGCAAGAAATCTTCCAAGCTCATAACCACAAGGACAATCTAAGCAGCATTGCTATATCCCAGTCATTAAACAAAGCTGCATCGTGTGGAGACAATTGGTAAGTGGATGTCTGATACATAAAGGATGGAATTCATCTCACACAAGTGTAGCTATTGGGCATTAAAGCTGGGCTCCCTGAGACTTCAAGGCTCCGTAAGAAGTCAGTTTAGAGAAGATGAGATTAAGTGGAACTGCTGGAGAGTCCAGAGGAGGGCCATGAAAATGATCAGAGGGCTGCAGCGCCTCTGCTATGAGGACAGGCTGAGGGAGTTGGGACTTCTCAGCCTGGAGAAGAGAAGGCTTTGAGGAGACCTTATAGCAACCTTCCAGTATCTGAAGGGGGCCTACAGGAAGGCTGGAGAGGGACTGTTCACAAGGTCTTGTTATGACAGGACAAGGGGGAATGGGTTCAAACTGGCAGAGGGGAGATTTAAACAGGATATTAGGAGGAAGTTCTTCACAGTGAGGGTGACGAGACATGAACAGGTTGCCCAGGGAGGTTGTGTCTGCTCCCTCCCTGGATGTGTTCCAGGCCAGGCTGGATGAGGTCTTGAGTGTCCTGATCTAGTGGGAGATGTCCCTGTCTATGGCAAGGGGTTGGAACAGGATGATCTTTGAGGTCTCTTCCAACGTAAACCATTCTATGATTCTAAGTGCTCTGTGGAACCTCCTCTCTGCCTAAAGATAGAAGCTAATTTTGACTGAAATCTCTTCCATTGTAATGAACTTTATTGTTGTGATTTTTTAAAAGATTATCAAAGCTTAGCATATGTTATTTCTTTTGATTCTTTCTTTTTCTGCTATGTTACTTGGCTACAAATATGCCCAGATTTCTTTACTATAATGTATTGATTGGACAGAAACATCTACTTAGCAATAGCAGAACAATTAATTTCAAGCTCTGCTGGGCATCCTGGTATCCTCCTTCCTGATGTTTGGTCTTACTGGATTCTAGACAAAACTATAAATGTTTAGGCAATTTTTAAAAAATGAAAGAGCAAAACATGGCACAACTTCAAGCACCTCAGCTATTGTGCAATATAATTACTTTAAGGTGATCTTCATTGATTGAGTAACATGTAAACTCTCACTGTCCCTTTTTATATGAAGGAGGACTTAAAGCCAGTTTTTTAGATCTATATTTCACACGGGAATGTGTTCTTTCCAAACCTTCCCAAATGGAACAATTGTGTGTATTTCCCACCTGTGACTTCTTTTCAATGAGATTTGTGCCTTTACCTCAGATTTCAGTTCTGAGCAAATCCTTTTGTCACACAGTTTTTTTCTGAAGAGGATGAGAAGAAATGTTCTCTGGTTGCACCAGGGGAGGTTTAGGTTGGATATTGGAAAAAAAGTCTTGACTGAAAGGGTTGTGAAAGACTGGAACAGGCTCCTCAGGGCGGGTGGTTGAATCCCCATCCCTGGAGATGTTTAAAAGCTTCAGAGATGTGTTGCCAAGGCACATGGTTTAGCACCAGACTTGGTAGAGTTAGCTAATGGTTGGACTTGATGTTTTTAAAGATCCTTTCCAATCAAAATGATTCTGTGTGTCCATGATACGCTACTTAAAGTGATGGATGACAGTGAGTGTGTGTTGCTCTTCTGGAAACAAAAGGCACTTTGCATTTGTGCTCTATTTTTTGCTCCATTAAGTTGTCTTGATTGGCTTGGCTTTAGTTTATGATGACTGAGTTTTCTGTTAGTGAGAATGACTGTTTATTTTCTGTTTAGCATTAAAATCCACGATCTGTCAGACCTGAGACAAATGTATGCCATAATAAACTTGGATGATGAAAACAAAGGTATGTCACCAGTCTCCATGAGGGCAGGAATCTTACAAAGTAAATAAACCAGAATTTTTATGTTGTCTGTGTTTACATGATTGAAAGTACTGTCTTTGGAAAGACAATGTAAATGGAGAATTTACATAAATTCCATCTTTCCCAACTTGTGTTGATCAGGTGACCCAGACCAAAATGGGAACATGTTTTATTTTATCTCTTTAAAGTACAGAGAAGCACAGCTCTCAGAATATTTGATCAATTGGTATTTTGGGCTTTTGAATCTGGAGTGCAGTATATTCAGATTACTAAAGTAATAAACGTACACTGAGAGGGTTTAGGTTGTTCAGCCTGAAGCAGAAAAGGCTCCAGGAAGACCTTCTTGTGGCCTTTCAGTGCTTAAAAGGGCCAGTCAGATGGGGACAGACATTTAGTAGGGCCTGTTTTGGCAGGTCAGGGGGTGATGGGTTTAAACTAAAAGAGGGAGGTTGAGACTAGAGAGATGGAAGACATTTTTGACACTGAAGGTGGTGGTCTGAGGTTAGCCAGAGAGGTGGTAGATTCCCCATTCAAGGCTGTACCCCCAAGGCTCTGAGCAACCTGCTGTAATTGCAGATGTCCCTGGTGACTGCACAGGTGTTGGACTAGACCTTTAAAGGTCCCTTCCAACCCAAACTGGTCTATGACTCTATGACTTAACTGCTTTCTGTTTCTTTCTGTGGTGTTTTTTTTTGGTGGATTTTCTGCATTGCAGCACCACTTTTACTCACATACATATTATTTAATCTGTTCTCATCCTCATACACAAAACATTGGCTTACAGAATATTGTTACAAGACTGTCCTGGGTAATGAGTGATTTCCTCTCATACTGTCTATAAAAACTTGATTTTTTTAAAGTCTTCACTCTTAAAACACCAATTTAGTAAATAGTGAGTCTGAATGATTCAATTTAATACTGGAATTTCATTAATTGATAATGTTTGAGTACAAGATACCTTCCCAGGTGTGAATTCCAATTTCATGTTTTAAAGCAAAATAATTGTTTCTTGGTTTCAGTAGCTAAAGGATTATTTTTTTTCTCTGCAAAAACTTGTGAATGTTTTAGGTGTAGATCAGCTGGCTTGGACAGATGATGGACAGTTGCTGGCAGTATCTACACGAAGAGGATCCCTCCATGTTTTCTTGACCAAGCTTCCAATCCTCGGAGATGCTTGCGGCACACGGGTCGCATACCTCACTTCTCTCCTCGAAGTCACTGTAGCCAACCACGTGGAGCAAGTATGAGGACCTCTTCATTTTAGTTATTAGCTGTAAGTAAAGTTAGTACTAATAGTAAATGAAAATAGTTTAATTTGTTTTGTTTTGTTGTGTTTTTTTTTTTTTTTACAGGAGCAACCACTCACAGTCTCTGTTGAAGTAGAGCCCAGTTTTGTTGCTATTGGTGTTTATCATTTGGCTGTAGGAATGAACAATCGAGCTTGGTTTTATGGACTTGGAGAGAACAGTAAGCATAAATTTAGTTCTCTTAAAACTACTCCATTGTTGTTTCTTATTTTATGAATTGGGTGTTGTGTTTAGCAGTTCTGGACATTCCACAGTGTACAATAATAACAACTCAAATTGCCTTGTGGTCTTGTTAGGACTGGATAATGATTTTCCCAAACTGAAGCAGTTATGACAAGGCATTGTAGGTAACAGAAACAAAACTTCAGGTTCAAGGTATAGGTAATGAAATGCAGAACGTTTCTCTTATGTTTTTTTTCAGATCTTTTTGTTAACCAATTAAGGACTTTTAAGCTTTTAAGATGTTACTTGACCATGCCTTTAAATAGCCTGGCAAAGTACCTAGGGACTACTATGCGTGTCAGAGAGTTTAAATTCTCAGTTTGGTATATGTTCATGGTAAGGTAAAAGTGCCTATGCTAAAAGTGGCTGGAAAACTGCCCAGTAGAAGAAAATCTGGATGTGGTAATCAACAGCCAGCTAAATATGAGCCAGCTCAGGCTCTCAGAAGACTGAGAGCATTTTGGCCCGTGTCAGCAATGGTGTGACCAGCAGGAGCAGTGGTTGTTCCACTGTGCACAGCACTGGTGAGGCCACACCTTGAGTACTGCAGACAGTTTTGGGGCCCTCAATACAAGAAAGGCATTGAAATGCTGGAGTGGGTCCAGAGAAGGGCAACAAAGCTGATGAAGGGTCTGGAGAACAGGTCTGGTGAGGAGCAGCTGAGGAAACTGAGGTTGCTTAATCTGGAGAAAGGGAGCCTGAAGGAAAAACTTCTTGCTCTCTGCAGCTCCCTGAAAGGAGGTTGGAATCAGGTGGGTGTTGGTCTCTTTTCCCTGGCAACATAATAGGATAAGAGGAAGTGGCCTCAAGTTGCAGCAGGGGAGGTTTAGGTTGGATAATTAGAAGAAACTTCTTGACTGAGAGTTCTCAAGCACTGGAATCAACTCTTCAGGGAGGTGGTTGAATCCCAATATCTGGAGGTGTTTAAAAGAAGCAGAGTTGTGATGCTGAGGCACCAGCCTTGGTAGAGTTAGAGAATGGTTGGACTCAATGATCTTAAAGCTCTTTGCCAACCAAAACGATTCTAAGATTCTATGTATGAATTTTAGACCATAGATTTAAAGCTTTCATGTCTCTGTATCACTTTTTCTGACCAATAATGCATTAGTCGAAACTGTAAGAATAGCAGTCAGAGCTGATCAAGAAAAGATTCTCTCTTTTTCTTTCTGACCCGTTTTCTAACTGCTAAGAAAAAAATTCTTCTTACATGCAACTGATCTCTGCTTAGTTGTGAGCTTTTCACATCTCGTTACTCCACTGCAAGTTTAGATAAGTGAAGACTCCTACAAAATTAAGGTATTTTTACCTCTTCTATTTGAATTTTTCAGGTGCAAAAAAGCTTAAAGATGTGGAGTACCTGGGGACTGTAGCAAGTATGCACCTTAATTCTGATTATGCCGCTGCTCTCTTTGAGGGTAAAGTCCAATTGCATATGGTAAGAGCTCTGGCAGTGCTGAACTAGAGTTGGTCTGAGCTGAACAAGTTAATGTCATTTTTTAAAAGGACAGAAAATAGTTGGTGGAGATAGATTTATGTTTTAATTAGCCAGCAAAAGCATTCTGAAAATTTTCTAAGTTCCTTTTGACTTCATAAATACAACCTAGTTTAGAACAGATTAATAAAATACTATTTCTTGGGAACTATTTAACTAGTTTTATTCTTAAAAGTTTCTGTGGGCAATCAGCAGAGGCAGATGTTGGGTTTTGTGGTGGTTTGGCATTTAGCTACCCCACCACACTTCGAAATAACCCAGGCTATGACTCAGTCGGCTGGAAGTTAAGGAATGAAGCTTTATATTTACAGCTTTGCACAATATACAAGCAGATATTTGCAATATATAACAGATATTTACAGATATGTACAGTAAAAAAGGTAATACAGAAACACCACAGCCCTCCCAGAGATCAAATTCCCTAAGAGGGGTCACCAACCACTTCTACCACATTGCCCCCTTCCCCAGTCTTATCTCACCACCTGTTTTATGCAGCAGATAGGCAGAGGTAGATTGGCCAGGGGGATTAGCAGCAGGAAAAGAAGTTAGTGATATTATTCAGAATCAGCTACAAAAGGCTGGGAGAAAGAGGCATGCAAGAGCAGCCACAGCCCAAAGTGGTCTGAAGCAGTCTGACTTACCTATGTTTGGGTTACAACTCTTAAAACAAATTTTTTTTCCTTTCTCAATAAAGCTCTGAGTGAAGTAGCACCATCAGTGTTTTCCTCTCTCAGCCTATAGTCTAATTTCTCACTCAAATCTTCCAATTAGTTCAAACCAGCACAGGTTTTTTAAGGGACGAACACGCAAGTTTGTTTTCATCTCATTTCCTTCCAGTCTGATACAGGCAAGACTGTGACACCTCGTTGTTAAGAGTGAAGTTTTTCAGTTTGGTCTATTCTTTATATTTAGATAGAAAGTGAAGGTTTGGATTCTCAGGAAGAACGAGAAACTCGACTCTTCCCAGCAGATGATGATAAATACAGAATTTTGTGCCATGCTTTAACTAATGACTTCCTCATCTATGGTACAGATGTGAGTATTATTCCTTTTCTAGCTGGAACGTATTTCTGTCTGAATTCTTTGGATTATTGCTCATCCTTTTAGGAAGAAAAAAAAAAAGTGCTTCTGAGCAGGTTACAGTGGATTATTTTCTATGCAAGACCTTACCCTTTTGCACTTACTGATGTGACTTATTGGCTTTTCCTGCTATTTCTCATCAGACTGGAGTTATTCAATATTTCTACATAGAAGACTGGCAATATGTGAACGAATATCGGCATCCTGTCAGCGTGAGGAAAATTTTTCCAGATCCCAGTGGAACCAGATTGGCTTTCATAGATGACAAAAGTGATGGCTTTGTCTACTGCCCAGTAAGTCGGTGTGGAATATCCATGCAATTATATTTAGAAGCAGGCTTTCAGTGTTGAGAACTGTGCTAATTTAACACAGCCTTTTCCCTGCGACACAGAAGTGAGGAACAAGTAACACAGAAAGAAACTCTAGGTTGAGAGAAAGAGTTGAGATGTTATCTGAACAAATGAGATAATAATAATGTAATACACAGTTACCTTAGGCTATTTGCAGAAAAAGCACAGCAGAAAGCAGCAGCAAGTGAGCTAAAAATGCAAGCTAGGCAGCTATGACCCCATTCCTCCCTGTCCTGCCATCTCAGCAGAAGAGAGCCACCACCCGAAACCCCAGAGCCCAAAAGAGCAGCAACAGGAACAGAAAGCCTCCTATGTTACAATCTAAACTTTAAGCCCCACAACACTTTGCTCCAGCTGGCAGGAGGCAGGATGGTTTTAAATAACACTAGCAAATATTCAGCTTAACCCATGACAAGAACGAAGAAGCATTTTTAACTCCAAGATGTTATGCTTGAAGAGGTTTCCCAGGAAGCTTGAAGATGACTCTGTGGCCAGGTGAAGAAAATAAAATCTGTCATATTCATTCAAGACAATTTAATTCACTACACTCCTGCTCAGTAATTTTCAGAAGCTTATGTGTTTGTGTATTCAAATATAGATATTTTAGCCTGTTAACAAGCACTGCCAGTTTCACTGTCCTTCCTCACACCTTTTTTTTTCTTAAGAAAATGAGATAATTGATAAAAAGAGCATTTTCTCCATTTGCTTCCATTCCAAATTAAGCTATTGTGTTATTCAGAGCCACTGCTTACAAGAAAACTTAATTCAGTTTTCATATTTCTGTGCTGTTTACATTACTATTTTTAATTTTAATCATAACCAGGATGGATATTTAGTTCCTCTCTTTATTCACTCGCTAGTAATTTTCCTTTTACATTATTTGTAGGCAAATGATAGATTATTTGAGATTCCAAACTTCTCACCCACTATTAAAGGAATCCTGTGGGAAAACTGGCCAATGGATAAAGGGGTTTTTGTTGCTTTTGATGATGATAAAGTGTACACTTACGTTTTTCATAAGGATGCCATTCAAGGTAAATGCTTTTATAAACTTAGTATTTCAGTTACTAAGGCAAAAACACTGAGTCTTCATTTGTCTTAAATGCTTTCATAACTGCATATAAAAATAAATGTTATTAGAGAAGTTTTGACATGCAGCTGATGAATAGAAAAGTGGTTGCTTTGTAGCTTTCTCTGCAAAGCTCTAGGGAGGCATTTTGGTGGGTCTTAATTCCCTAAGCTTCTTGCTATTACCATCTTTCCTCTGAAATTTACACAGTGTGTTTCAACTATGTTTTGAAATGTTCATGAGAAAGGCTTAGGATCAGGGTGACAAAGCTCATAATCGCTTGCAGTGTTAACCAAAATTGTAATCTTAGCAATTTCTCTATCTCTGACAGAGGAACATTAAGAGATTTACCTAGAAATAGCTGGAAAATGACCTTACTACCTTAGAAGAGCTAAGCTCTGTATATTTATTGAAAAATATGCCTTGTACTGTAGATGGTGACTACCAGAGCTAGAGACCTGCAGTTACATTATTTCAGCTGTGATGTTTGCTACACTTCTTACCATGTAGGGATTTTTTTAAGTGTTGTCTTCTTTTCTTCCTGATCTTTGAATCTAGGATCAAAGATTATTTTGGCAGGTGGCACAGAAGTCCCCTTTTCCAATAAGCCTTTGCTGTTGTATAATGGAGAACTAACTTGTCAGACTCAGAGTGGAAAAACAAACAATATCTGTCTCAGCACCCACAGTTTCCTTGGCAATCTGAAAGACTTTGGACCTAATGAGCTGACACGAATGCTCACTCAGACTTTAATGTTGAAGAGGTACATCTGTGTTTTAATTATTTTGTGTAAATTGTTTTCATCTGTGCTTATATCTCCATACAACATATCCTGGTGATTTTAAAATGTCATGCTGAATGTTGATAAATTGATTCATGAGTCCTCGTAGCTGTCTGAGCAAAATAAGTGACCCAGTGGTGATTTATTTGATTTTCCACTGTCAAATAAAGCAAAAGTTTGTTTTTTTTTCCAAGACTGATTTGAGGTTCTGTGACAGTGACTTTTCAAGGACTGGCTGAAGGTGCTTCTTGACAAAGAGGTAGAATAGAACAGAGTAGAATAGAATAGAATAGAGTAGAATAGAATCAGCCAGGTTGGAAGAGACCTCCAAGATCATCCAGTCCAACCTATCACCCAGCCTTAGCCAATCAACTAGACCATGGGATTAAGTGCCCCATCCAATCTTTTCTTCAACACCTCCAGGGACAGTGACTCCACCATCTCTCTGGGCAGCCCATTCCAATGCCAGTCACTCTCTCTGGCAAGAACTTCTTCCTAATATCCAGCCTATACCTCCCCTGGTACAACTTGAGACTGTGTCTCCTCACTCTGTTGCTGGTTGCCTGGGAGAAGAGACCAACTCCACCTGGCTACAACCTCCCTTCAAATAGTTGTAGACAGCAATGAGATCACCCTTGAGCCTCCTCCTCTCCAGACTAAACAACCCCAGCTCCCTCAGCCTCTCCTCATAGGAGAGTGCTCCAGGCCCTTCACCAGCTTCGTCGCCCTTCTCTGGACATGTTCCAGTACCTCAACATCTCTCTTGAATTGAGTGGCCCAGAACTTGACACAGTACTCAAGATGTGGCCTGACCAGTGCCAAGTATAGGGGAAGGATAACCTCCCTTGTCCTCCTGGACGCACTATTCCTGATCCAGGCCAGGATGCCATTGGCTCTCCCACCTAAATGAAGCCATGCAGAATCACTATAAGGGGAAGAATGCAACAGGACAAGTACATAATATCCTGAAAGATGTGGTAGAAAGAGAATTGGAAGTTTTGTGTTTGTGGTTTCCTTTCTTCCTGACATATCTCTCTCTCCATGGCTTACAAGTAAATGCTTTTAATGCCCTACTGTAATATTAGGAAGAAGTGTTGAGAGGGAATTTTAGGTATAAGGTACTACTAGTTTACAACACGTTTTACTTACTACAGGTTTTCTGAAGCATGGGAGTTGTGCAGACTTCTGAATGACAAGTCTGGTTGGAACGAGCTGGCCAAAGCTTGCTTACATCACATGGAGGTGGACTTTGCGATAAGAGTTTATCGGACGTTTGGTAATGCTGGGATGGTGATGTCACTAGAGCAAATCAAGGTAAAATAGAGAGTGCCTTTTTGAATTAGGAAATGTGGTGATTTAATTCTTCTTTAAGAGTTGCAGAATGTGGGCATTTGGCTGTTGGCTAAATAGAATGTGAATTGTTCTCAAGAGGGCTAATAGTTGTAGAGGAGAAGGTGTCCAAAGCACGTAACTCTTTCCTGGTTTTCTCTGGAAGTGGTCACACTCTCTTCTGCAATGCATGGCATTGCTTCCTGCATTTGCTTGAGAGCAGCAGTATATATTCATGTCTTGGCCATTTGGAAGCTTTTACATGTTAAAGGCCACTATCATGGAATCATAGAATGGTTTTGGTTGGAAGGCATCTCAAAGATTGTCCAGTTTCAACCCCCCGCCATAGGCGGGGACACCTCCTACTAGAACAGGTCGCTCAGGGCCTCATCCAACCTGACCTTGAACTCTTCAGGGAGGGAGCATCCACAGCTTTCCTGGGCAACCCTTTCCAGTATCTCACCACCCTCACTGGAAAGAACTTCCTCCTAATATGCCTTTTAAATGCCCTCTCTGCCAATTTAAACCCATTACCCCTTGTCCTGTCATTACAAGACCTGGTGAATAGTCCCTCCCTAGCCCTCCTGTAGGCCCCTGGAAGGCTCCTATAAGGTCTCTTTGAAGCCTTCTCTTCTTCAGGCTGCAGAGACCGAACTCTCACAGCCTGTCCTCATGGCAGAGCTGCTGCAGCCCTCTCAGCATCTTCATGGCCCTTCTCTGGACTGGCTCTAAACAGTTCCATGTCCTTCTTGTGTTGGGGCTCCAGAACTGCACACAGTACTGCAGGTGGGGTCTGAGGAGAGCAGAGTAAAGGGACAAAATCCCCTCCCTTGCCCCCTATAATCCTCCCTGCTGGCTATACTGCTTTTCCTGAAGCCCAGCACAGGGTTGCTGTCTGGACTGCACTCACACTGCAGCCTCATGGTGAGTTTTTTGTCAACCCAGACCCCCAGGGCCTTTTCCTCAGAGCTGCTCTCCAGGCACTCACCACCCAGCCTGGAGTTGTGCTTGGGATTGCAGCGACCCACGTGCAGGACCTTACACGTGGCCTTGTTGAATTTCATGAGGTTGTCCTGGGCCCACCTCTGCAGCCTGTGCAGGTCCCTCTGGATGGATCCCTGCCCTCCAGCAAGTCAACTGTGCCACACAGCTTGGTGTCCTCTGCAAACTTGCTGAGGGTGCACTCAATTCCTCTGTCCATGTCGCTGACCAAGAAGTTAAACACCACTGGTCCCAGCACTGACCCCTGAGGGTCAGAAAACCTACATAGATTGCAATTATGTAAGTGTACATAGTACATAGTTGTGCATGATGCTGGATTTAGGCAGTGTTAGCTGTAGTGGCTTGGAGCTACAATATTAAGCAAGGGCTTTTTCTGGTTTGTAGATCACAGTACACATGGTTGTACAATGTAAGGCTATTTTGTTTTTCTGGGCTTACAGTATTATCTTCTTTTCCTTTTGGACTACTTTTACACCTCTTATGTCTTCTTGCAGGGAATAGAGGACCGCAACCTTTTAGCAGGACATCTTGCCATGTTCACCAATGATTTTAACCTGGCTCAGGATCTATATCTGGCATCCTCCTGTCCAGTTGCTGCACTTGAGGTATTCATTTTAGCTGTGTCTTTTTTTTTTCCTGCTTCTTTCATCTCCACCTTAATGTTGGAACATTATACTTTCTAATCATTCTACCCATTTATGGTTTTGTTCTTGCCACTGTGTGACTGGTGGACATCTCACAAATTGCCTGAATTTTTCTCTCTACCCCTGCATTTGTGTGTAGAAGTTCATATTAGAATGCAGAATTTGATACTTGCATCAGGAAATGCCTACTGCTCTTTGTTAACAGATGAGAAAAGACTTGCAGCACTGGGACAATGCACTTCAGCTGGCTAAACGCTTGGCCCCAGACCAAATCCCTTTCATATCCAAGGAATATGCAGCACAGCTGGAATTCATGTAAGTTCTTCTGCAAAGCTTCAGTACAAGAATATTAAACTGATACTCGTGCTCACTAGAAGAACTGAATTCCTTCAGCTGAGGGGATTCTGTGAGGTCTTGCATCTACAGTATAGGGAAGGGTAGTTCTGTAAGGAATACTTCATGCTAGAGACATACATTAGCAAATAGCACTCATTTTTTACTATTGTCAGTGTATCTGGGTTCTCTGCAACTGGTAAGTTCACTGTATAATATCATCTACTAAATAAATTGTTGCAGACAGCTGCTTGGAAAACAGAGGAAGTTCACACTACTTAACGCTTCTTACATTGGATGAAAACCTTTTGCCAGTCTTTAAATATCCAATAGCCTTCATTTTCTTACAGATTTGAGGCAGAGGAGTGTCAGGCTTCATTGCTGCCAGTCCCTGAAAGAGAGAAGACATTAACTATTCACCATGGTATTTTGTAGTTAATTCTTCCTAGATGAACCCTGATCTGTTTAATATCTAAACCAAGAAGAAAAACTCTTATTTGTTATATATTTATAGACAGTTTCTTCCCACTGGTGCTCAGAGAGAGCACTTGCTGATTGCAGAAAGGAAGAAATAGAAGCAGCTGAAGCAGTGCAGCCATCTGTAATTTTTTTGTATGTACTTAATGAAAAAAAAAAAATCCTTCTGGTTTGTTTTTTTTATGTTGCCAAAAGTTGTAAATAATTTTGTTGTAAATAATTAAAATTGTAAATAATTAATCTGCCAGAAAAATGTAGGTGTAGAGATAAGATTTTTGAGGCATGTTTTGCAGATAGATGCTTTACCTGTCTTTCAAAGGAGGTTTACTGATCTCAGTGTAACAGAACTGAGAGGTGGACTGCTTCTTTGTCCATCTTTTGTGTACTTCAAATGCTTTCATGGAGTTACTATGCCTAAAGGAAGATGGATACATGCATAGTCTGTGTGGTAGGAAGGTAACCATCTCATCTAGGCTGAGGAAACTAGGGTTGTTCAGCTTAGAGAAGACTCCAGGGGGAACTTACAGCTGCCTTCCAGTACCCAAAGGGATCCTGCAGGAAGGCTGGAGAAGGGCTATAAGGGTGTCTAGTGATAGGACAAGGGGGAATGATTTTAAGCTGAGGGAGAGTACATTCAGAGGAAGAAGTTCATCAGTATGGGAGTGGTGGGATTCTGGAGTAGGTTGCCCAGGGAGGTTGTGGATGCCTCCTCTTGGGAGTGTTCAAGGCCAGGCTGGATGAGGCTTTGAGCATCTGAGTCTAGTTGAGATGTGTCCCTGCTCATGGCAGGGAGGTTTGAGTAGATGATCCCTAAGGTCCCTTCCAAACTAAGACATTTTATGATTCCTATTAAAAATATTCTTCCATGTAACTTCCAGTTTCCTTTCAGGGGTGATTATGTTAATGCCCTGGCACATTATGAGAAGGGAATCACTGGAAACAATAAGGTAATTCCTTTCTAGTAGTGACAGCATACTACACATTAAGTTGTCATGTTGCAGACTCATTTTAATGCAGATTAATTTAATAGATGTTCAAATGACAGAGAAAATATTGCTAGAATTTTCATGGTTATAACAAAAAGTCCTAATTACTCCCTCTATTCTCTACTGAATTGTTATCTATATAAAGACAAGCAGGGATCATGATAGAAAATAAATATATTCAGTAAATCCTCCCTTACTCTGTTATTTCCACTAATGTTTCCAAAATGTCTCTTTTGAAGCAAGCTTAAGTGATAACCAGGGACACCTGATCTAGTGGGAGGTGTCCCTGCCTATGGCAGGGGATTGGAATTGGATGATCTTTGAGGTCTCTTCCAACCTAAACCATTCTATGATTTGATGATAATAGAGGCACATAAAAGGGAAAATAGCAATGTTTTCTGAATTCAAGCCATTTGGTTTATGAAACATCAGTGGCTTTACCACCTTTGAAAAACTAAATAAAGGAAATATCCTGCTTATATTTCTCTTTTCTCTACTGTTGGGTTTGGAGGAAGAGGGGAGAAGTATTGATCTTTCTGTAAAAGGTTCTTCTCATGTATGCTTGATGTAGACAGATAAAATAAAATGTAAAAATTAAAGACAAAGCTTAGCAAGAAAACAGCCAACTTCTTGTAGATAAGTGATAGCTGCAGCTAGGCAAGAATTTTGTGACAAAAATGGATTTAACTAAGTCCATGCAATGCTTTGCTAATTCAGTTCAGTACTTGGTTACTGTGGCTTTTATGACCTGCTATTTCTGATGGTATACTGCTTTTCACTCCCTTGCCAGTACCAGGAACATGATGAAGCTTGCCTTGCTGGGGTGGCTCAGATGTCCATTCGAATGGGAGATATCCGGCGAGGGGTTAACCAGGCCATTAAACATCCCAGCAGGTTACTCAAAAGAGACTGTGGAGCTATTCTGGAGACTATGAAGGTATGCCAAAGAATTAACAAAGCTATGGCTGAATACATGAATTCATTAAGCTATTTATTTATGTGTGATCTTAATTTAGAAATGATGCTTTAATGATTTCCATTATTGTAGCAATTTGCAGAAGCTGCTCAGCTGTATGAGAAGGGCCAATACTATGACAAGGCAGCATCAGTGTACATCCGGTGCAAAAACTGGTAAGTACAGCTTGCAGGGGGGTGTTGTCCTTCAGAGGACTTCTCTGCTGCATTTTGGGAGGAAATGAGTCTCCAGAGAAGAAATTACTCTTAATTACGTTTTCTTGATTTTCTTGTTCCTTCCTTCAGACTTAAACAACAACAATGTCCTCTTAGAAACTGATGAGGTTTTAAATATAGAATCATAGAATGGTTTAGGTTGGAAGAGACCTTAAAGATCATCCACTCCCAACCCCCCGCCATAGGCAGGGGCACCTCCCACTAGATCAGGT
>VWZI01018140.1:35254-82889 GCA_013396835.1 Psilopogon haemacephalus | reverse complement strand
GCGTGTGCACACTGTTGGCTCATGTTGAGCTTCTCATCCACCCAGACCCCCAGGTCCTTTCCCTCACAGCTGCTCTCCAGGCACTCACCACCCAGCCTGGAGTTGTGCTTGGGATTGCACCCACCCAGGTGCAGGACCTTACACTTGGCCTTGTTAAATTTCATGAGGTTGGCCTGGGCCCACCTCTGCAGCCTGTGCAGGTCCCTCTGGATGGATCCCTGCCCTCCAGCAATTCGACTGTGCCACACAGCTTGGTGTCATCTGCAAACTTGCTGAGGGTACACTCAATTCCTCTGTCCATGTCACTGACAAAGATGTTAAACAGCACTGGTCCCAGCACTGACCCCTGAGGGACACCACTTGTCACTGGTCTCCAGGTGGACATTGTGCCCTTGATCACCACTCTCTGCGTGCCACCATCCAGCCAATTCCTTATCCAGCCAGTTGTCCACCCATCAAGTCCGTGTTTTTCCAGCTATAGTCTTGCTGCAAATGAGAGGTGGTCTTCCTTTTTTTTCTCTCTTTCTTGTGTTTCTGCAGTTCCCAGTCCTCTGTGTGTGGGTGTGTGCACTTGCACAGACATGCACTGAATTTAATTTCTGTAGTTGCTGTGCAGTTCATTACATTTCTTCAGTTATAAGATACATAGCTGAGAGTGAATATTCAGACAGTTATTCCAAGTTGCTGGCTCAAGTGGAGTCTGTATCACAAAACCAGAATCACAGGGTGGAATCACAAGTTGGAAGGGACTTCCAGAGATCATCTAGTTCAACCTCCCTGCTGAAGTATGACAAGTTGTGATGGTTTGGGAGTTCCCTGCCCCCCCACACTTTGGAATTCACCCAGACTAGACTCAGCTGGCTGGAAGTTAAGGAGTGAAGCTTTATATTCACAGCTTAGCACAGTACACGAGCAGATATTTACAATATATTACAAATATTTGCAGCTACATACATTAAAACAGTAATACAGAAGCACAATGCCCCTCCCAGGAATCAGAGTTCCCAACCACCCTTCCACCTTCCCCCCACCCACCAGTCTTATCCCAGAATCTGCCTTACATGCTAGGTAGATAAGAGAAATTAGTGAGGGGGGTTAGAAGCAGAATTGATTAGTTGGGTTACACAGCTCCAGCTAGAAGGCAAGGAGAGGAAGAGACCAACAGGCAGAGCTCAGACCAGAGTGACTCTGTCTTATCTATGTTAATGTCTTTGATTTAGTACATCTCCGCAAACCTATGAGAGAAGTAGACATCACCATTGTTTTCTTTTTAACAGCCTATAATCTAACTTCTCTTATTAAAATATTCCAATTAGCCTCAAACCAGCACACGAGTAGTCAAAATTACTGGCATTATGTTTACTACATGTTTAATTTTTCAAGTGACTTTGATTATTGTCAAGTTTCCAGTGGGGGAAAAAAAACAAAAAAAAAACCCCAAACCCAAACCAATTACTGAGATATTTAAGGCTTTAATTCTTGCCTAATTATATTTTATTAACTTTTAAGAATTTTATTAACTTTTAAGAATTGAGGTCTTGAGCAACCTGATCTAGTGGGAGGTGTCCCTGCCTATGGCACAGGGGGGTTGGAACTGGATGATCTTTAAGGTCTCTTCCAACCTAAACCATTCTATGATTCTATGATCATAGCAGAGATCAGAAAGACCTCTCCTCTCTACAAGTGCTTTAAAATTAGGTTGTAATATTATGTCAGTTTACTAAGGAAAAATGTATTGTGTCAGAGAAGTGGCAGTGAAATCACAACAGAGCAAGAGAACACTCTAAACAGAGTAACTTATATATGATGGACTTGATTTGGGAAGTGGGAGGTGCAAGCTTTGTTTAGCAGAAGGAGGTTCAGTGTGGGGAGTGCTCTGTCCCCAGAGCAGAGGTGAGATTCAAGGTCAGCCTGTCTCCAGTCTCTCCTATCCTTTGTCTTGAAAGCTCCACTGCTTAGCTTGCTGTTGCTGGCTTTTATAGATTGTACCACTGTACAGCTGCTGAAGCTAGATTTATGGCAGGTCTGACAGAGTTGTCACTCACAGAATCCAGTTCTGACTGCCTGGAGTCCTCTGTACAACCTTAAGCACACAATCACTGGAGTCATCACAGCCATGCCTGTACTGCTGGGCTTTTGCCCATTATTTCGGGTCTTAATGCTGTGTTGTCTCTGTAGATTAATTAAAGACTACAAGAGGTAGAAATGGTTGGTCTGACACTTCTTCAAACACTTCCTTCCAGTATTTGAAGAAAACTGCAGCAAGAGCTGGAAAGGGTCTTTTGACAAAGTGACAGGAGTGATGGAGTGACAGGACATGGGATAATGGCTTCAGACTGAAAGAAGCTGGATTTAGATATTAGAAAGAAATTCCTCTCTACAATGGTGGTGAGGCAGTGAAACAGGTTGCCAAGGGAAGTTGTTAGAGGGTCTAAGCCTGGAAATTAAAATATGGAACGCCGCGGACCAGGAGACGGGAGGCGGTTTGATGCAAACCAATTCTCTCAATTTTATTAGCCTTAGAGTGGGCTTATATACATTCTGAGCCTAATACATACAAGATATCATGCACATGTGGTAAATGCTGATTGGACAAAAACTGTTGTCCACGAGTCCGGTGGCTATAGCTGATTGGTAAAGGCCAGGTGTTCATGCAGTTACATAATCGTGGTGGTCAGTTTATGGTTATTGGCAAATAAATGTCTTGTTGTTCTTATGTAACAATTTTCCATTTGCTTCTTATGGAAGTCGCTGCTTCTCTCAAGGCCATTTCTCTTACCCTTTTCGACCTTTCATAACTCTTATGTGATACATCCTATCCTTATTAGGTATCTTGTCCCTCTTTTAGGCATTCTGTTCCCTTTTAGGTATCCTGTTGCCATGGCTTACTTATCTCAGTATCCTGATACAACAAATCATCCATATTTAGCGTTCCTACAATGGAATGGAATGGAATGGAATGGAGTAGAATAGAATAGAATAGAATAGAATAGAATAGAATAGAATAGAATAGAATAGAATAGAATAGAATAGAATAGAATAGAATAGAATAGAATAGAATAGAATAGAATAGAATAGAATAGAATATTGAAAGCCAGGTAGGAAGAGGCCTTGAGCAAGCTGGTCTAGTTGGAGGTGTCGCAGCCCATGGCAGTGGGATTGGAACTACTTGAGTTTTCAAGTCCCTTCCAACCCAAACCATTCTATGGTTCTGTGCTTCCCCCATCTCAAATTTAAAGAGAAGACACTGTCCTTCTTTAATCCTGTATCCATGAAGCAATCTTTAGTAGCCACTTCTTGCATTTACAGCTTTTTGAAAACATTAAAAGTGCCTTCAGAGCTCACACATTATGTTCAATGACTACTTTTTTAGCCTCCTTTTCAGTGTTAATGTAAGCATGCCTGTTTTACTGAAGCAAATCTGAAACCAGAGATGTATCTATTAAGTAATTATCATCTTGTCTTGCTAGGGCAAAGGTTGGTGAACTTCTTCCTCATGTTTCATCTCCAAAGATTCACCTACAGTATGCAAAGGCCAAAGAAGCAGATGGCAGGTGTGTTTGGATGTTTTTTCTTTTCTTTAAACATGTTGTTGCTACACATAACTCTTTTTATAAAAATAAAAGACTCTCAATTTAACACAAAACAGCCTTGTGAAAACATCTTCTGAAATACGTGGAATTAAAGTGTTGTGCAAAGATTGGAAACAAACTTCTACTTGAATCAAAGAAGCCTTTCTGGTTGATGGTTTTTATAACAGAGAACATGAAAGATTTTGAATTACTGCACTTAAGGCAATATTCCAGAGTATTCAAGTATTGCAGACTATTCAAATTTGGTCTCACAACTCCTTAGCTGTGATTTTGTTCTGGGTTTAAGAACCATAGAGGTTCTTAAGATCTCCAGAAGTACCAGAGAGTACAAGGGGTGGACACCTGAAAATGTAATCTTTGTTATTTCATTCCCATCAACCTGCACCCCTATATAAACAGACATTTTTGTCTGTTCTGCCCTCTTTCTCCCTCCCCCTGATTCCAGCACGTGCTGGCTGTTACTTCTTGTTTGGTATTTCATCCTTGAGTGTCCAGACTCATTTTTGCTGCATAGTTTGGGCCTGGTATAGGAGGAAGCAGAGGAGGCATGGGAGGGGGCATTGAGGCCTTGGTGTTAGTCCAGGTTGTGGGGAAAGTCTTTGAAAGGTTTTTGCCTAATGAGCTTGTGGTAAGCCCAGGTCAGAGGACTGGGCCCAGGATGAAAATGGATTTCTGTATTTTGTATTTCTACATGTATTTGTGAACAGTATCTCCCTTTAAACTTCCAATCTAGCATGGAGGATTTTTATTTTACTCCTTTGGGAAGGGGTAATGTAGCTTTCTGTCCACTCAAAACCAAGACAGATTTGTAAAGGTTGTTTGAGGAGGAATAGTCATGAAAGAGAATTTTTCATTCTTGAACCAAATTACTGTTGCATCTTGCAAAATACTGAAAATGAATATATTTAAAACACAGAATGTAGCTTCTATAAGGCTTTATCTCTAAGCAAATGTGCTGCAGAATGATATTTTATAATATAAAGCAGCAGCAGAACTAAATGTTTGCTTTGATGAGACTAGAAAATGCTATTTGTGTCAGCTGCCTAATGAGGAGGAGAAATTTCTTCATATTCTTTACAGAACAGAAGTCTGTTTTTTAAAACTGTAGAGCTTTCATCTGTTTGCCTTTTATTGTTCTCTTGCTCCCAGGTGGTTTCATATGGAACTGATGGAACAGATGAACTGCTTTAAACATAGACCAAAACAGGCACTGGCAGAGTAGGTCAAAAATAGCTTTGTGCCAGACATTTTTCTGTGGTTTCTGCCTTTCATCTCACACCAGAAATTCTTCTTCTAGCAGGAGGTGTCCCTGCACAGGGGTTGGAACTAGATGGTCTTTAAAGGTTCCTTCCAACCCAAACCATTCTATGATGAAACAAAGAACCCCCCATAGTAAATGCAAGGCTATCACATACGAACTGAAATGAAGATGTCACAGAGTAACCTTTCAGAAATAAAATCCTTTATGTTTCCTTCACATCATAGGGTGAAAGTTAACAAGTTATTTAAGGTAAGTTAGTAAATTTTTATTCAAAGTTAGAAAAGCTGATATGGGGCCATTATTTTGCAGGTACAAGGAAGCTGTGATAGCTTACGAGCACGCAAAGCAGTGGGACAGTGTAATTCGACTGTATTTGGATCACCTTAATAATCCTGAAAAGGCTGTTACCATTGTGAGAGAAACTCAGTCCCTTGAGGGAGCAAAGATGGTGGCCAGGTAACACTCATGTTCCACGGGTTCAAAAACCAAAAAAGGGTGCAAGAAGTCATTCCCTTTTGGAAGCTGGTGAAGCTCGTTCATGTTATTAGGTGCTTGGCCAACAGCTATATATTTCAGTTATTGATTGGAGTTCTTTAAAATATGGGCAACTAGGCAAGTACTGACTTTTTTTAACTTTCTGATTAAAATCATATGAATCTGAAGTCATTAATGCAGAAAATAACCAAAGTTGCCTTGTTGTATTATTTATACTGAGTTAATTTTAGTAACCTGTTAAAAGTACTTGAGATATAAAAGAAATGTATGCCACAAAATACACTATATTCCTAAAATATTTGATGTATTCATTATCTTAATTAGCAGAAAGGTATTCATTTCTTCATTCTGGTTAGATTCTTCCTGCAGCTTGGTGACTATGGTTCTGCCATCCAGTTCCTTGTCATGTCTAAGTGCAATAATGAAGCCTTCACACTAGCTCAACAACATAACAAGATGGAGATCTATGCTGATATAATCAGTGAGTATTCCCAGTTAATAGTTTACTTGCAAGGTGTTTTGCTGTTTTGTCTTGTGGTTTAGACCAATCTGAAATCATAAGAGATGGGACGTGAAGTTTTGTTTGCCAGCCTGTAATGGTTTAGCAGTTATCTGCCCCCCACCCCCCCGCCACACCTTTTATAAACCCCGGCTAAGACTCAAAAACACTGGAAGTTAATAAATGAAGCTTTATATTTACAGCAATGCACGATATACAAGCAAATATTTACAAGGTATAACAGATATTTACAGATATATACAATGAAAAGGTAATACAGACACCACAGCCCTCCCAGAGACCAAAATCTCCAAGAGAGGAGTAACCAACCACCCCCTACCACCTTTACTCCCTTCCCCAGTCTTCTCTCACCACCTGTTGATGCTGCAGATAAGCTGAAGTAGATCAGCCAGGGAAATTAGTGGTAGGAGAAAAGTTAGTAGTTTTACTCTGAATTAGCTACCAAGACAAAGAGAAAGGAGACCATGCAAGAGAAGCAGCTGCAGCCAGAACAGACAGAAGCCATCTGCTCTATCTCGTTTTCAGAACAGTTCTTTAAAACAACTTTTTTTTCTTTCTCAGTAGAGGTCTGGGTAAAGTAACATACTGTGTTTACCTCTCTCAGCCAATAGTCTAATTTCTCACTCAAATTCTCCAATTAGCTCAAACCAACACACAGCCTTTTCCATACCCACTCACCATGGACAGGTTTGGCAATCTCAGGCCTATGGGCTAGGCTTAGATTTCAGCTAGGGTATCTCCCTTGGTCCTCAGTCTAGGTTGCTTTTTACAATCTCACCTTGCTAGATCTTTTTCTGTTTGTCCATGGAGATAATGCATTTGTCTAGACTATTCTCTTGTGTCTGTTGAGGAATCCCTTTCTATGACCTTGATGTACATAGTACTGCTTTTCCAAACCCAAGAATTGTACTGGTTCGATTCTTGATTTTTATCCCTTTTTTCTCTTTTTCAAGGTTTCAGCTCTTTTCTTACATGTCTGTGTCACTTGTCACTCTTTTTTTACCCCTCTAAAGCCCTTTGTGGCCTCCTCTTGTGTCAGTGAGAGACAAAAAGGAGCTTTTACCTCAGGCTGTCATCAGTTAGTGGCCAGCTTGTCCATTTGCAATAAATGTTAGATTTTTCACCTGTGTCAGGCACCATTCTTTGTGAAAACAGTTCCACAAAGGTATCTACAGAATTGTCTCATATTTTAAATACTTTTAAAAAATATATTCTTGTTATAGAAGTTCTAAACATTTGGCAACAGCTAGCTTGGTGATTTACTGTTGTAACCGCCTGTCAAGGTGGCGACTATTGTTTTGCTGCTCCTGTGCTCTCTTCCTTCTCTCTATTAAAAAATCTCAAATTTAATCTGAGTAGGTGGAAAAAAGGGTTTAAAACTGACTTTGGAGTAGTGGATGTTTTTAGTTTAGATGTTTACAGTAAAATGGAGTCTTGGGTAGAAGACTTAGGCAGTATTCCTTGTTGCCACATGGTTACATCAGTCCTGATATCCCTGCTCTGTGGGATAGAGATAAATTCACTTATTCCTGAACTGTGAAAATAATTCAGTTGATAATCTCATAATCAGTTGCTCTGCTTTATTGTTGCTGGAAGAATTCATTAGTAGGCCATTTTAGTATGTCTGTTAAAAAACCAGAAATCCCATCATGGCGTAAAACCAATGGAAAAAAGTAGGAGCTAACAATGCAGTGAAATAATGTCTGCCATTTAGTCTCATTAATTAGGAAAAATATACATAAGACATAATTTGAGTCTAGCTGGCTTTCATTTTCTTTGAATGTCAGTAAACAAAACACCCATAGAACAGGAGTTTTTTCCTCTAGTAAGGTCTTTATCTTACTAATTAAGGATACTCAGCTATTCTTGTGTGCTCTCTCTGTGGCAGGTTCTGAAAGCACCAGCAATGAAGATTATCAGAGCATTGCACTGTATTTTGAAGGAGAAAAGAAACATTTTCAGGCTGGAAAATTTTTCTTGCTGTGTGGTCAGTATGGACGGGTGAGTACTCAAAGGATAAGCTGGTGATAGGCAAACCTTCACAGAAAGTGTTCCAAATGCAGTACTTCAAAATCAGGGAACTTCATAATAGAACTGAGCTGCCCTAAGTGATGAGATTCTAACGAAGTGTAAAAAAATACAGGCAAACTGTTTCTGTTTACAGCTTTCTACATGGTAATCTGTTAATTACACACTGCCCTGCACAGAACTTTTTCACAGCAGTAGAGGCTCCAGGTAGATCTGCTCTCAATGAGCTCTTGTGTATGATAAACACAGCAGCAGAATTTATTACTATTTTATTCGCTTAACCAATGCAAACTTGGCCCCTGTTTAATCTGTTATTCCTCTAATACTGTAGCATGCCCTAACTTAGAGCTTTTCTTTCAAAAAAGGAAATGTATTAGTTAAAGTATGGTGATTGTGTGGTGGTTTAGCAGTTATCTGCCTTTGAAATAACCCAGGCTAAGACTCAGCCAGATGGAAGTTAAGGAATGAAGCTTTATATTTACAGCTTTGCACAATATACAAGTAGATATTTACAATGTGTAACAGATATTTACAGTAAAAAAGTAATACAGAAACACCACACCCCTCCTAGAGATTAAAGTGCCTAAGAGGGGTCTCTAACCACCCCTACCACCTTCCCCCTTCCCCAATCTTATCTCACCATCTGTTTTATGCAGCAGATAGGCAGAGGTAGATGGGCCAGGGGGGTTAGCAGCAGGAAAGAAGTTAGTGGAATTATTCAGATTCAGCTAGGAAAGGCAGGGAGAAAGAGCCGTGGAAGAGCAGCCACAGCCCTAAAGCAGTCTGACTTACTATATTTGGGTTACAGCTCTTAAACAATTTTTTTTTTCTTTCTCAGTAAAGCTATGAGTGAAGTAGCACCATCAGTGTTTTACTCTCTCAGCCTATAGCCTAATTTCTCATTCAAATCCTCTAATTAGTTCAAACCAGCACAAATTGACACATTTCCTTTTGATCAGTTGCAAATTGGTGAACTGATGCTTATTGAATGTTTGACTTTTGCATACTGACCAGAGACCATTGTAGGTGACCACTTCTTCAGTTGGGGCATACAGGGGTGTCCAGTGGCACACTGATGCTTCTCACCATGTTGCTGTGCACATCTTTCACAGTTAGATGAAGATACACATGAGACACAGACTCAACTCTTCTTTCCTAGAATCACAGAATCATTTTGGTTGGAAAAGACCTTTAAGATCACCAAGTCCAACTGTGATCTAACTTTCCCAAGTCTGGTGCTAACCCTGTGCTAAACCAACCTTCTTTCAGGGTATCTGTAAGAGTAAATTGCTGCCTCTGTAGTATATGTGGGTATCTTATGGCTGTAAAATACAGGCAAGATAAGCACTCAGTGTGCCACTTGTCTGTCAAGATACAGAGAGAAGTAACTTGATGAAAAATTAGGAAAATCTTTATTTCTTGTGTCTGAGATTTAACTTTTCCTCTGCTTCATTTCAGGCATTGAAGCACTTTATGAAAAGTCCAAACACAGAAGATAACTTGGCTATAGAAATGGCAATTGAAACAGTAAGCACCTTTGATAAAAGAAACAATTCTTCACCTTTTCAAAATGTTTACCTTCAGCACTGTCACATTTTCCTAGCTTCAGTGAGGTGCTGGGACAGATTTCAAATAGAAGGGAAACTGTGTCAGTAAAGATGGTATCTAAATATTTTAAAAGTAGAATAAATGAATACTGACACCAGAGTTTTTTTCAGTCTTCAAAGGAGGGTTTATGAATTCATGCAGATCTTGTGGTTGTGTGTCAGAAACAGCTGAGTTTGCAATTTTCCATTTCAGCAACATTCATCTGTGGTTCTTCAATTCTGCTGATCTTTCCAGTCCACACACTGTAGTTAGGGAGGTCAATATGCCTCCATTCTTGCTCTCTGTCACAGAACCACAGAATGGTTGAGTCTGGGAGAAAGCTCTGAAGGTTATCTCATCCAACTCCCCTGCTTAAGGAGGGCCACCTAATGTGTTCTTAGAGAATCATAGAATCAGCCAGGTTGGAAGAGACCTCCAAGATCATCCAGTTCAACCTATCACCCAGCCCTATCCAGTCAACTAGACCATGGGATTAAGTGCCCCATCCAGTCTTTTCTTCAACACTTCCAGGGAGGGTGACTCCACCACCTCCCTGGGCAGTCCATTCTAATGCCAGTCACACTCTCTGGGAAAAACTTCCTCCTAATATCCAGCCTGTACCTGCCCTGGCACAACTTGAGACTGTGTCCCCGTGTTCTGTTGCTGGTTGCCTGGGAGAAGAGACCAACCCTGCCTGGCTACAACCTCCCTTCAGATAGTTGTAGACAGCAATGAGGTCTCCCCTGAGCCTCCTCTTCTCCAGGCTGCACACCCCCAGCTCCCTCAGCCTCTCCTCACAGGGCTCCCTCCCCAGCCTCGCCCTTCACTGGATATGTTCCAGTACCTCAAACGATCTCTTGAATTGAGTGGCCCAGAACTGGACACAGCACTCAAGGTGACAAAACACTCAAGGTTCTTATGGAAAACTTTCTTATAAATAAGTATTTTCCTTTCATATTGTAATTTCTTCTGTCTTCGTTTAATAGGTGGGACGGGCAAAAGATGAAGCCCTAACAAATCAGCTGATAGACTACCTTATGGGAGAGACTGATGGCATGCCCAAGGTAGGCAGGGGATTTGTCTCACTGCTGTTGTGTCACCTTGTTTTGCTGTAAAATCTTTTGACCTTGCTTTGTCCTATAATTTTGGCTAAGCACAGACTGTGTTTTAGTTTGGCTACTTCAGGAACAAGACTTCCATGGTCACTCTGAGTCATTTACCTAGTAAGTTCGGTTTCAGAATGACAAAGAAGTAACTACCTTAGATGTCATCATCTTTTTCCAAGCTTATATAAGCAGGTAATGGACAGAGGAGATCCCAATTAATGCTCATACTGAAGGAAAGAGACAAAAGTTACCTGTTTGTTTCCCACATGGACAGTCAGCTGGTGTGTGCCTCAAGACTAGCTAAAGCCGTGTGGGGAGCTGGTCTGGCTGTCTCAGTGAAAGAAACTAAAGTAGCAAATAAAAGTTGAAGGACAAAACCCTGAAGATGATCAGGCCACATTGGTTCCTGTATTCTGCATATATTCCTGTATATAAACCAACATAAGACTTAAAAAGGTGTGGAGAGATTTTCCAAATTAACAGCTGCCTGTTAATTTCTAAAGTGATTAATGCCTAATGAGCTTAGCCCAGAGCAACTTCAAGGTCTGCCACTGAGATTCACTTGAAAATGAAAATAACCCAGAAACTCCTCTCTCTTGTTTACCTCTTTACTATATATCTGTAGCTTGAAATGTGAATAAAATCACAAGTGAAACAAAGCTGCACCAGAAAAGAGCAAAGCTGTCGGAGGCACAAGATGAAAAATATGTGCAGCATCAATGCCAGCAAATTAAATTCATATTTATGCTGAAAGCTGAGCGGAGAAAAACTGTAGAATCCAGTTTCTTTTCCAAGAGCAGCAGCCTTGGCCAACTGATTGAAGGAAGTGCATAGGACTGGATAAGGGATGTGAGTTACAAAGTGATTTCCATAGTGAGGATGTTCAGAAGGGTTTAGAAAACACTTAGGAATTTTATAATTGTCATATTTAACATTGTTTTGAACTTCAATGTAGAGCTTTCTTTTCCCTGTTTAAAAGCTCTCTCTTGTTCTTCTGAATGCTTTAATCCAATCTGCCATAGTCCCTCTCAGTGAGTAACAAAATTTTACTTTTCTTACATCATATATATTTGGTGGTTTTTTTTAATCTGCCTTAAAAGAAACCCCAAACAATTAATCTTTATTATGCCATCAAGACAGTGGGTTTGAAATTATGAAGCCAATGGGATTGTTTTTAGAGAATAGCAGCTTTGATATGGTAGAATTTTTGCAAGGCTGAACCTAAAGTAGCCACACAGCAGAAACTTGCTAAGCTTTCAAGCACTGATCTGCAGGCCAGGTCACTGCTCACAGCAGCCTGACAGCTTTCAATCTTCCACAGCCAACCATGTGGCATTTTAACGTTAGCAAAATTATTATGCTTACCAAAATCATACCAAACTGTTGTTTAATTATAAATCTTTCTTAAACCTGTTGTGATGTCAGCTATTTTATTGGTTAGCTTTAAAGATCCTTCATTTGCTGTGTGTGTCTCCTTCTGTAATCTCTCTGGGGAGCATTAACTAGCAAGGTTCTGCTGTTTTCTGTGTGCATATTTCCTAGGTGCAAGTGCTTTAAAAGGCAAAAGTAAGAGCTAAGCTAATATCATGGCTATCAAATATTAAGATCAATTAGACTGCACTAATCGTTTCCAAAGACCTTAGGAAATGTGCTGTCAACTGGCAATTCCTACCTACATTTATCTGCCTTTTTAAATGGCTGACTTTAAAGGTGGAAATAGGAAAGTAAAATTGGAGGCTAAGTTTTCTTAAATGCCTTCTCTGTTTTTCCTACGTGGCTGCCATGTAAGCCACTTAAATATATTAGTTAAGTATATATAAATGTATTATTTAAGTATAATTAGGGACACAGAAAATACTTGCTGGGTTAGGATCCTTCTCCTCTTGCAGCAGGAGAAAAAGGAGGAGCAGCCTGGATGAGGAAAACGTGCAGCCTTCTGCTGTCATAGAACCATGGAATGCATTGGGCTGGAAGTCACCTCCAAAGGTCATTAGTCCAACCCTGCTCTGCAGTCAGCAGGGACATCTTCAACTAGATCAGGTTATCCAGAGCCCTGTTGAGCCCCACCTTGAATATCTCCAGGGATGGGGCCCTGAGCACCTCCCTGGTCATCAGTGAAATAGCTATCTGTGGTCAGATAGGTGTCAGAATCACATCACAACCAACCCTTCATCAGAATTTTTGTTTTGCTCCCACTCAGGGAATAGCAATTTTCCTTTCTAAGGCACTTTAGAGCAGATAGGTAATATCCACTAAGACCTGGTTACTTTGTCATCCAGCACTATTTCATCATTGTTTAATTGTGATTCTTAAGAGGTTCAACCTCCTGACGGTGTCTTACTTAAAATTCTGCTCTGTCATTAGTTCAAAAGTTATTGCTTATGGTCCATTCATGTTTTTTTTTCCCTATATTGCAATTCATATTGAGTATCTCCAGGGATGGGACCCCAAGCACCTCCCTGATCATCAGTGAAATATCTGTATGTGGTCAGATAGGTGTCAGAAATTGGGAAGAATCACATCACAACCAACCTTTCATCAGAATTTTTGTTTTGCTCCCACTCAGGGAATAGCAATTTTCCTTTCTAAGGCACTTTAGAGCAGATAGGTAATATCCACTAAGACCTGGTTACTTTGTCATCCAGCACTATTTCATCATTGTTTAATTGTGATTCTTAAGAGGTTCAACCTCCTGACGGTGCCTTACTTAAAATTCTGCTCTGTCATTAGTTTAAAAGTTATTGCTTATGGTCAATTCATGTTTTTTTCTTATATTGCAGTTTAAAAAGAAGAATTTGACTTGCCTGTTTTCTTTCTTGTATGCCAGTCTCTCTCTCTTGCTTTTATTTCTCTCGTTTTTCACCATTTTTCTTTCCTTGCTTCTCATGTAGGGAGTTAATCTTTGCAGTCATCTTCCTTGTAAGGAAGTGTCTTTATCTTTCTTGTTTCTGTTCCTTGGAATTTCTACTTTTTTTTTGCTGTGTGTTTGAGAATTCCATGCAAAACTCACTCAGCATTCCAGAGAACAGCACAGTATTGATCAAGACAAGTCTTTTAAAAGATAACTTGACACCATTTTAACACAGTGCCTTCTTTTTTTCCTTCCTGATTGGTGTATCAAAGTTGGAGCCATTACAAACAATATTTCAGCTCGATTTAATCCTGATTTACTAATTAAAAGACTTTCATGTACAAACCTCACTTTTTGGCAACCCCTTTTAAGAAATTGCTGCTAAAAATTTAAAATAGTGACACTAGCTCAGATTTTTTTTGTAACCTAATAGTTCCCTTCCCTCGTAAGCCTATGGTAGGGGGTTGGAACTGGGTGATCTTGGAGGTCTCTTCCAACCTAAACCATTCTATGAACTTTATTTCATATTTCAGCTGTGTTTTTAGGAATGGTCTCTTTTGATGGTTTTCTCAAAATCTTTACGAAAGACTAATCCTCTCTTGTTGATTTCCTTTTTCTTTTTCTAATTTTTATTAGTTCTGTTCACAAGGCAAGGGCAGAACTCATGTTTGATTTCTTCAGGACTGACATCTTGGGGTTTTAATGTTTTGAGCTTAAATTATTTTGTTAATTTTCCTGCTCTTGGATTGCCAGCTCTTGGGTCAACACTTTGCTGCATTTGCCTCTTCCAGTCTGGAGAGAAGACTGAGAGGGGGATCTAATAAATGTCTACAAATATCTGAGGGCTGGAGGTCAAGAAGGAAGGGACAGGGACAGCCTCTGCTCACTTGTGTCCTGTGATACAGCACAGGAAGTTCCACCTCAACACAAGGAAGAACTTCTTTACTGTAAGGGTCACAGAGCACTGGAACAGGCTACCCAGAGAGGTTGTGGAGTCTCCTCCTCTGGAGACTTTCAAGCCATGTCTCGATGTGTTCCTGTACAACCTGCACTAGATGATATGGTCCTGGTCTGGCAGAGGGGTTGGACTTAATGATCTCCAGAACCCCTAACATCTTGTGATCCTCCTTACCTACACCAAGCCACATTTGCATCTAGAGCTGTAACACCATTTAAACATTTCTAGCAGGATTCCCATTGCTAAACAGAGTCCTTTGGTTCCTTTTGGACATCATAAATGCTACATGTCTGAAATTGGGTTTCCCCTGTACAGCTCTCTGTGTATGTGGCTGTGTCCCTAGTGACAGGGCTTGGCAGCCACCTGCCACAACTTGGGGTCCTCAGCCTGGGTGTTTATCTGTCTGTACTAAGGGCCAAAGTTTGCAGTGGAATGTTAGATTAGCTAAGGCCTGGAGATACAAAGAGCCCTCCATGAAACAAGCCAGCTTGTCTGTCTGGGGAGTGTGGTGGTGCAATGAGAAGAAGTGGAATGCAGCAGGATCTGTCAAGTATTAATTGCTTTTGTATGCTTTAATTAAGGATGCCAAGTACCTCTTCCGCTTGTACATGGCACTAAAGCAATACAGAGAAGCTGCCAGGACTGCTATCATCATTGCCAGGGAGGAGCAGTGCTCAGGTGAGTCTGTTGGCTCTGATGTGACAGCATCACCACCACCACATCCTAGCAGGCCCTAGGGTGCCGTTATTTACAAGGGACTATACTCAGAACTAAGGCACGTTTCAGTTCTTTTAATTATATTCAGGTTTCACTTTGAATTTGGAGCAGCCTTTGTGAAAAGGTTGGGACTCAGACCTAGGTATGAAACACTGGAGAAAAGGAAATTGTGGCAAACAGCTGCATTCCCTATTGATCCATGTGAACACTGTGATGAAGGTTGCCTGCAGCTTTAGTTCTCTGTGTGTCACAGGTCTTAGAACTGCAGCTTCTCTGTGCAGTTTCTGATTTGGATGCTGATCCTTTAGACTTCACTTACATCTTTTTTTTCAGTGGGAGATGTGCCTAGCAGGTGATTTCTGGTGAAGGATCAGATACTCGCTTACTTAAACCTTGTCTTGCCCTCTAATAGGTAGCTAAAGTTAGATGTAGAAAAAAAATCATAGAATCAGTTAGGGTTGGAGGGGAACACAAGGATCATCTAGTTCCAACCTCCCTGCCATGCCCAGGGACACCCTACCCTACATCAGGCTGCCCACAGCCTCACCCAGCCTGGCCTTATAACCTCCAGGGATGGGGCCCCAGACACCTCCCTGGGCAACCCATTCCAGGCTCTCACCACTCTTCATGCTGAAGAACTTCCTCCTCACATCCAGTCTGAATCTCCCCACCTCCAGCTTTGCTCCATTCCCCCTAGTCCTGTCATTTATCTGATAGCCTAAAAGGTCCCTCCCCAGCTTTTTTTATAGGCCCCCTTCAGATACTGGAAGGCCACAAGGTGGTCACCTGGGAGCCTCCTCTTCTCCGGACTGAACATCCCCAAATCTTTCAGTCTGTCCTCATAGGAGAGGTCCTTACAGCAGAGTCTGTCTGCATGAGAAGGGTCAGGACTAGGTGCAAAATAGCTCTCACCTGCTCTGTTTGCTCTTCTCTGTGGCCATGGCAACAGCCTTCCCATAACAGAATTTGCTTTTCCTTTTGAGTAAGTTAAGAAAAGTATCTAAAAGGAAAAAACAGCAGCCTAATGAGCAGCCCAGGCACATTAACATCTGTGGACTGCTCCTCAGCATTGGGCTAAGGAGTGGAAAAGCACTTAAGCCTTGGCCAACGTGGCCTCCACAGTCTCAGCAGTGGACAGTCAGGAAGATCTTTTTTTCCAGAATAAAAGATTCTGAGCCTAACCATAAACCTAACACTGCCAATTCCTCCACCACCACACCATGCCTACACGTCTTTTGTGTGTATACCAAAAAAAGAAAAAAGCAGCTGCTTGTGACTTTCCAAAGAAATTCTCATGCAAAGGTTTTGCTCCAAAACCCAACATCACTTCCTGATCAGTTTGTGTGTCGTTACTAAAGAAATTGTTGTGGAAAAATCCAATTCACTGTTTGGTGTTGTTTGTGTTGAAGGAAACTACCGCCATGCACACGATGTGCTCTTCAGTATGTACGCAGAGTTGAAGACCCAGAAGATTAAAATCCCTTCTGAGATGGCTACAAACCTTATGATTCTCCACAGCTATATCTTAGTGAAGGTAATGAACCCAGAAACTGGATTTGTGCCTGACTCAGCAGTGCCTCTGCTTTATGGAGCTGTATGTGTGGACACTGTGGGTTCAAATTGGTGGAGGGAAGATTTGAACGGGACGTTAGGAGGAAGTTCTTCACAGTAAGGGTGGTGAGGCACTGGAACAGGTTGCCCAGGGAGGTTGTGGCTGCTCCCTCCCTGGATGTATTCAAGGCCACGCTGGATGAGGTCTTGAGTGACCTGATCTAGTGGGAAGTGTCCCTGCCTATGGCACAGGAGGGTTGGAACTGGATGATCTTTGAGGTCTCTTCCAACCTAGACAATTCTATGATTCTATGTGTGGACACTGTAGATGTAAATTGCTTTGTTGTGTAAGTTGCATCGGAGAGCCCAAGCACCCTGCTAACCAGGACAATCCACAGTTGATTGTTCCTGCTTCTTTAGTTAGCAAATTTTAAAAATATTTTTTAATATTTCAAAGTGTTTAATATTTTAACATATTTTAAAAGAACAAATAATTGAAAATCTGCCTCTGGCTTCCTGTATTTCTGCATTGGTACCTATGAAGATACCATGCTGCTAAGTGCTATCATCATTAAGAAATTTGCTGCTTTTCTGTGCATTCACCAATGGGCTGAAATGGTTTCTACCCATGGCCCATCAGGATACCCAAGCCAGCTTCTGCCCTCCAGCAGCAGTGAGGCAAGAGCTGGCAAATAGCAATGCAAGGCCAGAAAGACTCTTGCAAGGTGGGAAAGAGCCGCTCCCAAGCCCTTGGTCTGTTCTGTAGTGCATGACCTCTGGTCAATTCCACAAACGAGCCATGGCTGTGCAACTCCCAGAAGGGTGACCACCAGAAGCAGGAATTGGTGTTTAGAGGCTGTAGCTAAGCTGATCTGTTTGTTGTGTTCCCAGACCCACGTGAGGCGAGGTGATCACATGAAGGGAGCACGTCTGCTTATCCGGGTGGCCAACAACATCAGCAAGTTCCCATCACGTAAGTGCTGGCAGCTTGAGAGCTCTACAGGACACTTCATGGATCAGTGCATTAGCCATGCACGAGAGCACAGGACAAAGTGTTAAAGACAGTGTGCTCTGTCCTCTACAGGACAGCTCCAGGATGGGTTCCTCACCAGTAGTTTCACCCATCCTCACCCACCATCCTGAACCACAGCTCACATGTACTCACTGATCAGTTCTGTGGCTATCACAGAATTTCAGTTGATCTTCTACTGAAAATATTTTTTGGATGCATGGAAAATGTAGATGAAAAACGCAGTCTTTAAACAGTGCAGACCAGATCTGGGAGAAATGTTTCTAATCCAAATGTTCCTGCTGCCATGCTTGAGCTTCAGGAGTGCAAGGCAGGGAGAGGTGAAACTTTCTTGTGTATAGCTACAGGAACATTGTCCAACTATGGACCATGAGGAAGAAGAAAACTGCTGTCATTTTGCATCAGTCCCTTCTTAGCCCTATTAGCATAAAGATTCCCAACCTTAGTGTTGTTGGTAAATAGGAATTTGACATCATTTTGTCATTCTGTTACAGACGTTGTGCCCATTTTAACCTCAACTGTAATTGAGTGTCACCGAGCAGGACTGAAGAACTCGGCCTTCAATTTTGCTGCTATGCTGATGAGACCTGAATATCGTAATAAAATAGATCTGAAATACAAAAAGAAAATTGAAGCAATGGTCAGGTGAGCAGTGTTAATCTGTACTTTGACACACACACAAACCCAAGGCTTTATTTGTGTAGAGCCTATGAGCTTTATCCTGTTTTCCGATTATTTCATTGCCTTGGATGTGGAAGGCTAAGAACCATTTTCTCCTCCTCTGAAAATTAAAGGTTCTTCTGTTCCCTCAGATGTGCTAAACTTTAGCTGCATTGTGCATGTAAAAGGCTTCCTGAGGAGCAGTGACATTGTCCATTTTGTCCACACAGCTCTAGCTAGCAAACTGTTAGCTTCCATAGCACCAGTAGCAAGATCCCCTGTGACAGACTAAGTGAGAAACCTAAAGAATGGAAGAGCAAGTAAAACAGGTGGACTCTTAACATCTGCCTTACTTGTGTCAAGACTGACCCCTGACTAGTTTAATGTGATGCCTCCTGGTTTTCTTCTCAGATCAAGCCTTCTCTGGCTCCTTGATGGTTTTACAGACCTCTCTTTTCTTTCCTCTTTTCCCTCTATCAATCAGTCACAGCTTTTTAGGCCCTGCATTGTCTCAGCTTACACAGCTCTTCTTTAGTGGACACTGAAGCTTTCACAATGTTTTTGGAGGGAGCAGGACCAAAGCTCACCACCTTACTGAAGATGTGTGCAGCCCATGGCCTTACATAGCAGCAGTGACTCTGTGTTCCACCCTGCTTGATTTGCTCTGTCTTCATAGCCGTGTGTTTCTGTTGTAACATCCTGCTCCTAAGGTGGAAACGTTTATCCAGCAGGCCTTGCTTTGGCCATCACCCCAACCTTGCATTTTCTTGTCACAAAGTTCTATACTTCTTTGAAGCCACATCAGTCTGAATGTTAGCTACAAGCTGTGGCATCACATTATTTTTATGTGTGCAGATCAGTAGCAGTTACCACAGATGACTAGAGAACTAGGGATCCTGGTTTGTGTTCTTTAACCATTCTTTAAAATTCATGCAACGTTCTTCCCAAGGTCCTGTTGTTAATGTTTCTAGAACATTTCAGTAAGCTTCTAAAATTCAACATTGATGCTAAAAGCCCTGTTTGCTCATTACAGGCTCACAGGATGTTAGGGGTTGGAAGGGACCTCTTTAGATCTTCCAGTCCAATCCCTTTGCCAGAGCAGACCATATCATCTAGCACAGGTCACACAGGAACACATCCAGACAGGTCTTGAAAGTCTCCAGAGGAGACTCCATAACCTCACTGGGCAGCCTGTGCCAGTGCTCTGTGACCCTTACAGTAAAATTCTTTCTCAGGTTGAGGTGTAGTTTACATTCATTCCCTCTTGTCCTAACACAGGGCACAAGTGAGCAGCAGCTGTCCCTGTCCCTACTTTTTTGACTCCCCCCAGCCCTCAGATATTTATAGACATTAGATCTCCTCTCAGTCTTCTCTTCTCCAGCCTGAACAGCCTCAAGGCTCTTAGCCTTTCTTCATCAGGCAGTGCTGCAGTCCCTTCATCATCCCTTGTAGCTTTTTGTTGGACTCTCTCAAGTAGATCCCTGTCCCACTTCAACTGGGGTGTCCAGAACTGGATGCAATATTCCATGTAGGACCTCACATGTTTCTCCTTACCTCAAAGTGGAGGCAAAAGAACAGGCCCTTGTGAGGGAAACAAACCTGCTCAGGCTAGGAAAATGAAAAGTTGGACTTTCTACAGTGTAGCAAGGTAACAAAGGCAGTGACCTAATTGTCTCCAAGGTTACTAGGCTAAACAGGAGAAGGAATCTGTCGTCTTCATTGGAAAAATGCACTCAAAGCTCTTCATCTCTAAATGTTCCACAGACAATTGACTGAGGTCACATAAACCATCTGGTAGAAGTCCTCTCTCAGCCCAGGTGCCAAGATGTCTGGATCAGAACCCTTGTTCTGCCAGACACTGATGAAAACAAGCCTGTTGCAGGCTTTATGGTGCTACCAGGATCCCAGAATTAGATCCTCTTTGGTTCTGTGTGGTCACCTCTCCTATAAAAACCACAGCTTTATATTAAAGACAGTGGACAGGTCATGAGTTTTGGAAGCTTTCAAAGTATTATGATCTGCTACAGCTTTAAAAAGGTTGTGTTTGTTGTATCAAACTGATATGAAGTGACCTACTTGAGAGCCTCCAGAATTGTGATGACATTTGGGTGGCAGTTAAAAGGAATGACCCAGTAGAATACAAAACAGCAGCTGGAAGTTGTGCAAATAACTCCAAGGAGAAACACTTGTTCAAAACAACATTGATACTGAGCCTCTGTGTTCTAAGCGCTTGAGGTTTCATTCACATTTGTGTGTCTTCTAGACGCCCAGACACAACAGAAGCAGAGGAGCCCACAACAGCCTGTCCCTGTTGTGAATTCCAGCTCCCAGAGTGTGAACTTGTGTGTCATAGCTGCAAAAACAATCTCCCCTACTGCATCGCAACTGTGAGTGTCTGCAGTGGCAGAGTGAACACAAAGCTTTCCTTTCCTTCTGAAAATAAGCTCATCTTGGAGAGAGTTGGGTTGCTGGTAGATACCTGGTTTGTATTTGTGTGGATTGATGCTGGGGTGTGGGCTTTCTCCCTCCAAGTCCCAGTGCCACGCAGCCCCCTGGTGCCAGTACCAGTGCAAAATCTTTATCCTGAGGTTAGCTCTTGTGTAACTGACACTATTTTTTACTAGGTGCAAGTGATTCCTCACACTAGTTACAAGGAAAATCAGCATTTACTTGAGCAGGAATCAATGCTAGAGTTAACAGTTCTTTATTAAAACTAGAGAATTAAATCTTACCAAGAAAATATTAATAAAAATTCTCTTACTGTTCTCAGTCTACTGGTTTAGCAGAGCAAGATAAGCAGTACAGTTTAGAAGTGATATTATCATACAGAAAAGAGTCCAAATCTTTTCAATACAGCTCTATGAGCCAAATGCAATGTACAGAGTCATGGCTGTTTCCCATTCAAGGTTCTGCTGTATCGTTGTAGTATCAAAAAGGAAGGTGAGAATTTGAATTCTAGCAAAGCAAACCCCTGAGCCCCAGCAGACACAGGAGCTCATTTCTGTGTGAGAAGGGCAGTGGCAGACAGTTGCTGCATACACAAACTTGTCAGCAGCCAGTGCAGCCTACCCTGCTGAGCTTTGGGGACCATTTTTGAATGTCACATGCAGCATCAACCATCCCAGTAGATTTTACAGCTCTAGACAAATCTACAGCCCCAACTCAGAGAGTTTTCTAAGTTGCAGTTCTATCCTGTCTTAGATTTCTTATTTTTGTTTTAAGAGAAGTTGTAATGAGAACACTGCAGAGCTCCTTGTCTTCTGGTTACAGAATTTACAGAATCCTCACCCTAGAGCAGCACTGTTCTAGGTGTGAGGATTTAAGTCCTCAGGTTCTTTAGTGCTCAGTTACTGAAACTTGGTCTCATCAGGGGTACAGATGTGCCCAGTGTGCCAATTAACAGCTTGTGGCTTCTGCCTGCAGGGTCGGCACATGGTGCGAGGGGACTGGACAGTCTGCCCACACTGCGACTTTCCTGCCCTCTACTCAGAATTCCAGAGGTAAGTTGGGCTTTTGTTCTGTTACAGGAACACCACCTTTGTTCATGTTTTAGCAGCAAAGCAGATCATTGGGTAGTAAAACCCTGTAACAGCTGGGCAACAGCAAGCTCCCTTATTTAGTACTTTCAGCTAACATGCCTGGAGAACATCACTTCAAAGTGGACCAAAAGCTATGCTCAAGGGCAAACTCAGCCAGAGCTGCAGGGCTCCAAAAACAGGAATGAAGATGGATGGGGGATGCTTATGGAAGGACTCAGCTCCTTCCAGGAAGGAAATCCAAAACAGGGATAGGAGAGGAACGCAAGCACAGCAGCAAAGCAAACAGAAGGCCCAGTACTGGATAGAGCAGCAATCTCTTGTTCACAGTATGCATCTGAGAATGGGGTTGGAGTAGTGCTGGTCAGGTGTCAGTGTGAAAGCTGCAGGAACTTCACATTCTAGGTCAGGCTCCATTTGTACACATTTACATTTGCCTGGTTATCTGAGCAGTGACCTTTCTTTTACACCAGCATGTTAGAGACTGAGAGCCTGTGTCCCATGTGCTCTGAGAAGATTGATGTTGTTCAGCTTAAGAAAATACAAGACTGCACACCCTACCTCAAGCCAGAAGATGGGGATCAGTAATGCCAGGTATCTGTTTGGTACTTAACAGGGCTCACTCTGGAGAACATTGGGAGTTGTTCCCAGCAGGGGGAATGCAGTGCTGGGAATGAGAGTTATCTTACAGCCCTGCTCACAGCAGCATCACCTACTTGCTCTCAGGCATGCAAACACCAGTAGGTTTTGCTACTGTAAGTATGTGGTTGTTAAATCATTCCAGTTGTGAGGCTTTAAACCTGCTCACCTCAGTGGTGCACTGTCACCTGCAACACATTCTGTTTTGGAGCATGTTGCTGAACACAAGTTGTGCTGGAGCAGCGCAGAGAACACTCTGAAGCTCTCAGTGTCATCAAATCCTTCTAGAGAGCCACCAACCAGTGTTTAAGTGTAGGGAGTGACAGAGATGCCCCTGGAAGGAGCAGGTCTAAAATGCAGGTTACATGATTTTAGCCTCTCTTTAACAGCATGTAACAACTCACAGGAGAATGACACCACAGCATTGGCTTCAAATACTCCCCTTTGAAACAGCAACAGTGCTGCTCTGCCTGTCCCACACACCTGGATCCAAGACTGGCCTTGCTAAAGGAATGGTAACTGAAAATGAGTTGAAGTTCCTCATTAGTTTTGCCATTTGAAGGCAGATCATCTACTGCTAACATCTCGTGTGACCAGTTAGCTACAGACCAAAGTAATGCACAAATTATCTACATTACAATAACCTTTGTTCTTAATCTGTTTCTGGTCTGATAAAACCTTGTTGTTTGTGTCTGGGTGACTGACCACCTCTGTCTGTTTTCAGAGCCCACCTGTTGTCTGGCAAGCAGCAAGGAGAGGCTGCATTACACATCTCTTCCTCATTAGGATTTAATGACCACCCTCACATCGCTTCTGGTTTGCAATAGCCTGTAATTAATGTAGCTTTTGATAAATTTTGTACTTTATTATAGTAATAAAATGGATTGGTAATTCTTACCAAGCAAAGACAAACCGAGGGCTACTCGGCATGAGTGACAAAAGCACTCTCCTAGGGTTCTCCAATGCTATGCCTGAACTTTGATGAGTAAGAAATATTTAAAGGAAATAACCATAAGTATTTCTGGGTTTGATCAAAACAGCTCACACAAGCACAGGCTGCTCAAGTTCCGGAGCTCAATCCCTCACTGCTCTTCTGCATCTCTAAACAAAAGCTGCAGGGAAAAGCATAATAGCTCCTGTTCATGAAGGAAAACTAGAACAGGGAGAGACACACAACACTCTGGGACCTCAACAAACATTCCAAAAGAGGCCTATGAAATGTTTTATTGTCACTTTATACACTGCTTAATTTCTAGAATGTACAAATATGCAGGCCAGGGTTGGGAGTGCAGCACCTGCTATTTACAAGAGTCCACCGCGCAACAGAGGATAAAAAAAAAAAAACCAAAAAGGAGTGAAGTCCCAGGAAGACTTTGCATAAATGCCCAGGAACTTAGCATCCCATTTGCACCCTGTTCATGCACCCCGTGGTTGTTGCACAAGGATAGTTAGGGCTTGTAACCTTGTAGCAGGTTAAAAGTACAGCAGGGCACAGAGTGAGAGTACAGCAGCTATGTCACCTCTGTGAGAGGAGCATTTCAATGCGTTTGTTCTACCTTCCAGACTCCAGCACTGGATCCATCTCGTGTTCCTGACAGAAGTCAGAGCAGCAAAGTTGTATCCAGAGCAAGATTTTATTCTGGTTAATGTCTTGTTTTCTCTTTCCTTTTCCCTTCTTTTTTAGTTGGTTCTTCAGTTTTCTCTCTTTTTGGTGCCTTGGAAGACTTCACCTTCTTTTGCTACAAAGAGAAAATACACAGTTTAAAATCCAAATGGAGCAGTCAGTGTTCAAGAAAAAGCCCCCTCTCCTCCTCTCTCCTCTCCTCTCCCCATCCCCTCTCAGGCAAGGCTGTTTAAGGCTTTCCAATATTCATACCCAACATACAGGCCTGTGCCTGCTCCTGATCAGTGGCACCATCCTCAACAACACCTAGAACATTACCAAGTTTTGGAACTGGATGTGGTGTTCACAAATCTCACACTTTGGTCCAACACTCAAGCAGAAGCCAATGGAGAGAAATTTGAGTTTTTCACACTACTATTTACTATTTTAAAAGTGGAGAGATTCTGTCTCTTTTAGCTGATGTGACTTTTTTTATTAAAAAAAAAAAAAATTAATTCAGATGTCACAGGCCTCAGAAAGGTAGCTAAGAGGAAGCAGTTTATTGTTTGTAGTTTAACCTGAAGGAAACTTAAGTCACCTTAATCATTGCATCACTTTCAACAGTGTCTTGCTCATCCTCATCAGATTTGGTTTCTTCCACATTCAGGTCTTCACTCAGATCGAAGGCCATGGCAGATGCTGACTGCCTCCTGGATGCCTTGACAGAGTTCAGGGAATAAGGAGTCAGGTGGGCCTCCCTGTTGTAGGCACGTGTGAAAGCTGCTTTGACCTGTGAGGAGGGACAAACACTGAGCATCAGCTTAGGAACTGTAGATTGTGAGTTTACCAGCTCTCAGCTAGAGACAACACATCTTCCCTCTGGGGCAATATGACCAAAGGTTTGTAGAAGAGGATACTAATGCTATCTCAGAAGGACACAGAGTATCTAAGAGCTGTATGTATGGTAAAGGCTCGTTTTAAATGAGTCCCACACCACCTTCAGATAGAGCAGGCATCGCAGGTGCTTTTTTCCTTCGCCTCCACTAGTTCTGCTGCCATCTCATGCAAGCCACTTAGGCTAAAGTCACCCTGGGCAGCTCTGAACACCTGCAGTTCTGGCTAGGAGTAAACACCCAACAGGTTCAGTTGTCAGCAGAGAAGATTCTTCTCTTTCCTTGACTGATTGACCTGGGACAGCAGAGATCATGGTTCAGATCCCACACCTGCCTATGTTGTAGCAGGGACCTTACACCAGATTAGTGTCCCAGCCACTGAAGAGGTCTAGCCGGGTACTGGAGGAACACCCCACACAGTACCCCCAGGGCTGGCAGCTCAATCTAACTGGACTGTGAAAGATGCAAGCTGTAAAGCCAGCCTCAGAACACAGTGCCCTCTGTGTCACAAATGCAGGATGGTAAACAAGGCAGTGCTTGTGCATGAAGGTGACACATAGCTTATAGCCAGCAGCTTGCTTGTGCAAAGGTCCCAGCCTTCCCTGTCCTTTCTGTGCCCCAGACAGCTAGCTCACAGTGACACCAGGAACAACCAGGTAAGGCTACCAGTGAGGTCTGGCTGTCTTTAGGAGATGATCCCTGAAACCTTCAGTGCCAGTCTGACAGACTACAGACTGTAGAGACTACTATTAACTAAATTACAGTTAATAAAATCATTTCATTGGCACCAACTTCAGCCCTCCAGCAGCACGCCCATGCCACAGCTGTTCTAGGTTGTCCTTAAAAAGACACAAAGGAAAAAAACTCACTCATTAATTTTTACCTTGGGGTCCAGCTTTGAGAAGGGGCTGGGGCTGCCTCCCCACATGCTTATTTCCATGATGTTTTCAATATCTTCTTTCATCAAGCAGTAAGAGTCCATGAACGCTATAGCTTCTTGTACACCATCTGCTCCAAGGTCCTTCAAGGGCTGGACAAGTGCATCCCGCAGGTATGGCAAATACTCCATGTTCACTGTCCTCTTGCAGGTCTGGGTTCTGTGCCAAAGTGACAGCACTATGTGACTGCACAGTCCACCTCTGAACCTAAGCAACCTATGGGCAGGCCCTCAAAAAGATGCTCATAGATTTGAAGGTCTCTTCCAACCCATCCAGAGCAGCTAGTTCCGACCGCCCTGCCACAGGCAGGGACACCTCCTGCTAGAGCAGGTTGCTTAGGGCCCCTATCTCCAACTTAGCCTTGAACACTTCCAGGCTTGGAGCCTCCACAGCTCCCCATGGCAATCTGTTCCAGTGCCTCATCACCCTCAAAGTTAAGATTTTCCCCCTGTCTAATCACAATTCAGCTTCTTTCAGCCCTTGTCCTTTCACTCCATGCCTTTGTCAAAAGTCCCTCTCTAACTCTCCTGAAGACCCTGTTCAAATACTGGAAGCCTTGCTGTGAGATCTCCCTAGAGCTTTCTCTTCTCCAGGGTGAAGAAAAGCTGCCTTAGGAGTTAACTGCAGGTGGTACTGCACCATTCTTTTTGCCATTCCTGCATTGGAGGTAACCAATGTGAGGTATTCAAACACCAAGCAGTCTGAAGGAACACCCCAACTGCAAAAAAGCTTCATGGGGAAGCTGGAGTACTGCTGACCACACTGAACACTGTCCAGGTTAAGGACTAAGGAAGGGTCACCAACAACACAGGATAGCCACAGAACAGAGTTAAGGTTGTACCAACCACAGCGAGGAACTCATAGAGGTGAAGGACACAAGTAAACATCTCTGTGAATATGAAGGAGAAGGTGGTGATGAGTGCTACCTGAGGCTCATGTGCATCGCCAGTTCCTGAATGATTCGGTCGTGTTTGCCTGCAGATGAAAATTTCCCCAGCCAGCTGGGAAAGACGGGAAACTGGGACATGTAACCTCTCATCAGCTCCCCTGGGAGAACACTTGCATAAATAGCCTGAAAAATAACACACAGAACAAGCTCAGGGCACAGTGGATTAGTCTGACACCAGGACGTGCCACCCACTCATCTGCATGGAAGGGGACAGTCTTAACAGCTCATCTGAAGAGCTTGCTTCTTGCTGTTCAAGACCTTTTAGGTTACAGCTTCATCTCTTGTATCACCTCCACGACCTGCCTGGAGGTGTTCAGGACCAGGTAGGATTCTGTGATCTGTGATTCTGTGCTCCACAACCTCCCTGGGCAACCTGTTCCAGTCTCCCCCCACCCTCACTCTGAACAATCTCTTCCTCATCTCCCTATTTGCTACTATCCTCACATATCTGCAAAATTAGGCTGTGCTCCCAAAAACATTTAAAATTAAGTCTCTTCATTTCTCATTTTAGAGCTGATGTCACACAGACATTTGCTGTAGCCTCCAAAAGGCAGGCACGGTGAAGGAGCCATTCCCAGAGGGCATTTCTCAAATCTACATAAAGCCAGCTAAGTTCCTAAACAACTTATCTCTTTGGACCTGCACCAAGCAGGGGGTGGCCCAGAAGACCTCCTGAGGTCCCTTCCAACTTCACACCTACAGTACATTCTCTGATGGCAGCCACAACCCTTTAAGCACAGGTCTTGTCAATGTTTCAGTGATCACTAAAGGAACACAGTGATGAAGCTTCAGTGCTCTGTGCTTTAAGAGCATTTACTAGCCAGAGTAAATGCTCCTACCTCAGTGAGAGGCTGAGGTAGGAAGCACCCAACTAAGAGCAGGCTTGTAACTAACTGCATGTCAGAAGCGATGTGTGCTGTGAGCTCCACTGCTTCAAGAAGTGTGAAGCTTCTCAACATTCCAGATTTCATTTCACAACACTGTGAGTATGGGAATCTGCTCCAGTCACCAGCCCAAGAGAACACTGCATCAAGTATAACATATACAGGAAGGAAGAGAAGGGAGAGGAGAGGGAATCTGGGGGGTACTGAGGGAGTTTAGGGGGGGTCCTAGTGGGTTCCTGGTAGGCGGGGGTTTTGGGGGTACCCCCAGCTTGAGAAGTGTGTATGTGTGGGTCCAATTGGTGAGTGGGGAGCCCCTCCCCGGGATGAAATTGGACTGGGAAGGAACTGGGAGGAGTGGAAGGGGATGGGAAGGGAGAAAAGAAGGGAGGAGGGCATTTAGGGGTGTCCTGAGGGAGCTTAGGGAGGTCCTAGTGGGTTCCAGGGGAGGTTTAGGGGATACTCCCACCTTGCAAAGTGTTGGGGCAGTAGTGTCCAATTGATGAGTGGGGACCACCCCCCCTGGGATGAAATTGGACTGGGAGGAGTTGGGGTGGGTACAGGTCATAAATGACACCAATTCCCAGGGACCAGCCTTTGACACTGGACACCAACAAAGCACATAAAGCGACCATTAAGTGCTCACCTGTGTTGGAAGAAGGTTCCAGTTTTGCTTGCTACGGATCTGCCTGTCCACTATATCACCATCACATATGCTATCAGCTGCTCTGCTCAAGAGCAGCAAGTGCTTCTTCAGGTTTCCTCTGGTAAAAAAACAAAGTGGACTGTATTACAAAGCAGAACCATCCAGACAGATTTCAGTCCTTTTTGCTGCTCAGCATGAAAGCCTGTGTCAGGTTAGGGTACGGAGCAACTCACCCAGCAGCAGCTGGTTTCACATGTACATAGTTCTCCTGGACAAAGAGAGGTGCTAGGGAGTAATCGTGGAAGAAGAGATCTGACTTGTCTATGAGAGACATACGAGAAGTTTCCTCTCCTGTAGCAAAAACCTTCCGAACAACGTCGAAAGGTCCCTAAGGAAAGGATATTTCCAGAAGTCAGCAGGCTGCAGGTCAGCACAGACAATAAGCCACAGCACAATAGCAACAAAAATTACTGCAGTGGCGGTACCCAGCAACATCTGGGCTCAGCACTACAAGGCCAATCTTCACTGCTTCCTCCTAGCACAAAACTGGGGAGTTCTGAGCTGTGTTTTATTTGTGGCATTGGTGCAATTATCACTCAGGATGAGAAGCATGAGCTTCACAGTTACATCTTATGCAAGAGACCACAATATCAAAATATATGCTCAGTCCTGGATTTACTCCTCTTAACTATTTGTGGCAAAGTTTGACAGCTCCCTGCATCTGAGATTTCAGTCCAGAAGATACTTACAGACCCCAGCGATACCATCAGAACACAACAGTAAAAACCAAGCTACTATTTTCCACTCACCAGTCTGATATCCTTTTTGGCTCTGCTGGCATCTGTTTTAGCCTCATCATATGTCAGTGACTTCTCTTTTGCACACCACATGTTAAGGTTATGTAAAACCTAAAGTACAAAGTTTACAGTTGAGTAGCACAACGGCACTGAAATGAAAGAGCTGAGCACAAAAAGCCTGATCTCTACAGAAAAGCTATGTTCAAATGCTACTCTGAAGTCAAGAACTTGTAGGTGATGCATTCTGGACACTGACCTGCCTGATGTCCTGATTTGCTGCCAGGATTATCTCTTGCATAGCAGGTGGTGGAATCTTTAAGCCTTCTTTAAAAGCAATAGACATCATGGCCCCCTGTAACACAAGAGTTGAGAAACTGTCACTAGAGAATTCTTGTGAATCCTTCCCCCTGCAGAACCTGTTCACACATCTCCTGAAAAGAGCTTTGTCATATTCTATCTTTTTAAAGTACTTTTACACCTAAGTCATCCCTTGTCAGTGGTGTAAAAGTACACAATCAACTTTAATTTGAGATACTCTTGATCTGAAAGGCTTTGGGATGTTCCCTTTCCAGGCAGCCTGTGAAAAGCAGAGGTACTCACTGAGGTGATCTGTTTCAGATGCGATAAAGTTTTAAATGTTTCCCGTTCTGTGTGAACTCTGCCCCATGAAGACATAAGGCAGTGTGAGTGACTTGGTGCAGCCCTAGCAGCTGTGGCCTCATTACCTTGATCTGCTCTAGACGAGGTCTCTGGAAGCGAAGATCAAAGCAGTAGTGGACCAAGGAACGCATTTTAGGATGGTTTCGATCATTGCACATGCAGATGATGGGTATCTTCGTCTGTCTAATCAAACCAATCAGCTCCTGTGATTTAAACACATTGCAGCAATTAGATACCTCAGAGAAGGAGGGCGTTTTAAGTGTCACACCAAGCAGCATTACTCCCTTGGATCCTTCACAAATGCAGGCTATAAAGTTCTTCCTGCTGTAATTAGGATTCCAGGCAGTGAAAGCCTCACCCCTGTCCTACATTTCCCACTCGCTATTCTGTTCAGCTGCAATAAATCTGCTGTCTACCCACTTTATGTTTCATAGAATCACAGAATGGTTTAGGTTGGAAGAGACCTTAAAGATCATCCAGTTCCAACCCCCTGCCATAGGCAGGGACACCTCACACTAGATCAGGTCGCTCAAGACCTCATCCAGCCTGGCCTTGAACACATCCAGGGAGGGAGCAGCCACAACCTCCCTGGGCAACCTGCTCCAGTGCCTCGCCACCCTCACTGTGAAGAGCTTCTTCCTAACATCCCATTCAAATCTCCCCTCCGCCAATTTGAATGTTTAGACCATTCTTCATGAAGCAGTTAGGACAAACATCCCGAGTGGAGCTGTCCACCTGCAGAACGAGATTCCTTTGTCCAAAGGTCACTGTGACCTGGCCTATACCCAGAGGGAGCACTCCTCTTTCTGACTGCAGCCTGCCACAGACAATGCAGAATCAAGAAGCTGTTCCCTGTCCATCGTGCTCAGCAATGAGGCCTCAGCACTGCTGGAGTTACCAGCACAAGCTCTGCCTGCTTGAATGAAGCCAAAATTCAGCTCAATTTCATGTTCCTGCAACACAAATGTCTGCATCTGAGCTAGAGATCTGTATAACCTTTCTTAGTAAAATCCTGTGTTCATGTGCAGTACATCTTCAGAGGCTAAATCAGGAGTTACCGTGTCATTTACTCAGTGTTCCTGTCTTCTGAAGAAAGCAACCATCCCAAGTCAGGTCACAGACCACCTACTGCAGGCAGCTGTCAGCTGCAGAGGGCTGCAGATAAATTCATCTGCCTAGGAATATGCATCTAAAATGCACAGACCCAAGTTCATTGCTCCAGGTTTCTTTTACAGAAGCAGCTTCTCCCAGCCTCTATTAATTCTTACACAAAGTGTAACAGGGCAGACTGTAATCTACAGAGATTTTCTATGGACTGGGGGTTGAGGGCTGGCTTGAAATAGGTTGTGCTGTACATGGTGTGCACTCTCAGCAATGGCATTAGCTAGTAACTGTAGCAGTTTCACCTGAATCCCTCCTCTGTCTTCATTGCCTGCCATACCATCCACTTCATCCATGATCAATACATGCTTCTCGCTAACTGATGAGGATGTGCCTGGAAATGAACATGGACAACGTGAGATGGGAATAAAAGAGGGTCTTGCTCAGTGCTTTACAGGTTAGGGAACCCCACCCTGGGCACCCAAGATGACAGTGAACCTCTCACTCTGCCAGTTGACTGCATGAATCTAGGTTTACAGAGTAGAAGTGACTATAACCTCCTGTCATCTCCTAAGAAAGAAGCTCCATGCACAACGGACAAGCAACTGCAGAACTCTTGAGCAGTGTATGCAGTTATCAACTGGTTCTACTGATAGCAGGATTTGATTCTACGATGGGAAAGGAAATAGAACAGCTTACTAAATGAAGCTATCCTCCTAAAAGCTAGGGTCTCTCCACGTGGCGAGCAAGTTGAATTCCTGACACTGTCCTGTAACCAGACTGCTGCAAACAACAGACCTACCAGAGCAGAAGTCTTTGATGCTGGTGTTGTTCAGTGACTCAGCAACTACTTCCTTCAGGCTGCTCTTACTGCGAGTGTCGCTGGCATTCAGCTCCACGTAGCTGTACCCCAGCTCCTAGCCCAGACAAAGCACACAAGAAGTGAGAACGTGTGTCAGTGACAAAAGGTTGTGCATACCCTCAGCAGCAGTACTTCAGAGCTCTTACAACACCGCTTGCACATAAACTTTATGGCTTTGCTTCCTTTTTCCCCTTATACTCCTTTTCCCCTCATGCTTCATAACCAGGCACGGGACAGATATCCACAAGAGAACCTTTAAGGAAGGGTAGGAGTAAGTCAGTGGCAGATTTAATCCCGAAAGATTAACAGAACGGTCACCAGGGATAGAAGCACAACTAGGAGCCATGGCTGGCTAAGCTCCAAGGTATTTCTAGCTGTGTATCAACATCTTAGGCAGAGTCAGGAGAAGAAACACACCACATGCCTCTGAAAGCTCAAGGAAAAAGAAGCTTTTAAATAGCCAGGAAACCCATTACTATCCCAGGAGTCCTAACACTTCACAACAGGGCTGAGTTGCATTTTCTGCAACAACTTAAACCCCAGGTGCAAATTCTCCCTTGCCAGAGCAAGGCAGAGTGCAGCATGGACCTGCAAGCAGTTCTGTTCTTGCAGCTTTAGCAACTCAGTTTTGTTATCTCCTCCTGCAGTGACCTGAAGCAGCTGTGAGCAAACACGGTTGGAAACTAGAAGCAGCAAAGCATCAGCTTGTTGGCACAAAGCTCTAGGGCAAGGGTAACTGGGACTTACTACATACAACCCAGCTATTGAGATAAGCAATCATTCCTTCCCTGCACAAAGATTAGATAGCTGACAATAGCCCTCCACCCTTCCAAGCCATATTCTACAATAAAGTCCTTGCAAGTAAAAGAAAAAAAAAAAAATCTAACTTTTTACACCTACACTATTAATAGTTGAGCTTCAACGGTTATTTCTGCAACATGGAGTTCTCAGCTGATGCTCTTGCTACAATCAGTGTAACACAGTGTTCCAGCTAAGATAGGAACAAATTAATTTAAGTTCAGATTTTGAAACAGGCACAACCCTGTCAACTTCTCTCTAAACTAGCACCTGAATTTAGAATGAGCCTGGGAAATATATCTGTGTTAGTTACAAAATCCCTGGCCAAGTCTGCCATAGAAGCTTCCATCCAAGAAGCCTGCGTGGATTCCACTCCCATTCAAATTACTGTGAATATTCTTTGACTTGTGGAACTAGTGCAGAATGCTCACAATTCCTGAAAGCCATTTCCAGTTGCTCAACATATATGAAATCATAAAATCATAGAATGGTTTAGGTTGGAAGAGACCTCAAAGATCATCCAGTTCCAACCCCCCTGTGCCATAGGCAGGGACACCTCCCACTACATCAGGACACTCAAGACTTCATCCAGCCTGGCCTTGAACACCTCCAGGAAAGGAGCAGCCACAACCTCCCCGAGCAACCTGTTCCAGTGTCTTGCCACCCTCACTGTGAAGAACTTTCTCCTAACATCCCATCTAAATCTCCCCTCTGCCAATTTGAACCCATTCCCCCTCATCCTGTTGTTACAAGACCTTGTGAACAGTCCCTCCCCAGCCCTCCTGTAGGCCCCCTTCAGATACTGGAAGGCTGCTCTAAGGTCTCCCGGAAGCCTTCTCTTCTCCAGGCTGAAAAGCCCCAACTCCCTCAGCCTGTCCTCATAAGGCTTATTTGAGAAAGACACATACACATCACTGTTACATTCTCACCCCAGACCTGACAAAGAGATCTACACATTCCCTTATTCTCACCTGCAACCCTGTTCCAAGTAGGTGGAACCAGGTTGGGAGCAGACCCTGGTCATGCAGGGATATCCCCCTGCACACTTCCCTCTGTATCCAGATACAGAACCAATAATAAACAGAAAGTGCCAGGAACAACTGTTAACATCAACTCACCTTACAAACCAAAGAAGCTGTAGTAGTTTTACCAACTCCAGGTGGACCAGAAAGTAATGCTGCTTTAAAACCACTACCATCATCTTTGCCTCCAGTTTTATTGCTCTTTGCTGAAAAAGAAGATAGCAGGTTTTACCCAGGTATGTATTACCAAAACTTCTAAAGACAGTAACATCAATGGACCTCATTTAAGGCCTGATATGAATTTTAAAAAGATAAATAAATAAAAAATGGATACACATCTGCATCCTAACCATTTGGGGAAAGGCTGCTTAAACCATTTTCATTTAAGGCTTGCAGTGACTCTAAAACAAAAAAAACAGACCAAGTGCTATTAATACAAATATCATAGAATGGTTTAGGTTGGAAAGGACCTCAAAGATCATCCTGTTCCAACCCCCCTGTGCCATAGGCAGAGACACCTCCCACTACATCAGGTCGCTCAAGACCTCATCCAGCCTGGCCTCGAACACATCCAGGGCGGGAGCAGCCACAACCTCCCTGGGCAACCTGTTCCAGTGCCTCACCACCCTCACTGTGAAGAATTTCTTCCTAACATCCCGTTCAAATTTCCCCTCTGCCAATTTGAACCCATTCCCCCTCGTCCTGTCATTACAAGACCTTGTGAACAGTCCCTCCTCAGCCCTCCTCAGATACTGGTAGGCTGCTATAAGGTCTCCCCAAAGCCTTCTCTTCTCCAGGCTGAAAAGCCCCAACTCTTTCAGCCTGTCAATATCTCAGCAATTTCCTCCCAGCAACATCATAAAAATAACAAACCACCACTAAACACCCCAAACACACCACAGAGAAAAACTTCACTGGCCACTACGGTTGAAGTGAAACTTAAAAGCTATTTTAAACAAAGAGAAAAAAAAAACTGTCTAGAGGACGGCACAGACTTGTCAGGCAGAACCAGCACCTCAGCAGATCATCGCTTCCCCATGCCTCGTGCGTTCACCATGGGTACGGAGAGGTTAGGGCTGGTCAACATTTCCCTTGGTGAGAAAGGAATCCATAGGCTGAATCTTGAAGCCATTTTTTAATATGCTAATGCCAAGGCTATTTTGGCTTCTTTTGGAGAACAAAATGGCTTTTAAGACACTGTGACAAGATTTAGAATACTTTCAGTCACAGTTTTCTGTTCTGCTTTTTTAAGGGGAGGGTGGTAAGTGAGTAACTGCTTCAACTAAACAACTCAGGCTTAGCTGCTGCTAAAAGTACATCTAGCTGCAGCCTCATTCCCAGTTTCTAGAGCTGTTCTGCTACCTTAGCCCAGAGACCCAAACAGTGTGACTGGCATGGAAGAACACAAGTTAACCCCACACTGGTCACCTTGTCCATCTTCTGAGGTATTCCTGTGCCAGTTCCTGAGCCATCGAAGCAGTTTGTTGGCACAGCTTTGCTCGCCCTGCTGTCCAATTACTGCCTTAAGAGACACAGGCTTGTATTTATCTACCCATAGCAACCTCTCTGTGCCATCTTCATCCATCTCAGAAACCAAGGTCTCCTCGGGTTTGGCGGCTTCTTCCTTCCCTCCAGCCTGCCATTTAAAGTCCGTCAGCTTTCGGACAGCAGCGGTCTCCTTCTTGACAGATTTGACAGCATCTCCTTTTTCAGGAGTAGTCTTTAATCTTTTATTATCAGCTTCACTTTTGAAGGGGCTCGGATGCTTTCTTCCAGCTACAGCTTTCTGTGGCGTCCTCTTAGGTCTCGATTCTACTTTCTTAGCCTTGGGAAAACCAAGTTCAGAAAGTGAAAAGGGAAACTGAGAAAAACCCAAAGCCATGCAGTAAATAAACACGGTGTCCTGGAACACATGCACAGGAAAGCTTAACACAGTAACAAAGATTTAAAAAACACCACCAGAACACTGAAAAAACCTCAAGAGCTGATAAGTCTAAAAAACAAACCACTGTTAAACATGATGCCAGCTGTTTCTGTAGCACAAGCCACAGAGAAGAGGCAGGGAATATTCTGGTTGTTCCAAGAGTAGTCAGTCCTTCAGTGATTAAAGAAACAGAGACCTGCTGCCTGCCAGCATGAACAAATTAGACAGACACCCATGAAGCTCTTGCCAAACAACTTTTCCAGAAGCATTCAGCCCAAAACAATTCAAAAGGGAGTGTAAATAATTAGCTAGGGAGCTTTTACACCAACAGTGTCTTTACATGCAACAATTCATGTCCAGCCATATCAGAAGTGACAAGGCAAGGGCCAAGTGCACAGCATGCTTAAGCCAAGAGATTTTAGTAACATCAACCTTTGCAGGCCACATTTAAATGTGCATAAAAATAACCCAGAAGTTACTGTTTTTACAATATTTCTCCCAATATCTACCTTTAATATTATTGGTTTGAGTACCACATGTGTTATGTGTACACATGGTAAAGCTATCTCACATTTACAGTGTGATTTTCCACACAGAATCAGACACTGTCACTTATTTTTAAGTAATAAGTAGTTTAAAACTGGAAATATCTAAAGAGACACCTGACTGAAGGGATAATTGTATCTAAAATACATACAACACAGGAGTATAACAATCAAAGATGGAAGAAAAAAAAAATATATTAAAAAGAGTTTATAGGTCCCAAGTCGAAGTTTTAAACACAAATGAAACACTTTCAATACTTTAAACCTAGCAGTTCAAATTGGCAATCACAGGGTCACTGCTACTGGATCAGAGCAGAAAGTAAACCTCCCCCCCTCTAAGTTTTTAAACAAACCTCTGTTTCAGCTGCCAGCTCATATTTGGACTTCTTGCCTGGCATAGTTCGAATAAGATCAAACAGCCCATCCTCATCAATAACTTTTGTCCCTAATGCGGATGCCTGCAGCAAAACAAAGAAATAAAAGTCAGGTTAAGTCAAATCAGGAGTCACATAATCCACTTCCAAGTGATTTCCAGTATGGATGTTTAGGAACACACAAAAATACCCTTTGGTTGTTGTACTTTCACATACCCCTGTGTATATAACACACACAAAAACAGAACAAAGGCCTAGACCATGAGGTAACCTTTCCTTTTTAATATGCACTTGTAAAGAGTTAAGCCTCACCTGGAGCCTTCTTACTCCTCCCAGGGAGGTGGTCTGACCGTTCTCCAGGTGTCATGGTTTGCCTCTCTCACCTCCTGCTAAAGACTTGCTATAAAAAGGGAGACATCTTGTCTTCTCCCTCTCATCCTGCCTGCCTGAGACAACTCCTCGCTGCTTTGCTGCTGGTCACCATGTGCTCATGAGCCAACACGTGGAGAGATACCACCACGCTCCTTGGAACTCTGACTGCATTTCAGCACAAAAAAGCCTGCATCCAGCTTTCATTCACCATCCAATTATCAATTCCAGCATTTGGACTCAAAACCCCATTTCCACGGGTTGCATTTCTATTTCATGCATTTTGTTCTCTTTCTTCCCCTTCTCCCCAGCCTCTGTAGTTCCTTCTCATTCCCCATTCCCTGCATTCTGGTTCCCCTTTCCTCCCACCTTCTTCCACGGGCTGCATTTCTATTTCGTGTATTTTGTTCTCTTTCTTCCCCTTTTCCCCAACCTCTATAATCCCTTCTCATTCCCCATACCCTGCATTCTGCTTCCCCTTTCCTCCCACCTTCTTCCAAGGGTTGCATTTCTATTTCATGTATTTTGTTCTCTTTCTTCCCCTTTTCCCCAGCCTCTGTAACTCCTCATTCCCCAAACCCTGCATTCTGGTTCCCCTTTCCTCTCACCTTCTGTAAAAACCCCTTTGCCTCCTGTTTATTGTTAAAGTTTTATACCTTTTTTACTTCCAAATTGAATTGAGTATTTATTGCTCTTTCGGGCTCAGCGGGGCTAGCTTAAACCTAATACAGCACTTTATTGGCAGTTGTGCTTCAACTTGGAAGAGATGATGAAAGCACCCAACAGAGATGAACACTTGAGTTTCACTTCTGCTTTGCTCAGGCAGAGGAACCCACCTTTTCACACTTGGCCTGGCCACAGTCTCGCCCCATCACCAGGTAGTTTGTCTTCTTGCTGACGTTGCCTGTTACTTTTCCTCCATACCGCTCGATCAGAGACTTGGCCTCGTCTCTCTCAATGCACTCCAGGACGCCTGTAATGACGAAGGTCAGGCCTTCCAAGCAGTTGTCAGCTCCCTGAGAAGCAGAGCGTTGCAGAAAATGCCATCACTTGATGCAATTCTATCAAATACCTCTTCACTGTAAGCTTCCTTAACCTCCTACCGTGTCACACACCCTCTAAAACGTTAAACGTAAGCCTATGTACGGTACCTCGTTCAGTTACATCTCTAAAGGGTCAAAGGACATTAAAGAGAATAGCCACCAACAAAATTCACACCTTCTTCACATAAACAATCATACCTGTAACACTCTGTGCTGGAGACCTTACAGCAGCCTTGCAGTACCTGATGGAGGCCTACAAAATAGCTAGGAAGGGACTTTTACAAAGGCCTATAGTGATAGGACAAGAGGGAATGGATTGAAGCTTGAAGAGGGCAGATTTAGACTGGACATTATGAAGAAATTCTGTACAGTGAGCGGTGAGACTCTGGAACAGCTTGCCCAGGGAGGTTGTGGATGCCCCTCCCTGTAGGTGTTCAAGGCCAGGATGGATGGAGCCTTGAGCAAGCTGGTCTAGTGGAAGGTGTTCCTGCCCAGGGCAGGGAAGTTGGAACAAGATGATTTTGAAGGTCCCTTCCAACCCAAACCATTCTGTCGATCTATGAATCTTCAACTAAGACCAGTAACTACTCTCCATGGTCTTGACTTCATTAAACTGGTTTTAGTCTCTTAGCATAACACAGAATAACAGATTCTTACATTTAGTTGCTGCTTTGCATTACAGTTTAGCTTCTGCACACACTCCACTTTGAGAAAAACACTGGGTTTAGTTGAAATCACTTCTAAAACTCAGCCTGTGAGATGCTCCACTTCTACATGAAGGATTTTACTGTAGCCAAGCTCACCTGAGGGATCTCTTTGGAACCCAATGCTTTTGGTCCCTCACGATTAAGGAAGCTTCGGTAGGCTTGGTAATTGCTTCGCTTCTTTTCAGAGTCTTCAGGACTTACAGACTTGGGTAAGATGGGGAAAAAAAAAAACAACAAACCAACAAAACACATTTAGTAGACAAAATAACCAACAAAAGCAAAAAAATAAATCAAGCATCAGTTTCAGGCATTTTAATGCACCACAGGAAAAATCCTAAGACTTGCTTTATATCTATTAACAAGGAAGCGTGAAGCTTCCTCTGGTTTTCATGCCTGTGTTTTATTTATTTTCTGTTCTTTTTGAAGACTTCAAATACAAATTCACCTGTGAGTTTAAAAAAATATGTGCTCATTGTCAGGTTTCTGTAGATTCACAGGTACATGCTCACTTAATCCATCAATTGCTGCTTTAAATTCACATCCTACTTCAGAATGATGCTCAAGTACAGACAAGATCTACACTTACATAAAAGTAGAAATACCACAACGTAGACCTTCAGAGACACTGAAGTATTTTTTTTTTTTAAATCAGCAAAAAAAAGTATTTAAAACTCCCCCCCAAAACTTGTAGGCTCTCCCTCCCAATTACAACTGCTGTTTAAGTACCAAAATCAGGGTATTTTGTACTTTATGATTAAAAAAGGTATGTTTTAAGATTGCAAATAACTGCCAGTGTGTGCAATAATACAGTTACTGAATCAGACAGTAAAAGCTAAATTACATTCCTAAACAACCTATCAATCATAAGAAATACACTTCAGAAACAAGAGATTAGGGAGGGAGGGGAAAACCCACCAATGCCATTTATCATTTTAAGAGCAGTATGGATCCAGGAGGTCACTGTGCTCACATACACAGCAAGCTTTCACTCACTGGGGAAGTGTCAGAATTCCTGCACTTTCCAGGACAGCTAAATGTGAAAGCACTGAGATGATTTTGCAGCGTACACTCATAGCCTGATACACACTAAAAGAACTCTCACTACCTTCATGCATTTCATTTACACTTTTCCAGATTATTTTTTCCCCTATATTTTATCAATTGCTAGGAAGTTAAAGCCCTAGCAGAATTCAGATGTTTTAGAATTGCCCAGAAGATGGAAAATACTGAGTTACAACAGTGACACAAACATTAATAAAGGAAAACTATTTTCCTGCAAACTCCATCAAGACAAATTAATTTTGATAGCTCCTACCTCAGCCTTCTTGGGAGAAATTTTCTCCTTCTTTGGTGTTGTCTTCTCTTCTTTCCCTGAAGCTAACTTTTCTTTAGATGCTGAAGTCTGAGCTCCTGCTTCCTTTTCAGCAGTTTCTGCTTTCTGTTTCAGAGACACCAGCTTAGAGCTGGGTTTCAAAGGCAAGGGCTTATCTGTTGACTCTTTTGCAGTTTTACCATCAGACTGTGGGGATGAACGAGAGCCCTTGGAATGATCAGGTTTAGTTTGCTGCTTTGGAGTGCAATCCTTTGCTTCACCTGCCAAGTTTGCTGTTTTCCCTTCAAAGGAGAACATATATATAAGAACCTGTCTTTATTAATACACACTCACTCATGTTTTCTGTGTTCCACGTCCTACCTCTTTCTGACTGCTTGCACCTTTCTGTCACGTTGGGACTGCTCTTGATGCTCAGCCCTGTCTGCTCCTCTCCTGAATCTCTTCGAGCCTAAGCACAAACACAACGCCAAGGTCAGCCATGCATGTACCAGCAAGTCCAATCCCCAACAAGCACTACTCTTAAGTACAACAGACTGAAGGACATCTAACAAAGATGATCCCTACCAGAAGCCAGAATACAATCTAAGGCAAGTAGCTGAGCGAGTTCTACACTCAGCCATGCACATAAATTCCTTCAGCTAAAAGCTTGACAAACTTCCTGGTTACAGTAAACTGCAATCCAAATAAGTTTACTAATCTGGAAGTAAAAATGGTTGCTACATTCAAGTTAACAGTTCTAAACAATAAAAGCCTTAATGCATAATACAGCAAATATTTTACTGCACTGTACACCACAAGACATGAGCACTCAGGAGGTTTCCACCACTGGGCTTAGTCTCAAAGCTCTCAAGACCCCTGCTTGTCCCACCTCTCAAAGAACAATCTTCTCCTTCCTTTTTCTCCCATCACCTTTCACCAATTTGTGCCACTGACTCATTTTATTCAATCTGGTGCTCCCGAGGCAGCAAAGCTTTAGCTGATCTAAATCACCAGTCTTAAGGACACACTTCACTTGTTCAGAACCAGAACTCAAAGTCCCATTTAAGTAGAAGCAGACAGCACAGGGCTACAACAATGCCTGCTGTCTGGTCAAGAAAGACACATATCTGTGTAATATCTTATAATGACAGGACGAGGGGGAATGGGTTCAAATTGGCAGAGGGGAGATTTGAATGGGATGTTAGGAATAAATTCTTCACAGTGAGGGTGGTGAGGCACTGGCACAGGTTGCCCAGGGAGGTTGTGTCTGCTCCCTCCCTGGATGTGTTCAAGGCCAGGCTGGATGAGGTCTTGAGCGACCTGATCTAGTGGGAGGTGTCCCTGCCTATGGCACAGGGGGGTTGGAACTGGATGATCTTTGAGGTCTCTTCCAACCTAGACCATTCTATGATTCTATGATCTGCTGACTGAGGTAAATCCTGGAGGACAAGCATGAGAAGTGTTATTCTGTAAGCATTTTAATGTGTTCGCATGGAAGCCTCAAAACAAAGGTTTGATGCTTAAAGAGCACTCACAGCAATACAGTATCTAAAAACTTTTTTTTAAATAAAAATTTAACCTTTTTCTTCCGGGGTGTTTCATCCAACATGGCCAAAGTTCTAGCAAATTCTTCATCTTCATGCAGCTGTCTCTCCAACTGGAAGACATTAAAAAAAAAAAAAATTTGTTTCTTCTAAAGAGAGACACTGAAGTCTAATGAGTAGTTTCGATTCATTGCACTGGACATGTTCATACATCTGTTTTCACAGAGGTTTGCTATTCCTTCATATTTTTTACTGCTTATCTTTTGTTAAAGTTTGGATTATTAAATAATAAATCAAAACTTGATGGCAGGATCTCACAACAACCAGCTTGAACTGAGATGAAACCTGCTGGCTTTAGAAGACTTCCAAGAGCAGCCCCAAAAGACAAGCAGGAACAACGCCTCTTAAGTATCACAAGGTCTCATTTACTGATAGCAACTTATCATATGAAAAAAAAAAAAATTCTGGAAGTTCTGAAGAATTTAGCTACTGCTCTAAGCCCAAAAGACAAGCAGGAACAACGCCTGTTAAATATTACAAGGTCTCATTTACTGCTAGCAGCTTACCATATTAAAAAAAAATAAATTCTGGAAGTTCTAAAGAATTTAGGTACTGCTCTAAGCCCAAAAGACAAGCAGGAACAACGCCTGTTAAATATTACAAGGTCTCATTTACTGCTAGCAGCTTACCATATTAAAAAAAAATAAATTCTGGAAGTTCTAAAGAATTTAGGTACTGCTCTAAGCCCAAAAGACAAGCAGGAACAATGCCTGTTAAGTATCACAAGGTCTCATTTACTGATAGCAACTTACCCTATGAAAAGAAAATAAGTTCTGAAGAATTTAGGTACTGCTCTAAGCCCAAAAGACAAGCAGAAACAACGCCTGTTAGGTATTACAAGGTCTCATTTACTGCTAGCAACTTACCATATGAAAAAAAAAAAAAAAAAAATTCTTCAGAACTTCCCAGAATTATCTACTGCTCTAAGCCCAGCCCTTGTTGTCAGTTCCATTTGATTTATGCTTTTCACTTTAGTATTTCTGCTTACACGACTGACTGGCTTTGACAGAAAAGCCAGTAAGAACAAACACTGCACAATGCAATCTGAGAAAGTTTTAATTGTAAGAAACAAAACTAGGCTGGTTTCATTTTTTTCTTCCACCTAGCAAAAATTTGACATCTACAGCGATAACTGATCAACTTATCTTCCCTATCCAATAGGGGCCCCTGGGGGAAACTTTTTCAGGTCCTGAACAGTGTAGGCCAATGCCAGTAATTATTGGTCATTGCTTAAACAAAAATACTGCCATGATAATTGTAAATCTAACATGCTATGCTGCAGGAGCCAAACAGATGACTTCAGAAAACCAATATGCTGCAGGTATTGCTTTTATGTGCCCATCCATCTTCCCTGTGGACTGTAAGAAGAGGAGGGACACAAACCAGAGTGAGGCAGAGATACACTTCAAATAAAGTATATTCCTTTGATGATAAACGAGATAAAAGATGATGACAATGAGTGTTAGAAATAAGAGGAGTTCAGATGAAAAACAGCACCTTCTTTTTCTTGACAGCACGTTTAACTTTCTAATAGAGTCATCACTCCTCTGGGGAGTTCAAGGAAGAGACCAAGTCCTGGCATGTGCATTTATTTCAAATTGTACTCAATATTGCCAATATAGGAGAAGTGAACTGACTTTCCCAGGAGCAACTAAACACCTAGGACAAGTGTACTTTTCCCTCATGTCACCACTGATTCAAACAGCAAAGTTTAAAGGCACACACGAATGAAATTTGATTTTTTTTTTTCCCCTCAGCTTTAAAGAAAACTCTGGTGACAAGTGAAAACAAATAATGGATGGCAATGGCTTTTCAATGTTCACTCCAGGGAATGAGCAGGGCTTAAAAAACAAAACAAACAAACAAAAAACTCTAAAAATGAGGAAGCAGAAAACAAATTCTGCCTCAAAAGCAAGATTACTCCAGACACATCAACTGCTCAGGTCAAGAAAGTCTGGACAGAGAGATGACAGGTTGAGTGAGATGGTCTATTTGTCTAACTCAAGTAATGCCCATAAAAATAACTGAGTGACTACGTTTGCACATATGTGCAAGAGTTAAGTGCACAGAGGAAGTTTATTACACTATTTAGAGCCTTCATGGAAAGTCTTATCTTAAGGAAAACCAATTCTAAATTGCACAAACTGCTCCTGGCGTAGAGCAGCAAACTAATAGAGCTTTTACCTCTGAGTCTTCCTCAAGCTGCAGTTGCCTAGCAATGGCTTCATCATCCAGTGTGCTGTCTCTGCTTTGTGAAGGCTACATTTAAGAAAAAAACACAGTTCAGTTTTCCCCATACTGTATAAATTATAGTAATTTAATCTGTATTAACTCATTTTGTATACTCCAGAAAAAGACATGCAGCATTTTATTCCTAGCTCTCCAAACACTATTAAAAACAAGGCTGTTTTCAAGACATTTTACTATTCAACACCACTGAGTATCTCATTTCTTCAAGCAATGCTTGAGTACCTCTAAAACTATCACAGTTGGCCCATTTGGAAGATAAATCAGTGACTACACTGTGGATTTCTCATTTCCTCCATACTTTGTTGCTTTGTTATTCCGTGAATATATGTGCCATAAAGCTTGGGAAAACTACCTCCCCTCCTCTTGCTCCTGCCCTCCATCGCCAACTCTAAGCTATTCCATCTACTCACTAATCTCAGAAAGCAATTTTAAGCCAAGTCACTTGAGAAGAATCAATGAAGAAAATTCTACTTTTAACTTTGTGCTATTTTCTAGAAATGAGTAGATTCAGATTGGATATTAGGAAGAAGTTCTTCACCATGAGGGTGGTGACACACTGGAACAGGTTGCTCAGGGAAGTGGCAGAACCTTCATACCTGCAGGTTTTTAAGGCCAGGCTGGATGGGGCTGTGAGCAAACTAATCTAATATGAGGTGTTCTTGCCCAGGGCAGGGGTTTTGGAACCAGATGATCTTTGAGGTCAGTATTCTATGATTCTCACACATGGACACACTACTCAACTCACATTTGAGGACTTGATATCATCTGGGTTGATGAAAAGCTCAACATGAACCTGCAGTGTGCATGTGCAGCCCAGGCAGCCAACCATGTGCTGGGCTGCAGCAAGAGCAGCTGTGTCCAGCAGGGCAAGGGAGGGGATTCTCCCCCTTTACTCTGCTCTCCTCACACCCCACCTGGAGTACTGTGTGCAGTTTTAGAGTCCCCAACATAGGAAGGGCATGGAACTGTTGGAGCCAGTCCAGAGGAGGGCCATGAAGATGATCAGAGTGCTGAAGCATCTCTGCTATGAGGACAGGCTGAGAGAGTTGGGGCTTTTCAGCCTGGAGAAGAGAAGGCTTCCAGGAGACCTTACAGTAGCCATTCAGTATCTGAAAAGGGCCTACAGGAAGGCTGGGGAGGGACTATTCACAAGGTCTTGTAACGACAGGATGAGGAGGAATAGGTTTAAACTGGCAGAGGGGAGACTTAGGCAGGATATTAGGAGGAAGCTGTTTGCAGTGAGGCTGGTGAGACACTGGCAAAGGTTGCCCAGGGAGGTTGTGGCTGCTCCCTCCCTGGATGTGTTAAGGCCTCATCCAGCCTGGCCTTGAAGTGACCTGTTCTAGTGGGAGGTGTCCCTGCCTATGGCAGGGGGTTGGAACTGGATGATCTTTGATGTCCCTTCCAATCTAAACCATTCTATGATTCTATATACCTGAATCATCAGAATTGAACTGAGTAGTCATTAAAAAGTAACATTAGAGAGGACAAGCAGTTAATTACCTCCCTGCAGCCATTAAACTGACCATTCTGATATGACACCAGACAAATGAGCAGCCTAAAGAAACATCATCAGGACTCAGAACCATAGAATCAGTCAGGGCTGGAAGGGACCACAAGGATCATCTAGTTCCAACCCCCCTGACATGGGCAGGGACACCCTACCCTAGATCAGGCTGCCCACAGACTTATCCAGCCTGGCTGCAAACACCTCCAGGGATGTGGCCCCAACCACCTCCCTGGGCAACCCATTCCAGGCTCTCACCACTCTCATGCTGAACAACTTCCTCCTCACATCCAGTCTGACTTACTTCTTTCCTTTTACTTGCTACCAGTTTCTTCTCCGATCGTCGGACACTACTTGTCCCAAAGTAATCCAGTGCTGAGGTAGGAGTCTGTTTCACTGGAGATACTGGTTTGCTTTTAGCTTGTGGTTTGACATCTTCCTTTTTTACTGCAGCTGCTTCTGGACAGCCAGTCGCCGACGTCCCATTTTCCTTGGGCTTCAGGGAAAGTCTTTTATTGACAAAATCCTCTTCTTCATCTAAACATGAAAAAAACTCTCATCACTTCTGGTACATGGAATTTAAGGTCTTACCACAGGACTGTCAAGAGAGATCACATCCATTCAGATTAAGAAAACACTGAAAGTGTTTAGGAATTACTGAAAAAAAAAATTAAAAGGCTGAGTTGCACAAGGTAGCATTTAGCAACAGCACTAGTGTAAAGAGTTCAGCACTGAAATAAAGACACAAAAATCTGTTACCTATGTTCATAGATTACTTCTCACTTAAAAGAGAGGTTCAGGAAGAACACCTTTCCTTTCTTACACAAGGCAGGCAATAAACAAGATCTAGGTCACTGAAAGTTTGAACTCCCTCCCTCAACGCAACAAACTGAGCGGCACAAATGTTGCTCCACGTAAAGCTCGAAGTAAGAAGTGGAGCCCATTTATTTTATTACTTCACTGGGTTCATTAACAGAGCATTTAAGGTAGGCTCTGTAGTCTTGCAAATTAAGAGCCTCTCAGTATGAAACCATAAACCAAGGGAAAAATACATTTCTCCTTACACAAAGCTCCTTGAACAAGCTTACTGGTTATTTTTAAAGTACTGCTCATAGCTTCTCCATGTTTTAGCAGAAACACTTTATAGTGTCTTCTTTTTTTAACTTTTCTTTCTTTTTGCCAGAGATTTCTGCAGCTGTCAGCCAGCTGAACATCAGCCAGCAGTGCGCCCAGGTGGCCAGCAGCATCCTGACCTGGATCAGCAATACTGTGCCCAAAGGGACCAGGGCAGTGATTGCTTCAGTGATTGTACTGAGCACAAGTGAGGCCACACCTTGAATACTGGGTTTAATTTTGGGGCCCTCACTACAAGAAAGACAGTGAAGTGCTGGAGCAGGTCCCAGAGAAAGGCAACAAAGCTGTTGACAGGTCTGGAGAACAGGTCTGCTGAGGAGCAGCTGAGGAAACTGAGGTTGCTTAATCTGCAGAAAAGGGGGCTGAGGGTAGACCTTCTTGCTCTCTACAAATCCCTGAAAGGAGGCTGTAGTGAGGTGGGTGTTGGCCTCTTTTCCCTAGTAACAAGTGACAGGGTAAGAGGAAATGGCTTCAAGTTGCACCAGGGGAGGTTTAGGTTGGATATTGTAAGAAACTTCTTGAGTGAAAGGGCTCTAAAACAGTGGAACAGGCTTCCCCAGGGAGGTGGTTGAATCCTCATCCCTGGAGGTGTTTCAGAGCCTCAGGGATGTGGTGCTGAGGGACATGTTTTAGCACCAGACTTGGCAGAGTCAGGTAATGCTTGGACTTCATAATCCTAAATGTCTTTTCCAACCAGAATGACTCTTTGACTACCATCTACATTTCTGCACATGGACATTCCCTCCTTCCAGTACAGTCAAAACCACCTCAGTGAAACAGAGACATTTCACAGAACACAGAAATCAGGAAAAGATCAGAGTAAGAAACAGATTTTTTTCAATTTAAAAGAAGAAGAAAAAGCAGCATATGCAGTTTCCCAATCCCAAGCACAAACACAGGCTGGGTGGTGAGTGGCTGAGAGCAGCCCTGAGGAAAAGGACATGGGGGTCTGGGTGGATGAGAAGCTCAACATGAGCCTGCAGTGTGCACACACAGCCCAGACAGCAACTGTGTGCTGGGCTGCAGCAAGAGCAGCTGTGGGCAGCAGGGCAAGGGAGGGGATTCTGCCCCTTTGCTCTGCTCTCCTCAGACCCCACCTGCAGCACTGTCTGCAGTTCTGGAGCCCCCAGCACAGGAAGGATGTGGAACTGTTGGAGAGAGGCCAAGGGAGGACCACGAAGATG